>JAVHZZ010000002.1:282446038-282871038 GCA_036250195.1 Mixophyes australis | reverse complement strand
GATGAATACAGGGCTTCGCATTATAGAAGAACTTTGTCTCAATTTTCTGATAAATATGAACCTGCCAGTGTCAGCTTTAAGCACATTTGTACAAGTTATTTTTACTTATGTTACATGCTGACAATAATGCATTCTGTACACTTGAATGCAATATTTAAATGAAAAATGCAATATATATATTTTTCAGGAAGCTGAGAGCAGAATCTTGGCAGAGCTCAAGACACAAAAACTAGTAAACATTACTACCAAGAGAGCCATAAGAATATGTCCAAGTTCCCCCTAAACATCAGTTTTTTATTTAATTTCTGTGCGCACCACAACATTTTCAGCAAGCACCATTGGTCTTCAATCATTGCTGCAAGCTAATATAAAAACATCCACCTGGCACTCACTGATAAATCAAACACTGAAATTGTCTTGCTGCAGTGCACTCCAGGAATGTAGATCCACCAGCTTATATCCATTCAACAGCAACAAAACAAACAACAAAACCAGGGCACTTACAGACTTCAGCAAAGGCTACACTTAGCCATATTTATTCACGTTTGACAGCTGGAGACATAGCAGAAATAAAATAAAAGAAAAAAATGGTCAACAGCTTCACAGTCCCAGCTGTCAAACATTTATAAATATGGCAAAGTGTAGTCTTTACTGAAGCCTGCGAGTGCCCTGCGTCTTTTTGTTTTACTACTTAATCCTTGCTGCCATATTATAGATGCCAGTAAAGATCTCTGTACCTTACAAAAGGAGAGACCGGTTGACGTTCTGAAAACAGCTGGGAACACATGATCACTGTGATAATGAAAGATCACTGTGATAATGAATCACAATAAAGTCACAAAAACTTTTATTAGCAGCACCCCTCTTCACTTCTATTCTCAGACGAAAGAGTAGCCAGTTGTAACACAAAGTAAGAAAAACATTGAATAAAAATACACTGTTCCCAAGTTAACCACTTCTCATACAGTGGAAGCTTGGTGCTAGGTCAGTAAAATTAAATCAATTACTACTGGTCCTATAACTGCCTCAAACATTTCAAACAATCTAGTCTCCCCAAACTTGGTATGATTTAGGCGGTAAAAATTTTTGGGCAATTTTCTATAGCAGCACTAAGTATATAAAATAACTGACGTATTCAGCTAAAGTTACTTCTGGCGAAGTAAATACAATACAATTGAAAAACAGGCTTGACCTCCAGTCACATTTAAACAAATTATACACCATTTTGATTGTTCCAAACCCCTTCATAAATGTATAGTTGATCATGTTGTGTGACTAACATTTTATACAAAAAAACAGCTTTTTCCAGTTAGTTTTCACTAAAGGCTCACTACATGCTGCAGACGGAACTGCCAATATAAAAATCTGGACGGGTGGTAAATATTGTAGGGTGAGGACCACATCCAACAGTATATGATGCCCTGGCAGATTAAGGTGTTCAGAACAAAACAGCAACATATTTCAGATTTAGCCACACATGCACCTTAAGTCTTCATCTCCTATCGCTTTTCAGTGTGCTACAGACAAATCGTTTTTGCAAATGGAGAATTTTTATTTTTGAGAAGACACCAAGTGGTAGACTGCAAATATATATTGAATGTCTGGGGGGGGGGGGGGAAAAAAAAAAAAAAAAAAAAAAAAAGGGCCCCATAAACTTCCTAGGGTCCGATTTATACAACGACCAGCTGTATTAACATTCAAACTAATACTGCAGGAGCAAGTTTATTGGTTTGCAATGTGAATCTGAAGCCAAGCTGTTTCAATATGCTAGTGAGTTAATGAATGAAATTGCTGGTGGTTTCAATGGCTTTAAGCACCTGTGATTTCATTGGATAAAACATTAGGTCTTCTGATCTAAATAGCAGGTGAAGAAAACAAAATTAGGTATCAAAAGAAAAAAAAAAAAATGTATTCCCCAGATGAGGGGGAGAGGATGATATTAAAATAAAAAATAAACTTGTGAAGTTTAAGGGTATTGGTAGATTACAGTGAAATCTTTCTGTTTCGTTAATGACATCTTACAAAGACCACAGATTTTATGGAAGTACACACATTGTATGCTAGAACTTTTCTCAGTATCTTTGTATGTATTGAGGTTGTCTCAGTACCACACATTTCATATGCTCAATGTAATTCTCTGCAATGTCTTATCTTGTATGTATGTCTTGACCACTTCAATTTCTGGATGCTGAAAGTGTCTGAACTTATGAACACAGCTGCTGTTCTGGATGCTTGAAGTAGTTCATAGTAAGCATTTCTGTAGGTATGTGCAGCTGCAGTGTGCCACGGCTTCTCGCCGCGTATGCAGGATGCAATATTTAAGAACTTAGGCTACAATTTAATTGTCCAGGGAAGATATACTGGATCAGCTAAATCTCTGCAATATGTATGACTGGAACAAACGAAACATACAATTAAACATTGTCTCCAGGAATCATACTGCAACATAAACCTTTTTGTAGAGTTAATGACCTCCATCAGTTCACTACAGTCTATGCCCAAGACTTAACCTTAGCAGACCAACCAAGAGATTTTTCTTAGTTGCTAGACCATATGCAGCAATGTAGCTAGTCTGAGTTTACACTTCTCATCCACCCATCCACAGCAGCATACAGATTGACAGACCTAGAGAGCTACTGCAGTAGTAGCACAAAGTCTGTTAATTAGAAAGGTTTGGACTTCGATATAACAGCATGCTGGGTGCATATAGCACCCCAGGCAATCAGGAAAGCTGGCCAGCTCTTATAGTTAAGATCATACACTATAAACCGTTAAATGATTCTACTTGGCAAAATACTTGTTAATTCCATTTATAGAAGGTGGACTGATCCTAAAAACACAAATGTAACAGTGTATTGCAGTTAAGTGGGGGAACATTTCACAATGCTGAAATCAGTTAGGAAAGCAGGTTTGTAAACACAAGGTGCCAATTTTCGTCCATTTGTAACATTTATAAGAAAGCGCTTCACAACTCTGTTAACAAGATTTAATGTACATTTATTCTTAACACGGGAACATAGAGTATAAAGATTTCATACTGAATAAATGATATATTCATTAAGCAAAAATAAAAATAAAACAAAAAGGAATCGGCTGAAATTTACATTTTTTCAGAGCTACAAATATGCAGAAATCGCTGGAAAAAAATTGTCAAATTGTTTCTGGAACTGAAACTAAAAAAAGAAAAAAGAAAAAAAAAAACGAAACAAACTCACACCTTGATTGGAGATGGAAGAAAAAACCAAAAGAAAAAAAACAAAATAAAAGAAAAACAGAAAGTTGATAGAATTGCTGGATATACAAAGGGTGAAAGGGAGGGAAAAGTGATGGGGAGCCTGCTGCTCTGTGGGTCAAACCATCTGTAAGATGTTCCTCCTTTAAGAGGGTAGTTAGAAAGGTGTTGGGGCAAGTAACCGTGACCCCCTTTATTCTGTAGATCCAGGGAGTAGAGCTTGTTAGGGTGGTGAGGGTTAAGTGAGGGAAAAGTTGAGGGATACAAGAGGTGTGTCTTTAATGTACATCATCATATATATACAGACATCGCAGCTTGCAACCTACAAGCTAAAAGGTTAAAACCAGTTATAAGAGGCGATCTCCGATTATTACAATCTAAGTTTAAAGAGGTAAGGGTGTTGCTTCACATGAAACTTTGGGGGAAAAGCGACTTCTCTGTGTCTCTCTCTCCTCCGGAAACTAAAAGCGACCTCTGTCGCTCTCCAATTAAAAACCTACATCTGGAGTCTCTGAGGTTGTGGGTTTTTTCCAGCTCCGTTTGGATTCTGCGGGGTTTTTCAGCACAGTTAAAAAGGTAATGTCTTTCTTCAGGATTTTTTTTTTTTTTTTTTTTTTAGGTTTTCTTCTGTTTAAAGGTTCAGGGCACACAAATTCTAGACTAAAGATTGCAAGGTGAGGAGTAGGGCAAGTTATTTTGGGGTATAGGAGGGATTCCTTCTCCTTCCTTGATGGTTCAGAAGTCTTTATCTCCTTAGAATATGGAGCCCATCCCTTGGCTGCTGTGGGGCTCTATTAAACAGTAGAATTGGGGGAGGGAAGTGTAGATACAGTGGAACCCCTTCCCCCTTTAAAAAAAAAAAAAAAAAAAAGAAAAGAAAAAAAATTCACTGAAATACAGTAGCTTTGGTTAACACCAAAAGAGAGGAAGAATGGGTAGGGAAGGTCCACAAGGGTGGACAGGTCTCCTCTCTGGGGCGGACAGTGGATTGAGACGTAGTTTTTGCATAAATAAAAAGGGAGGATGGGAAGAGGGCATGGAATCAACAGTCAGGGAGGATTCCGTTGTATGGTAATGGGAGGAGCAAACTATTCTGGGAGGATGTCCACTGCAGCCGTCATGACTGGCCGATCAAAAAGAGAACATCGCAGATGACCTGTGACACTGAGCAGTTCATTAGTGGAGACACTGAGATGTCCAGCAGACGAGCCTCATACAGCGTGAACTCAGTGTGGTTCTCCTCAACCTTTGCCAAGGCCAGCAGGGCACGTGAGGCCCGTCGCATCATGTCCGTACTGGTGGGCTCGAAGGGAGCGGAGGGTCCATGTAAGTGGGCAGCTTGACTCTGTTGGAATTGAGTGGCTGCCAGACTATCCTCAAGAAAACCTAACAGGTTACCAATGCTGCCTTTCTGAAGGGCAATAGCCCTTGCTGCTAAGCTATCCCCCTGTGCCAAATTTGCTAGAAGTACCACTGCCATTTCCCTGCACACATGGTTTTTTCTGTCACTTAGGAATCTCACCAATGTCCCATACAGCTTCTCAAGACGACTGAAAGGTGGTGTGGCTAATATTAGGTCCACATTGCTGTCTTGGATGCTTAATTTGCTCAGTGCTTCCAACACCAATCTCTGGGGTGACAGCACTGCATTGGGGCCCAATGTTAGAAATGGGTCCTGAGCCTCTGCTGATGGACACACCGCCCAGTGTAGCAAACCGTCGAGGATGGGCAGACAAATGCTCTCAGGGTAGGGGGAAAGGTCCAGCTGACCAGAGATGTTAGCAAGAGTGACCAGTGTGTTCTCACGCAACATTTCCAAACAGTCCCACCACCACTCAGCCTTGTTGCAGCTAACTCCTTGGTCTCTGTCCTCCTCCTTTTCATAGGTAAGTGGGGCCTGTTTCCGTTCTGGGTGTTTGTGGTGGAGTAGCACAAGTTTACCAAGTAGCAGCAACAACCCTGGGTGTTTTGACATTTCTAAGTCATTGCCAGGCACAAAAGACAAGCTGCGCAAGATGTTTGATATGCACACGCAACGGCGGGAAAGTGCATCTTGCCAATCTTCCAGTGTGCACAATGGGGTTTCGTCTTTGCTGCGTGGTTCATCCTCAAGAATTTTAAGACCATGTCGATGGTGTGGTGGGGGACTACTGCCTAATGGAAATTGAGATTCCTCCTCTGGGATCTCGCCTCGTTCTGGTGGCAAAGAACTGGACCGGGAACACAGGACATCATCTATGGTGGCAGCTGTGTCCTCTACGCCAGGAATTTGCTGCTCCCGTGATCTGCGCTTTGTTTGGGGACGTTTACGACTAGGGGGCTCAGGACGCCTTTCAAAGTGAGTCTGGATGTGCTCTGTTGTGTCACCCCCTCCTATTCGCCAGTGTAAGAGGCCACTTTCAAATTCTTGCCGACGACCCAACTGGTGAGAGCAGTCCAACACAAAGGCATCTTCCCGTGGTACTACTTTTATAGGGAGTTTGTCAAACTTGCTGGTATGTCGTTGGGAATCCTCACTAGCAGTACAGGGAGCAGAGTAGGCTTTCCTTTCCTCCTCACCCTCATCCTCACTTTGTGGATCCCCATCTGTCAATGATTGGTAGTCCTCCCTGTCACTGCACTCTGCATCACCTATGATTGGGCTGTGAGAATGTGTGGAAGGGTTTAGTAGGATCTTTTGCGCTTGTTCTCCAACTTCATACTCGCGGAGGATCCCAAAGATCTCAATCAGGCAACGACGAAAATATTCCACCAACAGCTCCAGTAACCCAGGGAGCTACATGGATACATTCAGAATATATAAAGAGAAGAAAAAAGAAAAAAGGGGGAGTATGTTAGACTGAAATTATTACACTTAACTGTACAGTATTTATTTCCTTTATCTGTTTTTTTATTAAAGTACAAACTCACCTGACTGAGGTTAAATGTCATGATACTGTTATCATCATAGAGAAGAATGTTAATAGTGTCCAGTGCCCAAGTGCTTTCTGCAAGAAGGCCAGATTTAAGAGACATCATCACACGCCAAGCCTCAGGTGTACCTGAAAATAGAGACAAAATTAGGCAGACAAATCCCGATATTGATCTTCGAACACATACATAAACCTAAATCCCTTGTTTGCATATACTGAACTCAACTTTCAAGCATATGCTCATTACACAGTCTCCCATAGATAAGAAAACCTTGAAATTTCTAGCCTTCCTGCTTCTTTCAGTAATGCACACCACACTCAACGGGCTCTTCATCTTCTGGCAAAAGCTGACAGGTTGTCATACTGTATACAAATTTACTGCACATGCTATTTCTCATAGCAAGGGGGAGAGCAGGCAGACATAACTTGTAAGACAACCCTATTAGCATTTTCTGAAATAGGGACAGTCACTTGAGAAAACATATGTACACTGATAGAAGCAAGTTAGCCTGTGCAGAAAACAGATGTCTGGGGGCAGAGAGAGCGTTCCGCTAGATGCTCTTCATCGTTAAATCCTCTTTCACTTGACAATTTTCTTCAAAACCCAGCAACTTATCCTTACCATAGTAAAATTATACCAATTAATATGCCAATTATATTTGTATTCCAGAAACATACCAATTTCTTTTGCAGTCAGTCGCCTCCTTGGTTTCAGTATAGGTTGTGTGGCTTCCACAGAACCTGGAGGGAAGGTTATGTCCCTGCGGATGAGAGGTGGCTGGGGTGGAGTGGGCACAATATGTGATGCAGGCACAGGTGGTCCAGCTTTCTGCATCTTCAGGAAGGACTTGCTGGGTGAGGTGTGGGCATCCAGAGCCCGAGGGGCGGCTGGACTAGCTACCTGAGGCAGATGATTAGGCATGCTTGGGGAGGCTTGGTATCCAGACTGTGGTGGAGCTCGTGTCAGAGGTGGGCCAGGAGCAGGCACATAAGGAGGCTGCTGCCGGTTAACATGAGGTTGCCACTGACCCTCATGGCTAAGACGCTGGTCTGAATGCAGCATATCTTCTCCGCGCTGTGCACCAGAATGATAACTAGGTCCTTGGGTGTTGGCTGAAGGTGGACCAGGTCTGCCCTGGTAATTGTAGGCCATCTCACCTCGACCTTGCCACATGGCTCCAGGTTGGGACCCTTCAGTAGAGCCTCCCATTCCACTTGGTGGCAGAGGTGGTTGAGAGTTGTTTCCAGGGGCAGAAGACACTCGTTCACGTCCAAATTGAAAAGGAAATTGATTCTGCCCAGCAGGTGTTGGCCGGCGCTCTCCTGCACCTTGAGGATAACTGCTTCCATATTGCCCATAGGGGTCTTGTGTCTGCTGTGAAGGAGCTGGAGAGGGCTGTCCAGGAGGAGGAACCCCTGACACAGGTGTCTGCTGTTGCTGAGGTTGTGGCTGTTGCTGACCCTGCCCACTCTGCGCTCCAGCAAAGGGAGCATTGTACATCTCCCCCTCGTGGCGTTTAGAAGATGGACCATAAGTACCATCCATGGGTCGCTTGTAATTCTGAAAGGTAGAGATTTCATAAAATTACCAAATTGTCAGTTTTAAAATGAAAAAAAAAAAAATAAAAAAAAAAATATATTATATATATATATGCACACATATACACACACACAGTAAATTGCTGTATGGGGACTGAGGAGTGCAGTGTAATGACAAGAGCAGAAGATAGTAGGTGATGCTCCCTGTGTCGGTGAGTGTTATATATGGTAGATGTTAAATAGCAAAGGAAAATACAAACAGGCAGCTGAAGCAAAGTAATACTGTGAAAGCAGTTTTATCACAAATTATAATGTGAACAAAGACTATATTAGAACAAGGTCCAGAAGAGAGTCAATTATTTCTGTATAGCCCACATAAAAAAGGATCCACCTGTCAAATTGATTTCAGACACCTTCTGGATTAGACAGCAATAACCAGAAATCTTTGTCCTTTACATTCTCAAATAGAAATATAAGCTAAAGAGGGAAGGTTTTGACTGAAACAGGATAGGGTACAACTCCAAAATAGAGAAGGGGATAGGCAATGCAAAAAGCCACAAACTACACTAGAAACATTTACGAATTGCAGTTACCCAGTAGACACACAAATAGCTTACCTGTTGTTGATACATAGGATTCTGTTGACTTGGGTAGGGGCTACCTGATGATGTGCCTTGCGTGGGGTACTGATTACTATAGGAGTCATGCCTAAAGACAGGTGTGAAGAGAGAACACATTATATTCTGGAGGTCATAACTCAAGGATCAACTATGGTAAAAACTTGACAGTCCCCCCCCCCCCCTTTTCCAAAGTCCAGCTGAAGCCCTTAAAGCCAACAGGCACGCATTCAATCTGCAGAACAAATGCCAGCGCCTGCCCAGCTAGCAGTTTGACATTACTCCTCACCTCTGTTGTGGATAGCGCCCAGGTGAATACATGCCACTGTCGGTGTTGGAAGGCATCATATTCGGCTGAGTTCCTCCGCTTCCAATATTTCCTTCTGGACCAAGACCTGGCTCTGGCCTTAAATACAACCAGGGAAAGAAGTAAAAACTTAAAATGTGGCTTTTATTAAATGACTGACTACAGACATATTGGAGGGGTTGGGATGTGGGTGAGGACACAAAGAAACAAATTTATTTTTAATTTATATAAAAACAAAAACAAACAGCATTATGAATAGGACACACACCTCACTCTGTCATAACCGCTGTAAGGATAATGGTGACGCTGTGCCATATTTGGCATAGCAGGACCTGCAGCCCGACTATAAGGATCTCCCATTGCCCCACTGGGTCCCTGACCAGGTGACATGAAAGGATCTGCTCCTTAAAGAGGATGGAAATAGAATGAAGTGTCTGATTATTGGCAACACAAATTAGCCTTCACCTGTTCTACTGTAAAAGATTAATGCCTATACATTACCAAACTTCAATACACACCTTTCCTCATGCCCCCATAGGGGTCCTTGTTTGTCTCATAGGGCATCCTACCCATCATGTCTGTCTGGTACCCAGGATTAGGGGTCATGGAGTTTCGTTTCTGATAAGATGGGTCTGAACCGTCATATGCATCCTGGAGACTCACCGAGTTATTCCTTTATCAAGAGAAGAGAAAACAAAAATACCAACATATGAGTTAAAGATTAATTTAGAAGCAGAGCTATTGGCATGGAGATATTAAAACATCTAATGTTTCAGGCGCAGCAAGATCATCTTTCTGACCACAAAATGGTAGCTGCAATTAAGATCAAGCTCACCTCATTCCTGCCATAGGGGGCATCTGGCTGTGCGGGGTGGATGCTGGGGTGGGGGGCTTCAGATCTCCTCCTTCTGCCATGGAGCCGCTTGTGGACTGAGGAGTCTGTGGTCCCTGCATGGAACCTGAGCCAGCTAGAGATAAGAAGTTAGACGTTACGATCACACACACACAATGGCCACCAGCCAATCATGTGGCAGCAACTCAATGCATGACAGCATGCAGACATGGCCAAGAGGTTCACTTGTTGTCTAGACCAGTGTTGGCTAACCTGTATCACTCCAGCTGTTGTGAAACTACAAGTCCCAGCATACCCTTCCAGCAATAAGCTGCTATATATTGGCAAATCATGCTGGGACTTGTAGTTTCACAACACCAAGAGTGTCACAGGTTAGCCAACACTGGTCTAGACCAAAACACCAGAAAGAGGGAGAAATGTGACCTAAGCAACTTTAACGTTGGAACGACTGTTTGTGCCAGACAAGGTGGTTTGAGTAGCTTCGAAACAGCTGATCTCCTGGGATTCTCACAAATAACATTTTTGTTGTCTGTGCATTATTGTTTTAGTTTAATAAAAGTTTTTACAACGTTACAATGTTGCCACTATATATTTTTTCTCTGAGTAGTGTGCAATCCATCAAGAGGAGTTGAATATATAAGATCCCCAAGTAGAGATAAATGATTTATCATGATTGTTGGTACACTTTTTACTGGTGTCATTGGAGCATCTGTTTGAGCCATTTCCTGTTGGAGGGTTTTCATCACTGTGAAGCATCATTTTTCAGATAGTTAAGATTTATTGAAAGAGAAGTTTGTGGTTCTGTGTTAGTGTGTTGTACAGGTGATGTTTTGGGTGCAAAACTAATTTTCTTTTTTCTCCCCATTTGATTTGTCATTCTATATGGAGCTGAGAAATATTGGGAGAATCAGCTATAAGGTGTGCATCACTTTGTATGCAGTACGTATATTTGATATACTTCTAAAAGACTACAATTCAGTTAATACACTTGGAGGCACCTTTGACACACGCATTCCCTTACCCGGTGATGGTGGTTGGAGCTTTGCCTGTTTCTTTGCTTCTGCAGAGGCAAAGATATCTGGTGGTGGGTCTTCTCCCCTTTCAATTTTGCACTCAAATGCATACAGACACTGTATATACTGCTTCTTTAGTGAACTAGCTGCGCTGCTTGATGTACCCACATTTAAGTTTGTTGCAAGCTCTCTCCACTTCTTGTTCTTATTTACCTGTAAAGAAAATAGTTAACAGAGGTACTACACTAAACTACTTAAAACATAAGACACAGCCAAAGAAATGGCCGGGGGTCGACACAGAATGGCTGACCTGGGTAAGTCCCCCAATATCCTTGACAGACATGTAGAGACGATACAAGTCTAGGGGCTTTCTGCCAACTGCTGGAAGGTTGGTCATGCCCATTGCTTTCTCTTCCGTGAATGACAGGTAACGATCCACCCACATTTTCCTTTCTGGTTCACCCCCTAATTCATAAAGTTTTGTTATCTTTTCATTTGTAGTGGTGGAGGAGCTTGACTTCTGTGGATAGAAGTAAAAACAAGTTAGATAAAATAAATAGAATGATAGACTACATAGCTGCAAAACAGCCTAGCTAATCAGCCAGGAAAAGAACTCACATTAAAAAGATCTGAGGAGGGGGGAGGGGGGGGGGGGGGTTGAAAGACACCACTTGCCCATAGATCTATTTTAACCCACTGTGATAGGACTTCCAGCAATTACTGTCAAACATTTAGTATAATTCAAAAAAAAAAAGTAAGGGTCTTCGCACATTTGTGGGACCTGCCTAACATTTAGAAAAACACTACGAGATTGCTGGTGAAGTCTTAGTGACCATCAAACACGTGCTTACAAACTTTAGCTTATTTTTGTTAAATGCTACAGCATGTTAATGTCCTATAACATAAGAGTTAAATATAAAAATAACAGCACACTTTAGATAGATTTTCCACTTCCCACATGGACTAAGCTCTCAACACATGGTGCTCCTACAAACATTAGATGTCACAAAATAAAAAAGGACATGTAGTGAAATAATTTAATTAAAAAACTAAACATAATGCAAGAAAAATTTATAAAATATGTTCACCACTAGTAAAATATCAAGTAATGGAGGCATTCCTTTGTGACTTTATTGTTGTATGGACTTAAATATTTTGGTCACTACCATCAATGTCAAAGTACCTTTGATTTGGTCTCAGTTTTAGGAGTCCCATCAGCTTTGTTGTTCATTTTGGGAGTCGGTGTCAACTTAACATCAGAGAGTCCCATGAGTTCAGGGCTGCCAGCCATGCCTGACAAAATATATTTCCATCAGTACACAGTAAAGTATGTAGACAAAGTTATCATAATTTTAGAGCACTGATGAGCTGCAAGTATTCACCCGAGTTGTTGGCCATGTTGCCTCCCATATAGGGAGGTCCTTGTGTATTCATCATTGCTGCCATGCTGTTCATTCCTTGGCCATATGGAGGTCCTGAACCCATCATACCACCTTGGTTCATATTGGGGTATCCTGGAGACCTGCACACAACCATAAATAAGTTTTCTTTGCAGAAAGTGGACAGTAGATTCATTGTCTTGCAAAGGATGCAAACTGTTCAAGTAATAGGGTAACTTGTACAGAAAATATGGGAGACTTCTTACCCCTGCAGTGAACAGCACCTATCACGTAAGATTCATCACCTGAAGCCTGATAATAGCTCCAGCTTGAAAACACTAAATGTTCTGTCTTTATCTAGCTTGTTCACTTTTATTTAGAAGTCTAAAATACGCTACAAAGACCTCTGTCACTCAGCTCTATAAACATGATTGTAATGGCAATGCTTAACACCTTTTGTCTCCACTTGGGTCACAAAGCTGTATGTATCCAGGACATACTATGAAAACGAGGGAATTCTCAATATATTTCTTACTGGGAAAATACTTATAACTAACTTTCAGTTCCATAGTGCTAAAAATATTAATTGATTGATACATTCTGGCTGTAAAAACAAGCATAATTTAAACCTTTTACCTGTTCTGTATGGAGTTAGCAGTGCCGTGCATGCCAGCGGCCTCTTGTGCTTTGCGATTCATACCAGCAGGAGGAGGACACATTCCAGTTCCAACTTGTGGCGGCATACTCCCCATGTTTGGGCCATATGGGCGGCTGCCCATTGCAGAGTGGCCCATACGCCCCCCATACTGTGGCATGCCTCCCTGCCCGTGCAGCTGCCCACCTGCGACAAGTGGGGTCATGCCACCCCCAGAATATCCTGCATTAGGCATTGTGTTGTAATTTGGCTGTCTGGGGTACCCGCCTGAGTAGAAGGGACAACAAGTAGACATATCTCTGAAAAACATACTTGCCACATGATTTAATAGTTTAATAATTAAATTCAGGGCTAGTCGCTCTCGGCAGTATTGTTATCATTTGGTTGAACTCCCAAAGAATTGGTTATGCTCACTACAGCCAATATATTTTTATCTGATGTAGATTTATCTAGTCAGGTTAATGTGGTTATTACATAAATGATGTACACACCTTGGGGACCATACTGTCCTCCCTGAGGTCCATAGCTCCCCATTGAGTTCTGCTGATAGGGTCCCATCCCAGCATGCATCTGTCCGCCAGACGACTGGCGTGGTGAAAGTGCTGGGCCAGGCTGTGGTGATCCATACTGAGGTATCTGCGCATTCCTCTGCATGTACCCTTTTGGAACAAAAGGGTAGTAAAGATTGTTAACATATATGCTCCTGAGGTATTGTCCCATCTTTTCATATATAGATAATGTTATTCATATTTTTTTAAAGATACAACTACACTCACCTCTGTCCTGCCCAAGGCCAGCCTGGTTCATGGTAGGGTGAATCAATCCATCTGACTGCACACTAGGAGGGCGCGGTGGCATCTGTGTTCCTGAAAATATACAATTTTAAAATAAAAATTATATCCTTGAACTCACTAAGCAATTTCATAGTCCTGTACTGTATTCAGCCAGAATCTAAATAAAGGAGCTCAGGAGTATGAGCAACTATCAATTATAAAGACAAATATTCTGCAATCATGTAAACCAGTGTGGGTGAGAGAGTCCTCATCATTTTCACAGTGCTATGTTTGCACCTGAATTTCTCTATTGACATATCAATCATGCACTGACCTGGAACAGATGTCGGGGAGAGAGGTCCAGAACGGGATGGGGCCACACTGGCTGGAGATCCTACAGGGGACGGCGAGGGCCCTCTGATTCCAGGCATGTGGGGTGAAGTATGAGGAGAGAAAGGCGACTGGGCGGGGTTACTCTGTTCTCCCTGACTGCTGGAGATCCCAGAAGTGCTGACACCTGGACTCAGTGCACCCTCTGCACCCATTGGGAGGTCATCAATGGAACCAGAGAGATCCTGGGGAGAAAGGGACATAACTTGGCAACCAGATTGCAATTATGGGAACATTTATTTAAGACTCTGGCCTTGACAGTTGAACACATAGCTGAAGGACTCTTGTTAAGCTGTGCAGCCAACTCCTCAATCCAAAACAGGAGATTTTATCTGTATGTTGCTTGATGTGAGATTACACATTCTATTTGGATAAGCCAAACATTCAGAAGTGGTATTTAAAAAAACAGCACACACACACACACACACCCCCCCCTCAGGCAGATTAAAGGCCTTCCCAGCAACCCACAGTGGCCATAGAAGTAACAAAACTTTAGAAAGCCACCGTACAAGTAGGTAGAGGAACTAGGAGTTTCAAAACTCATAATGCCGCGAGGATGTGTGGCTTTTAGTCACTGTTCCACAAAAGCCAGTATGTAAAGGGAGGCGTCTTAATTTATGTGAATTCTGTTAGAAATTAAAGAAATTACTAAGAACCTTAAAACAGAACTTGCAATCCTTCACTGATCACCATAGCCATTGCTAGTGTCCGGTAATCAGTTTCTGGTGTGCACCATGGGCAGCACAGTGGCTTAGTAGTTAGCACTTTTGCCTCTCAGCCTTATGTGTGGAGTTTGTGCTTGGGGTTTCCTCTGGGTGCTCCCATTTCCTCCCACACCCCAAAAACATACTAGTAGGTTAATTGGATGCTATCAAATGGACTCTTGTCTCTGTGTGTTAGGGAATTTAGACTGTAAGCTCCAATGGGGCAGGGACTGATGTGAGTAACAAATATTCTCTGTTCAGCGCTGCAGAATTAGTGGCGCCATATAAAGTGATGATTGTAATCTAAATATGCAAACCATTACTACGAAAATATAGCTTGACAATAAGTACAGCAAGTTGTTACTTTTGTAACAAATGGTTGCATTTCCAAACATTACACTGTAAAGAAGTCCATAAGTATTGCAATCATTTGAAATGTTCTTGTATTACAATATATTTCTTTATCCATCTATTTAATGCTGGTCACTATGTAGGGAAGATAGAGTAACTGAAGCAAAAATTGCTATTGTTACAAATTTCTTGTAATCCTGTATTGTCAGTACAGTAAATATATAGTGTGTGCATGTTATAAGAGGCAGCACAGTCAGAATGAATCAAAACATTGTCAATATATGCAGTGAATGTACTCTAGCTGCCAGTGGCACATATCACAAAATGGCAACTTCTCAATCCAATATATTACAACATATATGGTTCAAGTCCTCTATTTTCTCTTAGTAGAGATGGTGGTGCTCTCAAAACACTACTTCATCTTGTTAGTTTACTTAAAAGGCGCACTATTTCTCTGTTTAAGAGTACAATCCACAAAAAATAGCAGATAGATATTTTATATGCGCAATATTCACTCCCCCTTCTTCAGACACAAGATTTGTTCTTGTGTCTGATGAATGGGAAGAAATCTCCCAAAAGATTTTGCACTTGGTAATGCCCAATTTGAGATAAAATTAAGGTCAGATTAGTATATAAAAATGATCTGCTGTTTGTGAATTATAGACAAAAAAAAAAAAAGGAAGATGGGAGCATGTCAATTCAGCAATTCATTTGAAAGACAAACTGTACCAAGGCAGCTAACCCACAAATGGATGAGGCATAGCATACATGCACAGGGTACACAACAATGTGTGTAAAATGCTAGCCCTAGAGACCTGTGGGTGCAGAACATTAGCTTGTTAGTCCCTGACATGGTAAAGGAGACATACCTGCAGGTTACAGTTCAACTCTATAGAGCACACAGTGCATAGCAGAGAAGATAAAAAAAATTATCTGTACTTCATTACAGCCTCACCTTTTAGGATATGGTACAAAGGAAAAAAAAAAAACATGGTCTTCACATTTAGGTGCGCCCCACCCAAAGGCTGAGAGTAAGTTCCAAAAGAAATGCTCAGATGAAGAAGCCTCAACACCCTTCTCTTACCTATGAGGCTCATAAATCACTCCAGCTCAACCATGAAGAGGAAGGAAGGAGTCCATTGCAACAGACAGACACCTTTATACCTCCAAGACCAGATGGATAAGGGAAGTATAAATCCTCTGCCTCCTGTACCCAACTACTGCTGAAATCACAAGCTAAATAAAGGCACAGAAGAAATACCCCTCAGGGCCGAGAGACTGGGCATGGAGGGGAGTGCCCCTGTCCAAACCAGCTTTCAGCAAAGCTAAACTGGAAGCACGGTGGCTAAGTGGTTAGCACTTCTGCCTCACAGCGCTGGGGTCATAAGTTCAATATCCGACCATGGCCTTATCTGGGAGGAGTTTGTATGTTCTCCCTGTGTTTGCGTGGGTTTCCTCCGGGTGCTCCGGTTACCTCCCACACTCCAAAACATACTAGTAGGTTAATTGGCTGCTAACAAATTGACGTGTGTGTGTATGTTAGGAAATTAGACTAAGCTCCAATGGGGCAGGGACTGATGTGAATGAGTTCTCTGTACAGTGCTGCGGAATCAGTGGCGCTATATAAATAAATGGTGATGATGAATCCTGAGGCATGCTTTCTACCTATTTCTTGTTTTGTTCTGACCCCACTGAACACACCTACAGGCAGACAGACATTTTGCACCAACAGATTGGGTAAAGCATGCACAACGTAAAAAAAAAACCATAGAAAATAGATTGCTTTATACTGGAAAGTGCTTAACTCACTGGAAGGCTAGAGGGCCGTGGCTGCATCCCCAAGCTAAGATCATCCTGTCCTTTGCTGGAACCCAAAGAGGGAGTAGATGAGGCCTGGGATGTAAATGAATCCTGAGAGAGCTCCTGGCGAGGTAAATGCATTGGAAAACAGGTAAGTACAGAGAATTGAAAAATCATGGATTTATCAAGCCCATACAGACAAAAACCCTACACCCTCATACCTGTGGTGGTGGGAAGCGTTGCTGAGAGTAGGTACTCCCTTGCTGTGTCCCCGATGCTGAATAGGATGACCCTTGCTGTTGTGAAGTGGGATACTGAGGAGCTTGCTGGGTGTATGGTGACTGGCTCTGTGAACTGGTGGGGGGGCCCTGTTGCTGCTGTGTGTAAGGTGAAGGAGATGGCGACTGCTGCTGTTGGGTGAAGGTGGGTTGCACAGGCTGGCTGGGAGGAGGCTGAGAAGAGGAAGGCTGTTGGGTGTAAGACTGAGGAGCTGGCTGTTGCTGAGAATATTGGGTTTGTGGTGGTGTTGTTTGCTGCTGCGAAGGGTGGAGGCTCTGCTGGTTGTAGTATGGAGACTGGCTCTGCTGAGAGTAGGATCCAGGGCCTTGTTGCGCATATGAAGTGATCTGGAAAAAAAAAAAAAAAAAAAGCTAAACAAGCTAGAAATAAAATTCATTTTCATCTTTTCTATGACACTACAGTACCATCAGAAAATTAACGCAAAGCATTTAAACCCAAACAATGAAAACCATTTGAAACGTTACACAAGAGGCGCAAAATCATACATATGAGCCATATAAGTTGGATATAAGGGGATGCAGTCTGTCCTCCCATGGTCCCTGCTATGCTCGTCTGAGCATGTGCAATGAAGCCTTGTTTCAGCTTTGCTGTGCTTGCACCAAGATAGTGGGTGCACGTAAGCATAATTATGGCCGTTGCATAGAATGCAACTCCTCAAATCCAGGCCCCATAGCTGCACCCCCTACAATAGTAGTAGTTCTGCCACTGCCAAAGATAACTATACAAGTGATTAAAAGTGATGCAAGCAAACATTGTCCATTAACAAGGCAGTCTGTGTCAAGGGATTTACTGTGTAAAGAACTCTTGACATTGTAGGGGGAGGGGAAGAAAAAAATAAATCCAAGAAGCCACATTTAAAAATCACCTACATCATACAATTTTTTTTCAGGTTTAGTCCCACATTTAGGGTAGGAGATACTATATACCTGTTGTCCATACTGCATACTCATTGCCCCTTGAGGTCGACCCTGCATGGTTATTGGGTATCTCTGAGGAGTCTGTGAAGAGTAAGGCTGCACTGGGTACCCAGAATGTCCTTGCTGAGGTCCCGGCTGCTGGCTGTATGGATTACTGGAGCCATATGGTTGGGGTCTCATTTTCCCCATTTGATCCATGGGGCTGGCAGGCTGTCAAGACAAGACCATGATCATTTTCAGATTTGCCATGCATTTGAACTAAAACCACTACAACTTCTAAAACAGTTTAAGTACACCACGTCCAAAGTACATGTTAGATAGCGACAAACAAATATAGCTGCATATTATTTTGTCAACACACAATTATGACAGTGTTTCCTGTCATTTGGCAACTTTCCCCAGCAAGTGTTTTGTTTTTTTGTAGTAATCAAGCGTCCAGCTTTAACTCCTTCTCCATGCAATCCCATTTTAATATCTGCTTTCTAAGAAACTGCAGTGTGGTACTCAAGCCGACTGCTGCAGTTTACTATAGCACTGTTCTATGTTGTGGAGGTTAATGTAGGGTGTCTACATGCATGGCCCGTGTTCCCACAGTAATTAACCTGCTTATTACCTCTGGGACTACTCTGATGAAGACTGGCAGTAACAGCTATTTATAACTGGAAGGGCAAACAGCCGAAGTGTAACAGGTCCCAGCTGTACATCCATCTGAAGTGCAGCCAAGAGCCGGCTGTCTGGTGTTGTGAGCTGGCAGGCAATGAATGACAGGATCTGTGCTCAGGGACACGAGGTAGGAGGGGGGCTCTGTTACTAAAACTCATTTACCCTTACGAACTAGCCACACCCTACCCAAAAAAAGAAAGATTTAGATGTACACACACACACACACACACACACACACACATACACTCTGGCCTTGACAGTTGAACACATGGCTAATTTGCATTACTGCCATGTATACAAGTGTGGAAGATAAATCGCAAGGAACATGCGAGACCACAAAAATATAAAAGATTATTTACATACAATAGGGGAAAAAAAACAAAACAGTCCATTAACCTAAATTACCATAGAAACTAACCACTTCATCACTGGATGACTTCTCTCATACATGACCAGAAAATTCTCACATGTTGGCAAACTTTTTTTTGTAGTAGTACACAAGTGCAGCTATTCTACCCCTTTTCATGACTTCTTCTTGGGAGCATTAAGAAATATTTATCTTTATTGCATAGATGTTATTTGTGGGGGACGGGTCTAGTAACCAACAACACTTCTTGTAGAAAAGAAACCTTAGTGCTACTCCAAATATTTAACCGAAAACGTAATAAACATCGTCCACAGTGTAGGGTACAAAATATGACATTGTTACAGGGTCTACATTAGGGTGGAAGAGAAAACAAAAATCAAAACTCAAATATTTAGAGACTAACATTTGTGAGGTCTTGGGCTGATTATTCTGCCTGAAGTTTTTGTACGAGTGCTTTACACTTGTATATAATCAATATTGTTTTATCATGTAGAGGGACTTGGGGGAAGGAACTTTTTTCTTACTACGGGAGAACCCTTAGAGCGAGGAGGGTATAGTGTAGCCCCAAAGACCTAGCACTGTTAGATATTATGTCATGTAGAGCAAAGAGAAACTTAAATGTAAGCTGCGATTAGCTCTACATAATTATCCTTAAACATTGGGGTCAAAATACATGCTTTTGCAAGCATACAGGGCCAGTAAAAGCACAAACTGGTATGGAACCCACTGGTTCAAATTACCTTATATCCACTAGTATTTACAGTTTGAGTGTGCGTTGGTGCTTCCGGAAGCTGCATTTATTGTGTACATTACAAGTGAATTGCATAGGACTCAATGAATAGTCCTCCAACTTCGCGAGCACAAGCTCCAATTACTGTAGCATGCAGCATCACTAGCATTTCCAATTGGGTAGCCAGCCTAACATGAATGAAGTTGGTGTCTGACAACCTCTCTACACTGAATACAGAAGTGCTCAGACACGTGTTTGAGGGGGCATGATGTGCATTGATTGCCTAGGGTGTTCAGTGAACAGTGTAACCAATCACTGACACCATTACTGCTTGGCCTTTCAGGCTTATATGCTAACCTCGGTACAGCGGAAGCTCAAAGTGGTTAAAGGTTTTTATGCTGTATATTCCTAAAAAGTATATGAAAAAAAAAAAAAAATAGGATAAGTGTTTCATGGGCTCATTTTCACCATTATGTTCTAAAATATTCATACTGCATGTAAAATTTTTGAAGACTAGCTGTTATGGGTTAATGTACACTACCAGTTCAATACATTGTATTGGCGAAAGGCACAACAAATAAAAAAAAAAAAAAAACTATCTGAAAATACATCACTAACATCTAAAAGCACATTAGGTTCATGTGTTTTATCCGCATTGCCAGCACATATATGAAGGAGACCTTAATAGTACATTTCCCTTGTTTAATATGCATATAAAAACAAAACTGTTACATGCAATGAATGCATGGAAATTGTAGTTTTCCCTAACACGCATTTGAACATTATACGGCATATTCAATTAGGTCCGGGGATCGCAGTAACGCGCCAGGGAGCGAAGGTAATCCACGGCACAGCAATAACTAATAAAAATTTGTGTTATTGTGGTACCATATTACCTTTGTAATGAGCACTCCACTCGTTACAGAGATCACGGAACCTAATTAAATATGCTCCTAAGTCATGTATAAATACTTCCATTAAGTACATAGCCAATGGTATTTTTGAATATATTTTTATATCACAATAGTTGATTTCATTCTGAAGATACAATTAAAACTTTGCCTATTATATTGATAGATACTAGCTTTTGAATTTCCATTTTTTTTTCCAATTCTCCCATAAAAGACATGTCACAGGTATTAGAAATAAGTAGAAACAAGCCAAGCAAGACAGGTGTGTAGCTTAAGGAGCGACAGTTGTTGTTGGATTGTTAAGATTTCTAAAAATCTATGGTAAAAGTGTGTGTGTGTGTGTGTGTGTGTGTGTGTGTGTGTGTGTGTGTGTGTGTGTGTGTGTGTGTGTGTGTGTGTGTGTGTGTGTGTGTGTGTGTGTGTGTGTGTGTGTGTGTGTGTGTGTGTGTGTGTGTGTCAGATTCAATTCTCTGCACTAGATGCGCACCATTACCATGCTAATGGATGCACAGTTACCACAGTCATTTCAACGCTGATTTTTTTTTGGCTTGCAGCTCCCTGAGCCATGAGCAGATATCAGTGTTACACTAAAAGAAAAAAAGTGAGGATGAATGTGATGTATAGCAGTGGTGCTCGGTTTTTCTTTTAGCTGGGCTAAGTGTGCCATTGTTTGGGGACAACGAAATAAGTGGGTACCAGTAGCACAGTAATGGTCAGGCAATATGATACTTCAGGAGCTGCACATCACCCTTCATCACATTGAGAAGTAAAAATAAAGATATATCTCAAAAAAAGATCTTTAATATCAGCACACGTTTTAATACAAGACAAATGTTACGAGCTATAACCACTGTGGAGTTAGGGGCCACAGGTGAAGGGCCAGAGGACCATCTGTTGACCATTACTGCGCTAGAATAAATTGCATAATGAAAAATTAGGTGAGCTCCAAAACAGGTTATTGCACCCCATTTGACCAAACCCAAAGATCAAAATCTCTATTGACCAGAGTGCTTTGATTTCCAAGTATCAATACTGCTGAATACACAGTATGTAGTAGACAGACTACAGACAGATGCAATTAGCTTAAAATGTGTAATAGAGCCAGGAAGGCAAATGTTAGGTTAATGAGCGAGTTGAGCTGCATATGTAAGTTTGAGGAAATAAAAGTGCAATTCCACTTAACTGGAGCTGTGCATGGAAGGAGGAGAGACAGCAAGACACTAGGGTACACAGCAGTTACAGATTTCCACAATATATTTCATGGCATAACACTTTACAGCTGCACAAGAAACAGAAAACACACCAACTATCATAGTCCTAGAGTCAGTGAATAGTTTACAGAAGTGCAAATATGCATGATGGAACAGTGGATATTATTGCTTTCATGCAGTGCAAGGCTATGGATTCTATTTGTGTAATATGTTGCCCCTATATAATAAATATAAAGTTCAAATGAGAAAGTAATTCGTGATTGAATGTTACAGTATTGCATAGTTACACCTCATTCGTAAACAAGATCAACTATCTATACTCTGATGGTCTTGTGTGGAGGTGCCTGCATTTATATTTCTGGTAGTTTTGTTTATTTCAAATAAGGTTGTACTGTTGAGCCTATAATCCCCTGTTGTGCCAGGCCCCAGCTAATTGGAGCAGATCTCTAAGGTTTCCCCTTCAACCCTAGGAAACAAAGGCAGCATTAAAGCAGAAGGGACTAAAATACTACGCACCCTCACTGAAAATGGCCGGTGTTTGATGTAAAGCGTGAAAATCAAGATTAAAAAAAAAAGTCAGATCTTTTTCACCTTTAATGCACAACCCTAATTACTTTGTGGAAACACCTTTTGATTTTATTGAAGCAGAGATTGAGTAAGCTTCTATCAACTTCTCACGCTGGACTTTGCAATTCTATCTTACTCTTCCTTGCAACAAAAAGTTCAAGGTCCATCAAATTGTGAGGGGATCTTCTGTACACAGTTCTCATTAGGTCATTCCACAGGTTTTCAATGAGATTGAGGTCTATGTTCAGACAGCCATTCAAACATTTTGACTTCCCCTTTTTGAAGTCAGCCAGAGGCCAGCTGGTTTTGTGCCGAAATATCTTGATAGCTGCAGCTATTTGTTATGCCCTCTATTCAGAATAGATCCCCTATCCCTGCTGAAGAGCAACAGCCCTAAAGCATAATGCTGCCACAATACCAATAGGTATGGCATTATTTTGGTGAGGAGCGGTGTTGTATTTGCTTCAAACAATGTTTTCCTCTTTTTAATTGTTTTTTTTAGAATAAAGGCCATAATGTTCAACATTGGCTTCAACAAGAAGACATTTTCCTCTCATAGTTTGGGGTGATTGAAACTGTTTGAATTCCCCCAAATTGAGATGGACTCAGATGTCATTTCTCACAATATGTTTAATGTCACTGAAAGGCCTCCTGGTAGCCTCCCTGAGGAATTTTCTCCTTGTCCTGTTAACTTTAGGGATGCCCTGATCTTGGCAATCCTGTTGCACCATATTTTCTCCACTTTTTGATGCGTCTTCAGTGTTCCATGGTACATGTAATGCCTTTGTTGAAAGGTACCAATCAGAAGAGGGGTATAAAATATCAAAGAGGTTTTAAAAGCTCAATGCGGACCATGTCTATCCCAGTAGGATATAACCAAGTATGGAAATCCTACAGCTGATCTACAGGGCGAGTCAAAAGTCGCAGTACACCCTTTTATTTAAAAAAACTCTACAGGAATTGGACCGATAGGCCGATTTCAAGATGGCGCCCATGTTTGGTACATACCGTAAAAGATAGACCACGTCACCCATACCTTACTGGAGTATTCAGGTTTCCCAATTCCTATATACATTTTTTAAATAAAAGGGTGTACTGCGACTTTTGGCTCACCCTGTATATTTGGGGTTAATCACACTCACTTTCATTGTTGGCAGGTGTAAGATAACGAACTTTGAACATGATTTTGAAAGTAATTGTGTAACTATGAACACAGCTAAAGCAGTATGTAAGGGTGTGCACTGTTATGCCAACAGGGTATTGTAGGGTTTTGTATTTTCACCCTACTTAACAAATGTATTTTTTTGCCCACACTTGAATTTTGTTGGTTGCAAGGTCACATTAAAGATGGGAAACGATCTGACATGCTTGATGTTGATTTCAGCCCTTATATCACAAACACCTGCAATTTCAATAAAGGTTTGTAGACTTATCCACAGTAGAGTCAAAACAAGTCTCTGCTTCTGCAGAGCAGGGAGTCTAATCATGTAATTACAAGTAGCGAAACTCAACTGAATTTGATAGGATTAAACAAGGAGCAGAAATGTAAAATAAAAACAAATAAAATATGAAGACAGATAGTTATATCTTGTTTTAATTAAAATCTGCACACTCAACAAATCTTTTCACAAAACAAAAATGTATATAAACATGGTCATTCTAAAAAAAGTAGCATGTTTAACTGTAGAGAAAGAAAACAAAATACATAAATTATACTTGCTAAAGGCTTAAAGTTAACTGAGTAAATAATGAATGGAATTTAATGCTTGCCACAAATGGGTCTAAGTGTTCAAATCACTTACAGTGTAGCCCATATTAAAGAAGTCAGAATATGAACACACATACACTGGCCAACAGTATTTATCTTCCTACTATGTTTAGGAACATACCCAAATGGATTATTAAATTGGTTGAACACACTAGGAGAAGGGGGTTTGGAAGGAGGAAAGTGGCGTTTTTCCATGCTATCGAGCTTTGTGTTACGGCAGAAACAATGACAATTTGTTTCATTTAAAATAAAAAATAAATTAAAAAAAGGGAGGCAATCTGGGAGTAACCTAAAAGTAGTTGCCTAAATCAGTCAATGTATCCAGATGCAAATATAACATTAAAATATTTGTGAAAGTGCTAGCAGTATGTTTCTGCATTTGGATTGCCTATGCATACTGTAAGTTGTAATGAGAAGCGCCACCAGCTTGGAGTTAGGAAGTCTCCATGTTTGCACATATCGGGCAGTAGAACTGTATATATGGTTCAGTGTCCCCACTGAGAAGGCAAGGCCTTAAGTATGGTCCCAAACAAAACACAGCATAAAGTTGTGCGACATCTTTGCCAAAATAGCAGCATATCACACTTATTCTAAATTGCATGGCTTCTTGAAGTTGATCCAGGCTGATATCAGTGGTACAGCAAACAGGAAGACACATGCAATCAGTCCTTCTGTATTCTTATGATCAGGACATACATATACCTGAAACAAAAATAAAACTCATGTGAAAAAAATAAGATACATTTTTCTCCAAAGAGCTAGGTGTTAAAGGTTGGAAATGTTGAAAGCAAAAGCCACTTGTTGGGGTGTCCTCCTTACATTACATCGGCTGACCGAGGTGCAAAGCTGTTGGAGGAAGCGTAGCCTGGAGATAGTGATATTTGTGCTGCTGTCAAAATGCTAAAACTGCATGCAGCTTTTGAGCTCTTTGCTATTCATCAGATCATGTCGTTTGATTTCAGGATGAATTTGATAGGTTACCCATCCTTTATAGAATGATATATATTGACAAAACTTTTCAATTTTCCAGTGAAAGACTTACAAAATGGGAGGACTTAAAAAATTGCTTTGAAATTACCTAAACCCTTTCAAGACAGATGAACAGCAACAATTGATCCCTATATAACTGATGAGTTCTTCTCAATGACAGGGTTTACATAAAACTTCGTAAAAAAAAAAGTGAACTTTTCCCCACTTTTTATTGAATAAAGACCAAAGAAAAGCCAAAACTCAGTCATACACTATTAAATTTGGCAAATGTCCAGATATGTAGAAACAGCTGTTTGTAAAGGTGACTACATGAAACAAGCAATACCTCCCACTTTGCCCACTATCCAGTTTCAAGCATTTAGGAGCTCTAGACACAGCATTTCACCAAGGTGACAAGAGCACTGTTCTCTGTGCATTACTGTTTACACCCATGCCTGAATAAAGCTGGGTACACACTACAGGTTTTCCAGCCAATTGGGCCAATATTACATTAGTATGTATACTTAGATGATGATCAGTCCCAATCAGCATGCCCATTCATGTGTGCACACTACACATTTTACCTTTAGATCTGTGCTCTTCATCTGTCACAACCATCAGCTGAAAACATCAGGATTCTGAACACTCCAGAGATCTATGGACACTGCTGGTCGTGATTGCAGAATCGGAACAATATCGTTCAATTGGTGAGCAACATTTGCAGGAGACCCAACGAACAGGGGAGAATGATATATCCCAGGTTAGCGGGATTTTATTATTTTTTCGTTTTAACAACCTAGTTACGTGTTTATATTTTCCATACGAGTCATCCAATATGTACAGTGGTCCTCATTAAGAAATTTTGTTTTTATCATCACTATGCTATCTTTCAACAATTTCACTTCAAATTTATTTTGTTAATCATATTCAGCCATATATCATGCAAAATGCCAAAAATCCTGCTACATCACTGATAATGTATTTTACTTTATCTATTTATGCTTATCAGTATATCAAATAGGTTTAATTTGTAAGGACATATAATTGTTTATAGATGTATTTAACTTTCACAATTTAACATACAATAGTCATAGTGACTAATTCTCTATAGGTGTGTTCCTTCAAATCAATCCATATGAAACAATACCGGCCAACTTAAGTCGTGTACTGCCAGTCACATGAAAAAGATAAATATACACACGTCTTTCAACCCTTAACAATTGTTTAGTCATGAAGACACTTTACATGTTCATGATGTTCTACATTCATTGAAGACTTATTAATGGTGTGGATTTGACAAATGCAAATAATTTGTACAGTGATGAAGATGCAGATTAATAGAGGTCCAAACCTTTTCTGCTATATTATAGAATTTGAATATCGCTCATGTACATATAGTAGGCCTCCCAAAACTCCCCTTAGAGGAAACAGATGAGCTGGAGTCACCAGCTGGGTAAGGAACCTATAAATAAAATGCAAGCAGACACTGCTATTTTGGTATAATGAAGTGCCCAATAAACACACCGCAACTAGAGAGCCCATAACAAGGAAGCATCCCCACCAAAATGAATGACAGTCCTTTATAATAAATGGGGGGGGGGGTTTGGGGAATTCTATAAGAAGTAAACAGATCCAACAGTTTTTGTATTTTTTGTTTTTTATAATATTTGTAATTTACACAACTTTGAAAATTAAATGTAGACAGCAGCAGCAATATGGACAGATGTAACATACATATGCATCACTAGGGGGTTAGGGAAATAAAAGGGTTGCTAGGAGGGCATGGTGTGATTAAAATATAATATTCCCATGTTTTCTATGATCAGAGACTAGGTTTGAGTAACCAGTCACTCTATTACCAAGAATACAGAATAAGTCAGGTAAGGAGAACATAAGTGCGGGGTTGAGGGGTGGAGGGGGTTGGTGTAGCCACCTGTCTTATGTTTTTATAAGTGAACACCCACACGATAAGCCAGCTAATCTTCAAAGAAATAAGATCAGCTCTACATGAAGTTCCTCCACATACATCAACACAGTTTTCCATTGCAGAAAAGTGGTCTCATGACAATCACACCTGTTATACCATGAGCTGCATTTCCTCACAAGAACTCCTGCCCATTGCCCAAGTTCTGCAACCTGCTCTCCGCAGAAAGGACTTTTGTCATAGCAAAGAAAAAGCAGTCTTCAGTCTAAAAAAACAGTACCTCAAGTATAAGAGAATTAAGACACAGATACATTACTAAATAGAACGTAAAAGTCATCAGTCTGCTTTTAATCATTTTTTTAAATATCACTCAGCGTACGCCCTCTTAGGATATAAAAAGATGTTGAAAAACAATGCAAGTGTAGACAAAGTACTGTACCATCAATTTAACATAACACTTATAAATGTTGAAGGCAATGTCAAAATTGAAGTAAAGCAAGACTTGTCTAAAAGCATGTGCATACAGTTCAAAAACATCTGTGACCCTACACATTTAATATGAAATGTTAAACTTAAAATTAACATTTAACAACTGGGCTAGGTAATCTCTGATAATCACAGTTCTATCATTTCCTCAGCTGTATCAGACTTTTTACCTGCCGGATAACTGCAATCTCTGTGGTTTATTACTACATCTGGCATTGATTGTATGATTTATTGAAAAATCATAATAAAACTTAAAATAAATATGCATGTCTGGATGTATGAGGCCTTACTTATCATCTTTGGGACTCTGACGGCTAAAAGGTCAAGTCAGGATACGGGAACATTAGCTAGAATGCAGTTTTAAAAATCAACTGCAAACAAAACCCCTATGGCACTTAAATGGCTTCTTGAAATGCACCAGAACCAACAAAAAACAGAATCACTTTAAAAGCATATACCAGGCTTTTTATTAAATATCAAAATGAAAAGAAAGTGAACTTTGCTCCACCATCTAGTATAACTTGGGGAAAACCCACAAGCAGCTTCTAACCAGCAGCCTTGATACACTTGCACTGCTCACTGTATTCAATACTTCTCCAGGGTGTCAATCCCTGGCCAAGTAACCATTAACCAGCCAAGGAAAATAGAACACACATCCTAGACAGAGGAGTCCTGCAGTTATGCTAAGATTGTCAATTTGCAAAGGCTTTTGGAATTCATCCTTCAGATTCAATAAGTAGTTTAAAAGTGACAACTTCTCGATTCCTGCTCCCCATGTAATGAAAGAAATAAAGTAGCGGGTTGAATAGCATTCTTCTATTCAGCTCCTCCTTTCAACAGCTACCTTTGAAAGATAAATTTTAATGTGTGTATCTATAGATTACTGATCGATAATCTTGATGTCTATACATAGATTACTTTGGTTAGAGAAGACATGGTAGCTAGCAGAGTAAAACTTGGCAGCAAGTAAATATGAACAGAAAAGAGTTCAAGGTCGAATTATACAAATCAGAAGTTTAGCCTTGTAATGGGAATGTTTCCACAATAATACATCATCTTATTCTGGAAATATTTACATCTGTCTGTACTACCTTTGAAACTTTTAAATACTAGAGACACTAAGGTGTGAATTCATTTTAAACTGGAATAACCCAACCCCCCTGGCAAAAAACAACTTTGTGCTAGTTTCAGAGATAGGATGGTGTATGTTAAACGTAAATTTAAAAAAACAATATAAATTAAATAAAATTAGAGTGGTGCTGAAGGCATTACCTGACTAAATATGTAAAAGAGCTCTCCACCTTTATAACAAATATAATGAAGCAGGTCTCAACAAACCTTGGACACCATAGCACCTAACTTCTTATGCCATGTGTAGAACAAGGCATAAGTCATATAAACTTTCTCTGAGCAAGAGGTTGCATGGTCCACATAATGGCACAGAAGCACTGTATTGGCACTGAGGAGAAGCAGTGCTGCAGTAGTTAGTGATGGAATGGTTCATAGATGAGGAGCGTGTGGTCCATATGAACTTGGAGGGTGGGGCGCATACAGAAGTAAGAAGAGGACAGAGGTAGGAATCAAGATTTGTGTCATAAAACTGTTTTTCATACCCCTCCCCTCTGTCTTTAATTTCTTTTTATCAATACACTAAATGACACCTTGAGGTTTTTTCTTATCTCCCCCCCCCCCCCCCCCGCCCAGCTTTGCTTTTTGTAGAATATAAAACATATCTGCTGTTACTAAAGTCTTTATTTATTATGTCAATTATAATGTGGACTGAAGGGGTGTAGTAATGTCTGTCTAAGAGGGAATATGTGTATGATCTACTCTTAGTGGATACCATATTAAAAGGTTCTATATTTCATTTTGTTTCTAAATGTTTAGGCTTTTAAACAAATTGCCAAGCCCTGCAAAACAAACTTTTTGCAGAGAAATATTGTGCAGAAACCGGCTATTTGAAAAATGAAGAATGCCCTATAGATGGGTAAATGAGACACCAAATATACTGAAAGATAGCAAGTATAATCCCAGTATGGTGAAGTGCCTTAGTTTCCTATAATTATGGCTAGCATGGCTGCAAGAGGAAACCTCAGCTACTTTGAAAGATGGGCGATTGTTGGGGTGTGTGAAGCTGGAGCTTCATTGACCAGGACAGCTCAACTTGCCAATGTTTCAAAAGCAATGGTGTCTAATGTTATGTCAGCATGACAATACAAGGACAAAAGGGACAACAGTGGGTGGAAGCATATACAGATAAAGCGCTACGACATTTGCTGGCGCTATATAAATAAATGAGATATTAAAATCCTGAAGTGTTTTAATAAAGTTAAGGCAATACAGATGGGCAACTGCAGATCAACTGACTGGCAAATCGTGCCTCATGTTGAAATTTGCAGTTTCATCAAAAACTGCTCAATAAGTACCCCAGACGCACAGCACTAAATGTTCATCACAGACAGCACATCTGCAAGTTCAGTGGTGCAAGGAGCACAGTCAATGGAATACAGAGCAGTGGAGTAAGGTGATATGGTAAGGTAAATCATCCTTCAACATGTCCTTGACAAGCAGACTAGCGCATGTGTGGCACTTACATAAAGAACCCTACAGTGCTGAGTACTTGCTTTGTACAGTGTAGGGTTCTGGTGGTTCCATAAAGAGTGAGAGTGAGAGAGTGAGTGAGTGAGTGAGTGAGTCATCCCTGGCATGGTTTGGGTGCAGTCATGACACTGAGGTCATCCATATGTCACCAGATTGCATCGGTATTATCCACCACCAAACGTCAGTTGAACAAAGAAGGGCAGTGCTACAAAATCAGACATTTATAGAGAATGTCACAAAACAAAGGATGCATGTGGTGGCCCCATACACTATTGAGCTTACATTGGCGTTTCCATTCTTTTGCCCAATATCACTAGTTGGGGGGAAAATTTACAACAGAAGTTAAAACAAACTATATGTATACAGAGTTGTGCAAGAAAAGAATGGCAATGTATGTTTAAAAAACAAAAAAAAAACCACAAACACACCATGGGCACACTGCAGAGGAGTTTAGACATTAACATTTGCGAGTGGTGTCGATGACAAAACCACGTGTCCTTTATACATACAAGAAAACACCTTTAATTTGAATGAATGGAAAAGCATGCATGGATGGATGGATGGATGAAAAGCAGCATGCTGCTTTTAAAAAAGGGCAGCAGAGCAAAAGATATTTTCCATGTATAAAAACTAATGTTCTCTGGCTAAAACAGTTTTATTTTCATGCCTTTGCAAAAGCAGACAACTTTAAGATAGAGAAGCATCACCCTGCTAAATCTAATTTGCATAATACTGGAAAAGGGAGAGAATATCACAGTAGCAAAGTTGCCTCGAAGTCCTCTAGGCTATGAAAGTTTTGTATAGGTTGCTGCATAACCTTTTATATGACAATACATAAACACACTTATTTTTTTCCCCCTTATGAATTTTAACCTACATGTGTAAACGTTTATCATGTATTCATGTTACAAAAACACAAACAGACAGATTTAATCCAACTTGAACAACCCTGTGACACCCAGGAGTGTAGACTGAATATTTTGTTATTGTAGCTAGCAGATGCCAGTGTACTACATGGGGCCATCTACAATTGTGGTTTTAAGGGGGATGCCAACACAGCAATTAAAAGAGAATACTTTTTACAAAAGGAAGAGGTTCTATGGAATAGGAAAAAATTAAATAAAACCCACCTACTTTGAAATACATTCTTCCCTGTCCCAACTTTAAAACAGCTGTTTGATTTGAAATATTTGCATTCTGTGGGCAGGATCAAGCAAATTTTTGCATGATGTAACCCAGCTTCAGATGAGACAGTGTAAACTTCATTGTGAGATTATGTCTACTACAATATTGGGGGGAAGGGGGTATAGGGATAGTTATCAGGATGTAGAGACAGAGGATTCTTCACTAAACACAAGGCCTTCCGGGAACTAATTCACACTTCATTTTATTGGCAATAATGTTGTACCACAAAAAAAAATAATTAGAAAGGAAGTAACCTGCGAAAATATAAAGTTTTTACAAACATTTCCAGAAACTAAGCCTCTTGAAAGAATAACTCCACCCAAAGCATATATTTTTTTGTTTTGTTCTTTGCGAATTTTGCAAAATAAACATTTTTACTCATTGACCACAATGCTACAGGAATCCAAATGAGTAACAGTCCAAAAAGGACATCCACTCTCCTGTTCAAGACAGTTAAGCTGGGTACACGCTCAGGTTATTCAACCGATTATCGTGCCAATCACACCATAAAAGCACTGTTAGGTCCGATATCAAATTAGTGTGTTCGCTCCCACAATCATGTTTCATAATTCCAAAGTATAATTTGGTTTTATAAACTTCCTAAAAAAAAAAAATCAACATCAACAAATGGTGTCAGGCAAATGTGAAAGTCTGTATGTACTCATAACCAGCAGTGTAGGCAAATCTCTATAGGGTGTGCAGCGTTATGATTTTTTTCAGCAGATCTGAAGGTAAATTGTGTAGCTGTTTAAATATAAATCTGCATGCTCATCTGGACTGTGCGATTTGTAGAATTGTTACAGAAATCACATCTGCAGTAGTATTCTGTAGTGTGTACCCTGCTTGAATGTTGTGTGTTGTTTTTTTTTTGTTTTTTTACACACAGCATCAAGAACAATGTAGTAGCTAAGAAAAAGCCTGCCCCAAAGCAGCTGAGAGGATCCACATCAACTGAATTTTATCATTCCAAACTCCACAAGCAAAATATTAGTTTTAGGTGGAGATCTCCTTAAAATATGATTTACATGAGAGGGTAGAATGCCAATACAAATACTAGAATCTCAGGAAAATTACTACATGTAAAATCTCAATGTGTAATCCAGCTTCAAAGATAAGACAGCATCTTAGAATTTTATTTTTTTTAATAAAAATGCATCTACAGCATAATATGGGTATTTATGCATGTCCCTAATGTACAATGACCAGCGAGTGCTTTTTTTGAATTGTCCTTTAAATGTCTGCAAAGTAGAAGGGCATCTTAAAAGTAGGAATCACCAATAAGCATGCAAAGGTTCCCAGATCTTGACAGTGCTTGACCTGTGTTATTTACAATCTATTTACATTTGCATGCAGCCAAACAAATTAAAGCTATTGTTCACTGTTCCAAGTCATAAAAGACTTGGAAAGAGGCACAATGTGTAATTCAATAGCTTTTAAGAGAGGAAGTCTGTTCTGCATAGGAAGTGGGACCCCCAATACTACAATTTTAAATCATGTATCCTGACTTCTGACAAGATCCTAAAACTTTTTACTACACATTTATGAATAACATTCATTATTTTAGGTTCGTAGGCCCTTTAAATTAGAAATTGCACTTCCGAAAAAGAAGATTATTCTGTGAAAAACACAAAAGTTTACATTTCAAACATTTAATGTGGCAAATATCTATTGATACAACAGAAAAATTACAGTTTGTAAAATATAACAAATTACAAAACGTTTAATTTCTGCCATGATCAAACCATATATAGCACTGTTGTGATTTTTTTTTAATTTTTTTTTACTGTGCCGATACCACTTACTGATCCAATTTTTCTTTTGGATCATTTGCATAGTGATAAAAATGTTATGCCAGTGACATCTACAAGTAAAAAAAAAAAACTGTTCTGAACTTTAAAGTAGCTATGTATGTAGCGAATGGTACGACAAGATACCAAAATGTTCTTTTTTTTAGGATTCTTTCCACCAAGAGCACATAAGCATATATTGTGTGACTAGATGTCTCATTGCTTTGCCTACATATAAATAAAAAAGCCCACACAAAGGATCTCCAAGAGCAACAGCTCCACCTAGATGGTCAAACCATGAAAAATGGACAAACTTCTACAAAGCAGGTTTATTGTTGTAACGGGGACTGCACCCCCTTATTTTAACACTAAACAGTGACAGATCAGTCAATAGAAAGACTATACAATATTCTGATACCAAAAACTTTATTGGGTGCATTTAAAATGGAGTCTGGATAAGGTCTGACAATGTAGATTACTTGAAGGGGAGGTAATGATTGTGATGGTGCCTTTACAAGGTTGCCCAGTAAAAATGTCATACCACAAAGCCATTACCAGCTGAGAAATTTTTGTAGGTGAAGACCAGAACTCTAAACTTCATGATACTTGACAATGAAGACTGAAAAATTCTTAAATGTTTGGTTAATCAGTAGGAATAAATGTAGTGCATACCACAATATATAAGCATACGTGAAGCACTGATTGCTTTTATAAAGGGTCATGGTACACCAGGTGACCAAAATATCCTCTTTACTTTACAGTAGGGAGACCATTATTCCTTTTAATATAGGAGTTTAAATTAGAAACAAACCAGGTGAGGTTATCCCTCATACCCAGGTTCATTTTACCATCACAAACCATTAAATATTCCATCATGTAGCATTTCACAATAAGTCGTCTGACATCACAACTCTCCAAATAGAACATTTTATATTCATGACATTTATATATTTTAGACGGATTTTTAATGCCGTCAGATTGACCATAAAGTGTTCTGAAGAAACCAGCTAGATATTACTAGGACAGGTCTATTTGTGGTATATTCAGGTGATCTTATAACTGTACTCTTGTGTTTGTTAAGTATTCCACTATATTCTCCTTTTTCTATTGTGCGCAGAATGACCTTACATGATTTTACTTTGAATTTGGCTTCAAGTTGTAAGAAAATTTTGCTGATTTATTAGGGAATCAGATTAACACACACATGCCACATCTAAATACAATCATGCCTCAAAAGAATTAATTTTATATCAAAAACCCATCACTGCAATAACTTGCCACTTCCAGATTAAGGAGAACTATGCCAAACATGAATAACAGAGGAAAGTTTGCATGTTTCTTGAAAGTGAATTGTACCTAAAAAAAATAAAATTGTAGGGGGAGGGATCTGAAACAAACTGTATCCCAAGTAGAGGTTTAAGACTGCAAAAAAATGAGTGAGGCAGCTATCAAACAACAGCAATATTTGGGGTTAGAGATGTATGGAAATAGCATTACAGAATTCCATCTATTGAAAAGAGCCAAGACAAAGAATATACTATGGGATCTTAAGATTTGTGAATATGCAGGGCCCATACTCAATTTTAGAAAATGAACATAGTGATTATTTCAGCATTAAAGTACAAGTACATCAAAACGATTAATAGCCTTCATCAGATGTTTTCGACTGTGTTCCCACACTCTGATGATCTGACCAGTACAGAAGAAACATATACATCTTCTCCATACCTTTATTATCAGTTTCATGCTAACACTACATTACTAGTACCACAAAAATGTCAACACAGAGGTGGAAAAAGAATCATGTAAATACAGACACTGCCCCGGAGCTTGTTTTCATAATTATGAGCATTCATCAAGTTGTGTAGTTTAGAATATATGGTATTAGAATGCCTCATTTAAACTCACTTTAAAAACACTTTATTTTGGTCAACTGTGCCCAGGGAAAAGGGGTATGAATACTTTGATCAACAATATCTATTTAATTGAAGACAGGAAAGTCAAAATGTGGAAGCATCAAATTTAAGTTAGTTGTTTCCCTTCCTGCTTACTAGCTAGTTCATTTTTTTCTTCTTTTAAATGATTGCTCGCAGTGTTATGTCAGATGTTCTTAGATTTCTCTCAAACATATAAAATTGTAGGCTTCCTCGGTAATGCCAGTCATTTGCCTATTAACTGAAATCCTAAATATGACACTGAATTCTGAAGGTATTTCATCAGCCCAAGAACACAATTGTCCAGTGTTTTGATCTGACCACTGGATTGCACTACTACCTACATGAACATAATAAATAAGTGTGCAAGGTCCTCTAATATTTACAATGCAGTTTGCCACCATTATGTTCCATTTGGCGTTCTCTCGCTTGTTAAAACTTTACCACCACCTACAGAACAGGCTTTACCAATATGCCATGACCCTAGAAAATAAATGGGACTACGGAAAATACCATATTAAAAGATGTTATCTAGTGACAGCTGTTAAAACATTCAGCAAAAGCAAACATTTATACCCTTACCCCACTTGTCTCTGCTACATATCTTTTTAGATGTCCTTAGTTATTAAGTGTTGCTTATTACTCAGGTGTGTATGAAAATTACCAACTTTATAAATCTATGATTAATATTCAAATGACAGTGTGCACCTTTAGATGTCTAGTTACACAGTATTTGCTAAAATTATCTATTGGGCTGGTATTGCTGCCTTAGGGGCGAAAAGCTTAAGGGTGGGTACATACTATAGACTTTTTATGTGGTGACATCTTGCGATATTCAGCTGTGGTCATCGCACAGTGTGACCATATATTTTACAGAGATCATTAACCTCTATGGAGAATGTGCTGTCAGTCTAATATGGCCCAATAGCAGAAATTTTACAAGCTGTGTATTTCAATAACATGCAAGATTTTCCAGTAAAGCTATAGTAAAAAAAATATCAAAACATATTCAGACCATTGGGGGGATCCTACATGTTCCCTAAATTAATCATTTTTTAAAAACTAAATACAAATATTCTTGAATAAATCAATTACTAATAACCATACAATTTGCCATTTACATGTTTGTAAAACCATTAGGTTACGGGATTGATTCTAAAGTTCAGAAAACAAACTTAGTGTAGTAGTTAAACAGATTTTAAATGTACTACTTTCAGCTGATCTATAACCAGAACTCTCAGACCATTACAATTTTGTGGGGGGAGTGGTGTGGGCGAACCAGGAGTGAATTCAGTGGGTTCTTGCACAAATGTATCATAAAATTAGCCAGACAAGAAGAGTTTACACTGGATAGGTCAGAGTACTTACATTTTCAAAAATTAAGAGAACTGAAGGGAAGCTTAAGAGTATTATGAAGTGTAGGAAATACATATTTTTACACACACAAAGGGAGATCTGTATACTGTAACCATGTAAAGAGGGAACACCAAAACATACACTGGGTTTATATGAAATCACTATTCAGTGGGAGACATGGATAACAATGACATAATAAAATTACCCTTACACCGATATTTAACTATAAACCACCAATAAAACATCAATTAGCCTCTGTAGCAGCCACAACATACTAAAAAAAAAAGTCTAGTCATTACAAAGACTTAAATGTTAAAAGCTATATAGATCATTTTCCTGGATATGTATCTATGTATATATGTATCTTACATGATCTCAAGATTTAAAAGTACAAAACCAACGCCTTTCCCATATAGAAGTAACCTTCAAGCTTGTGACATTCACTTGTCAACACCACACTTTGTCCTATATAATGACCACTGTAGTTACAAACCAAAGAGCTTACTTTCACCCACATAACGGAGGCTCAGAAGGCTCCAAATGCAGCGTCGATACCATCCATCCTCTCATTGTCTAGAACCTTTATTCTCCAGTACATGACCCTCACACAATACTGGCTCTCACTTCCCCACTAATAACCTTCCTCTTTCAGAAAAGCTCAATTACTTTTCAACTTACACTGTAATCCCTACAATTCAATGTACCCCTTCCATTATGGCTGCAACGTCTATATTATCCCATGATCTAAGAAAAATATTGATGACACCCCATTCATACAATGCTCACTCCTCCCACAGTGTTATCTATATTTTGCCTCAGGACAAACATCCTAAACCCAACATACTAATAGGGTAGTTATGCCCTGCTTACCGTCCTCGATGTCCCTGTGCCACACACAGGATCTGTAGCCCTCGCATGTCCATTCCAATCCTAAAGAATGAAAGATTACCTGCACCATCTATGCCACATAACGTATCAACGGGTGATTGCATTACCTGCGATGTTCTGGGCATCCCCTGCCCACTGCTCCCAGGGCTCCCGGGCGGGTGAACTCCTCTCTGACTTGCGGCCCAGCCGGCTGCATAGCCTTCGGGTCCTTTGTGCTGCTCCGAGTAGTCTCCCCCCGGGTAGGCCGGGAACCCCCGCCCAGGACTAGGCGCTGTCAGTAGCTGGTTCAGTGTCGGTGTGGCAGCTGCTGGCTGTGCGGGTCCGAATCTAGGCGGAGGAGGATAGGCCGGAGCCGGAGGTTTGCCTGTGGAAGCAGTCGGGCGAGGCGGGGGGTATCCTGGCTGGTAGGCCCGATTCGGGTAGGCCGGATAAGAGTTGTAGGCCTCGCTGGGAGGCTGATAGTCCAGGCCAGGGCCAGACTGGAAGACTCCCCGGTTGTAGGAGGAGAACCCGAATCCCCCGGGCGGGTGCGAGGAGGCGGCGGAGGCCGCAGGCGCATCACCTGGTTCCTGAAGCGAAGAGGTTGGTGCCGCTCGGGTCCCGTTCGCTGCCTCAGGCGGGTCAGAGTCTGCAGAGGCCTGAGCCGGGACCTCAGGCTGGGGTTCGACCGAGGAGGGAGGGGGATCCCCGGGACTCTTCTTTAATTCGGGACCGGCGGCGGGCGGGGTTCCCCCAAGGCTGGGGCCGGAGGCCGGTGCCACCTGAGCGGCCATGGAGCGCTGTGAGGAGCGTGGGGACGGAGGTGGCCTCCCCCCCCGGGTGTCGGGCTGGGTTCGGGCAGGAGGGGAGGGGGAGCCGCTTAGTCGGACACGAGGCGGTGGAGAGGAGGAGGAGAGGCCATTTTACCGAGAGAGGAGGAGGAGAGACAGGCCGCAAAGCGCGGAGCTGGGAGTCCCGGACTGGGGGAGGCTGAGGCCGCAAGACCCGGCTACTGGAGCACGAGGAGGGAACCGGGCTGGCAGCTTCCTGCACAAGGATCACACAGAGAAAAAGTTGGATTGGACCCACGGACGGGAAGCAAAGTCCTGCTACTGGATCACTCTTAGTGACGGGAGATGTTGCAAGTCCCGGAACTGGAACACCGTCACAAACTGGAACTGGACCTCTGGCCGGGCACCAGGTAAAATAAAGCCAGGGGACTGGAGTACAACCCGGATTTGGATGACTGTCACACAAGCATATCAAAGGCAAAACCCGTGAAGTGGATTACAGACAGGAGCTGGAGGATACCTTCATGTTCTGGCCACAAAAAAGAGCACGGCCCTGAAGCATTCACATAGGAATGGAGACTACAAGACCCGGAGATGGGTCGTTGTCTCATAGGGGGTTTGGCAAAAAGGGAGAAAATGGGAGCTGGGCTACAGACTGGAGCGCTTTCAAATGGGCTGGAATAGACAGTTGAGTAAAACACGGCGCTGGATTCCAGACGACATGACACCGCTTTCATTGGCTTTGCAAAGCCCGGAATCTGGAGTCAGTACAGGTGCTGGGATACAATGAAAAAGGAGCAAGGGCCGGCGCTGGATCACGGAGAATGAACCCTTCTTCTCCTATAGGCTTATAAACAAGGTAAGATAAAGCCGGGCAGTAAGACCTGGACATGGAGGTAAGACCCGGAGTTATCCAATTGTCTCCACTAAACTGACAGGCAAGGCGATGGCGGGCAGTAAGACCCGGGGTGGAGCCCGGGAACACAGAGGAAGGTGATTCACGTGATGTCGTAGGGCGTCTAAAAAACGTGTCTACGTCACGAGGTGTGTGCTTGGGACTGATATTCATTGTGTTGTCAAGATGCGTGTGGGTCATACGGGGCTGTGTGGCTACATGCCGGCGGGTGTATTAATGTCACGTTGTGTACAGTCCTGCGAATAATGGCCATATTTCTGCTCGCATCCTCTAATGATATTAACTCTACATATATGCAGAAACTATGCAACTGGTGTGTGGCAGTAGCCGCCACACCAGCCATGCTTGAACAGTACGTCAAGCTATAGGGGCACTGCACAACTCCTGTCACTCCAGGAGCAGGCACAAAGGACTTGGAGTGCCGGGCTGGGGGGAGGGGTGCTGTGCTCTCCGGATCCTCATTCTTAATCACACTGACTGCTCTGTCTGGACCACAATGCACCGCGCTGATCCGGCAGCTTTAAAACCCGGAGAGGAGTTGAGAGAGGAGTGCAGGGGCGGTTATATGGGTCTCTAGACAAAGGAGGGAGGAGGCAACTGCAACCAGCAGCAGCAGAGTGCGGGGAGCCACACTAGTGGACATGAGTCTGCTTACATGTGTTTATACCGTGGCTTATGTACACAGTGCGAAATGTGTTCAGTTTTTTTTTGCTTACACACAACACACGTATATATGCCACAGACGTGTCCAGCTGTGTTGCCAATTATTTAAATATGTTTTTCCTTATAATTTTACAAAGAAATAATGATGGCTAACAATTTTGGTGATCGTTGTTAAATACAGAAACTTCCCAAGTTAAAGAATGAGAGCATTAAATTGCAGGTGGTTGATCTGAAAGTTGTAGAAATAAGGGGTTCACCAATTATTACAAGTTTTTTTTTTTCGTGTGTGTATTTTGTTTTGTTTTTTTAAAAGTGGACTTCCTATTTCCATCATGGTTGTGTAATATTTTAAGAGGGTAATTCTTAGTTTCTCATGTTAATCAGACCCAAATGCGTGTTTTGTGGTGTCCTGGTATGTCATTTATTTTTACTCACAATTTGTTTACTTTTATTTTGTGGCAGACTGAATTTACTTATGTTTGGTGACCTTACAGTAATATATATATTTACATAATAACAAAAACTCACAGTGGTGCACATTTATAACAGCCCATTAGAATGTGTGGGGAGGTTTTTTAAGTTCCAGACACACCAGTGAGCTTAATGGGCAGATATACCTAATGTTCAAGGCTGTTCTTCTTAGATCTTCATATGTTGGAGACTGAATTGGCTCTCCTGGCTTCTAAGAATGGCTGGTGTGTGTGTGTGTGTGCGTGCGCAGTTGTGTTAAAGGATGAGTCCACCTCTTTTTAGGACAGCTGAATGTGCAAAATAGACCTGAAGAGACCATCTACAGATAAGTAAAAATTTCAAAACTGTGTTGTGATATATTTGGCTCTTTTCATATTGAGACCTAAAATTTTGCACATTTTGCTGGCAGCCATTAAGTGTTCCCAGTCCTAGTACAACCACACATCACAAAGCACAATTAATTGAACATTGTTGTCCTAACATTTCTGTGAAATACAAATACAGTTCATTAATGCCAGCCATGGAATGGTGAAGCAGAAGCGGCCTGTTCTGTTGTAACACCGTTGTTTCTGCATATCCATGGCCCTCGCTATCATGTCACAAATCCAAATTCATTGGGTTTGACTTGACTCGTGTGAATAGCCCCCAGCCATTTTAAAGTCAAGAAACGGGGAGCGCTGAGAATCGCCTACTGCAGTTAACCTAGATCCTAGTATCATGCATGTGTTGCACAGATTATGAATCTGTTGGTGTTGATGTAGGAGGGCAGCGCTTTTATTTCTGTTGCTGTATATATGGCTCCACAATCCTTGTTCTTCTCCTGTTCTCTCTTCTTGTTCCGAGATGTCATCTTTCACGCTGCGCATACTGTCACTATATCTGAGGCTCTTTTTTGATTGAGATCACTCTTATTGTGATAGCTGGTGAGATCCTCCTAACGCAGTCACGCAACAAATCTGGATTTTACTTAATTGGTCCTTCTCATGTCAACCGAGGGATGGGGCTAGCAGTGTATTAGCTAAGAGGACACCAATGTTACTGACAACAAGGACCTCTTAAATAGTAATCTTATTTAAAAAATGAAATGATTGAATAGGGTTTATATTCATCATGAGCTGACGTCATCCACAGGCTTTTTTTTTTAGAGAAACACAGGTTTCTAATTATTTCTGCAATACTATATGACCATTTTACTCTTTATTTTTGATTATGTTTAAATATGGTGTCTATATCCCCTTTATTTCATATTCTCTAAGCTGTAACACCATCCCATTCTACATTCCACCCCTTGCCCTCCATACACACACACACACTCCTGGCATTGGATTAAAAATCTTGGCGTGTGTTTCTCCTCCTCCCAGCATGCAATGTAATTGTGACTGATACTGCTCACTGCAGTTCTTGCAAGAGAAAGTAGCATTTATGAGAGACTGAGCAAAGAGGCAGCCTCCACTTCCAGCATGCACCAGCAATGGGTAGAATAAGTAGTGCCTGGTACTTATTCAAAGTGTCGAATACAGAGATTGTCAAGAGAAAAAGGTTAATCTACAAGGCAGCATTAATATCCAAGGAAGCAGTTAAATGATTGGAGCAGCACGGTGGCTAAGTGGTTAGCACTTCTACCTCACACCACGAGGTCATGAATTCAATTCCCAACCATGGCCTTATCTGTGTGGAGTTTGTATGTTCCCTGTGTTTGTGTGAGTTTCCTCCCACACTCCAAAAACATACTAGTAGGTTAATTGGCTGCTATAAAAAATTGACCCTAGTCTCTCTGTGTGTGTATGTTAGGGAATTTATACTGTAAGCTCCAATGGGGCAGGGACTGATGTGAATGAGTTCTCTGTACAGCGCTGCGGAATTAGTGGCGCTATAGAAATAAATGGTGATGATGATGAATGATGGGTCATTTTTTTCTTAAAGGAAAGCTCCCCTGGTTCTCAAGTCCTGCAGTAAATCGAGCCACAGCTGCACAAAATAAAACTACTTGTTTTGCTATATGGAATGAGACACTTAGGGCCTGACTCATGTTTGGACGTACATCCATGTGCTTAGCATATCTTTCGTGAAATATTTCTGCGCATGCTGGACACGGACCTTGCTCCAAAGAGTGCAATTGCATGTCTGAATGCAAATGACACCACCGCCTATACTACAAGACAGACAACGGAGGTTTCCCAGCACATTGAACCCCAACATCCGCGGTCAGTAGATTTCTACTCGTTGGTCTTCCTAGTCTGGGTCACCTCATGTCTGTCTGAGGCACCTGACACGCGAATTTGTGAGTCTCAAGTATCATCTGATTAATATAATACAGTATTAACCCAATTTGTTTACTGTAATTGTATTGTTGATTAGATTTTTGAAAGATGATTGAATTTTGAGTGCATGTGTTTGTACCTATGTATGATGTATAAAGCATAAAAGTCACATAAGACATTGATCAAAGAAGCATGTAATGGAATAGAGGGATTTAGAGAGTTATTGTTTTGAACATTGAGTGAACATTTTAGACACCATCCCCAGAGGTATATCAAAGAAGGGAGATTCTGTAATCTGCCCAAATTGTGTAAGAGAGATTTCCAAAAGACCTTCGTCCCAGATACTGTCAAAGAAGCTATTTAGCACGGACATCCAGTACAAGGAGTCCACAGAACGGGACGTCCAGTGCAAGGACAACCCACAGAAACTAGATAAGAGTCCCGATTTGGACTCAACAGAATACTGTCAATACGAGTAATATAGATAGTAAACAATGACAGCAGCTCCCTCATAGATATGATGCACAAAGACTTAAGGAAATGGGGGAGTAGAAGGTCTGCAGGGAATTTTTCAAGAAAGCGGGGATAGCCAAAGATATGTGTGGATGGAGAAACAAAGGTGTTGCAAGTGGTAATGTGACAAGAACAAAGGGGTATTGAGATCAAACCCCAAGAGAATGTTTGAGGTGACACAGGAAAGTTAAGAGATCTGAAAAGTCGAAATATATGTGGATATGCTAAATGCATCGGAAGCTGAATAATGAATCAAGTAGGTTGTATATTATAAATGTATGTTTGATCCTGTGCAGCTGAATAAGTGAAATGTGCCCCTCCCTTATTCTGTGTAAATGATTTCAGTGTGTTGAGATAAGAAGCACACTGTTTTTTTGTTTTTTGACAATGTATGTAAAATTGAAAAAATGTGTCCGGAGTGCTGATTGATGATAACATGTTGAAGCTAACTTGTATTTAGTGTAATGCTGGGACTTGTAGTTCCACAGCAGTAGGCTGGAAGATGTCAGTTAAGTTTTCTTTCTCTGTATGTGAGTTTTGTCTCCGTCTTACTGCGTGTGAGAGAGATCCGTGATAATTCACATTGTTTGTTCTCTGTCTTAGTGCTCTATAAGGGAGATGTTTGATTTACTTTAAATCAAAATGTTTGTCTGTCTTGTCCGTTTTTTACAAGAGACATGTTTCAAGGTTGAAAAAGTTGTACATTCATTGCTTAATGATAAGCTTTTAAAAAAAAAAAAAAAAAGATACAAAAGAAGTTTTAAAATGTTTGGTCCGATTGCACGGACAAGATTGTAAATAATGTACATTATCACTATAAGTACTAGTGTCAGAACAAAGCTGGCTGGGATCCAACAAGCCGTTTCTGTATTTGAACAAAATAATTTTGTTTCTGAAGTTCAGAAATATAGCTTTCTCTTTAATGAAGTTGAGAATTGTGGGAGTGAGCTTACATGCTGTTTTTATCTGTGTTAAAATGGCGCTGATGAATGTTCTCAGAAATCAGGAGGGTTTGTTATGCCTTTAAAGAAATGTTACGAGATAAAATGTTGTCTGTGAGCGAGACTTAAGTGAATATATTTTTACTTTGAACACGAAAATCACAGAATCTAGAAATATGTGTGAATATTTGGTCACGGGAGAGAGATTTTGTTGAGAAAATGTTGAATGATTTACAGACACAATGTATTGTGTCTAACGAGAGTACTCTGATTTATGAGACAGTGCTGCTTTTCAAATGGTTGAATACTTGGAACCAAGATTCCAGATTGAATGTTTCTAAACCCGGAAATTTAATTAGTGTCATTTAAAAGGGCTGTACTAAGAGATGATAAGAAAGGAGTGGCTTTGAACACTCGCCCAGGTCTCGTCACTTTGACATTCTCTATTTGTGAAATTAGGGACTGCCCCTTTGAGGAAATCAAGGCATGGAACGCATAGCGTCACAGTTAAGCTTTTAGCAGCTGTTCACTGGTTATCTGATAACAGTATACACGCATGTTACAGTTACAGTAATTCCTAGTAAATAAATGTTAATCTCTATGCAAAAGTTTTTTTATTCACAGGTCTCCAGCTGCAAAGACCCATTAGGCAATCCAGATTGCATTGATTTAACTTCCAATGCACCATCTTTGCACCACAACAAACATAAGTATAAACTAATGAAGGATTTAAATAACGTAAACTCTTCTGAGTAATGATTACCTTGTTTTGGAAAGAGATATTAGAGTTTATGTGCTATTCGCATAGCAAATGCATGAACTAGGTGGTTTTTCTGTATGTGCAGAAAGCAAAAGGTTTTTATTTGTATCCTCATTACAGTTTTGAGTAAATCAGTGTTTGTAAAGACATTTACTGCCCTTATTTACTGTGCTATAATTGTCATATACTGTAAATAATTCTTTTTATTGTGGGTATGGTAATGCATTGATGGGAATTCTATATTTTTACAGAAATGAAAAAGATTTAAGACTTTAAGAGCAATTGTATGTGCTCCTGCATTAGCACTTCTGGATCATAGCAAGCCATTTATACTCTCCTCTGAGCAGAACCAAATGTTTAACCAATTTTAAGCTGAAATAACTTCAGCGCCAGCACTGGCTTTGCCAGATTATGACAAGCCTGTCACATTATTTTGTTATGAAGTCAGTGCACATGTACAAGGAGTACTGACACAAATACATGGTCGCAAGCTAAGGTCACTTGCATACTACTCTGCTTTAGTGCTTGAAAAGAGTATAGATATTGTGCTAGGACACCCAGTTACCTTAACGGTATCGTACGTTGTGACAGAAACCAAGCACAAGCAAAACATTTGTTACCGGCCAGATTTACTAAGTATGAAGATATACAGCACAAAGGAAATTCCCTCCTATTGTGAAATGAGTGACATATAACACTTGCCGAGCGCACTGTGTATTTTCTTCCTCCCTTTCCTTTTTTATTAGAAGAAAAAAAAAAAAAAGGAAGCACAAGAGGCCCCAGAGCCTCTCATGTTCACAGATATATGTTAAGACCTTCAGACAAGGGGAATCTGAGTAAACTGTATTTTAAGTTTTTTAAAGGTCCAAGGGAGACCAGAGAGGGGAGTTCATTGATATTAGCAGGAGGAATATAGATTGCACGTTATTTTCCTTTGCTGTGCACTGTAGATGTGTACTAGACTAGAAAGGAAAGCCAAGTTTGGAAGAACCAGACTCAGGCCCATAGTAATGTATAGATCATTATACATAATTAGAAAATTCTAATATGAAAGTTTAACCCAACCAAATAAAGAAAAGAGCAACCCATGACTACAGGGGTTTACACCCAATGCAGGAATGTGTTTGTGAGTATTGTGGCCCAACACATTATTATATACACTAATAGAACTGATGATGTGGCTTATTAACAGGTTATTTAAGCTAAGTGTTTCTCTTCCAGAAGAATTAAAGTTACCACATCTGTCTTAACCGTTGTACTGTACACTCCATCTAATGAGTGTAAACTTTGTGGAACTCAGAAACCAAGAACCTTTTCCTTGGATTCCACATGCTCCTTACTGAAGCCTATCCTAATGAAGTAGCACTGCTTACTCCCAGTAACGTTACACTTAAGCAGTGCACAATGTTGAATCCTGCTGCCTTATTGCAGCAAGTTTCAAAAGATGGGAGAAGTACCTGTATATATTGGGGTTACCCTAGGGATTTGGGGGAATTCCATTCCAGCTTGAACAGAAAGAAAGAAAAAAAAAAATGCAAACAAAATTTTTCTGAACATGATTGCATAGAACTAATGAAACAAGAATCTTTGGTTTTATCTCACATTAAAGATAAACCATTACCAGATGCAGACATCACTCTTTTTGTAGATGGTTCACACTATCACATAGATCCTGTCCCGTATACAGGGTGTGCTGTAACCACACACACAGAAATAGTGATTCAACAGACTCTACCGAGTCACATGTCAGCACAAGAAGCTGAACTAAAGGCCCTGACACTTGCATGCATATATGAAAAAGGACAAAGAATAAATATTTACACTGATTCAAGTTATGCATTTGTAATTGCGCATGATTATGGCCCTGTATGGAAAAGTAGGGACCTTATGGGTTCAGCAAGCAAACCAGTCAATATGATGAACATACCAGGGCACTGTTCACTGCATTCCAGCTGTCCTCCAAACAGTGATGAAGGTGAAGACACACACAGAGATACTACCCCCGAAGCTAAGTGAAATAGACCAGGCCGCACGAGAAGCCGCCATAGCCCCAGTACCCCAAGGGGAGTCTATTTACATGGTGACCCCCTGACCCCTGTTTGACCAGAGCACACTCCAACTTATGGAAAGACAAGCAACAGAAAATAAGAAAAAGACTTGGGCAATACATGGAGCACTAGAAGTGCAAGGAGTGGTGTAAAGGTCAGCGTTTGTGTCTGCCAAAAGTAGTTTATCCCATTATGGCCAATATAGCACACGAGAAAGTGCATCTGGGAAAAGATGCTATGGTTGTACTCACTAGCAGCTTATGGATAGTACCAGGGTTCGCCCAAGCAGCACAGTCGTTAGTGGCAGAATGCCTAGTCTGTGCACAAAGTAACCCGAGTAAGTCTGTCCTATGGAAAAGCACACCCCAGACATAATATCCCTATAAGAGGATACAGATAGACTTTATAACTTCCCAAATGCTCGGGCTTTGAGAATGTGCTTGTCTGTGTCAACTTCTTTAGTCACTGGCTGGAGACATGGCTGTATAGAAAAGCAAATGCTAAAGCATTAGCCAAGAAAATTGCGAATGAGGTAATCTGATGATATGGTGTACCAGAGGTCATTGTAAGTGACAGAGGGATACACTTTACGGGGCAAGGATTCCAGAAACTATCACACCCCCTACAGATCCCAAAGTTCAGGATGTATGGAGCGCCTTAATGGTACACTGAAATTGAAAATGCAGAAAATAATGGCTGAAACAGGTCTGCCATGGATCTCATGTTTACCTGCACTCAGTAAAAAAATACTGCTAGGAAAGACACAGGTTTAACACCATATGAGATATTGTTTGGCACAGCAAACAGAACAGGCTGTTATTTTCCATAGCAACTACACCATGTATATAGTGATTTGTTGAATTATGTTGCCTTATTATAGAAACAACTAACTGAAATACATGGTCAAATATTCTCCTCCATTGCAAACCCTAATTTTGATACAGGTACCCATAAACTGCACCCTGGGGGGCTGGGTGGTCGTGAGAAAGCACATCAGGAGAAGTCTTGAACCCAGATACAAGGGTCCTTATCAAGTCCTGTTGACGACTCCCATGGCAGTGAAAGTACAGGAAAGAGACACCTGGATTCACGCATAACACTGCAAAGTCTTCAAATCAGGGGAGTCTTGTTCTGATAAATAGAAATGACTGTCTCATTGTATTGATATGTCTTGCCAGAATAATTGTGACTGAAGTAGGGATTAAGGCCTCCCTAACCCAGTATGAAACAGACAGTTAAGTGACATATTGCCTATGCCACTGTGAGAAACATATGGGAAGGAGTGCTCAACAATTTGCACTCATAGTAGAGTAAACTCTGAAAATGTCTTTGTGCAGATGCATAACCTCATTGGTAAAGTTGTCAGTAATGATTCATGTTGGATATTGGAAATATTGGCATTAGTAGCAAATGGTTTTGCAATCCTGTTGATCGTATAGGTGATAATGAAACTAAATATATGGCTGATTAAGAAGTTACTGACACTTGATTGTTGTCTCTCCAAAAAGGGAACCACTGAAAATCCCGAACCTCTGATGATCACAGAAATTACTTCTGAAACCTGACCAGACTATGAGTGTCATGAATTATTTGGACTAGCAAAGCCAAAGAACTGCAGAGTTTGCAACAAGAAACTACTAAAGATTGAACAAAGGACATGCAAGGCCTGCAGAACTACTATAGACTCATTAACTACCTTCTAAGAAACCATCTTTTCTAGACATGGACATTTGCCAAAATGCATCTCCTCATAAATCAAGTTAGGACAGGGAGGATCACAGGCTTATTAGTGGGGGATGAGTTGACAGATTCCTAAGGGGACCAACTCTATGCATGTGGCCTCCTGCATGTGTATAAGTACCTGCTTATTAAGAATGTGGTTCTATAGATAGGATTAGGTAGGTAGGAGGAGAAAGGGTCGAAAATTGAATAAAAGATGGGAAATGTTAAATATGATTTTTTGTTAAGGCCTCATAAGGCCTTTGTTCAGCCATTTTATTGTAACTTGTATAGAAATATTATTTGCTAGAAGAGATTATTCATTTTTCTGTTAACTTGCAGTTTTGCAATATGTGAGCCTATGGCCTTGAAGTTGAACTAATAGGGAACACCTGAAGAATGTAACCAGTTATGAAAACAATAGTGAGCTTCATATCCAGCTGGTAGTATAGGAGCTGTATCCTTGGTGTTGCACATAGCATATCTCCAAGTCCCCTTGAGATAAGAAATAATAGGCTCATCTGTCCTTAGAAGGGGGAGAAAAGTAAACACCTCAAGAATACGTGAGAAAGTTAATCAGTAGCGCTTCTCATAAACTAGTGGTATAAACTATTGTATGCATATGACGTAGGATTCATTTATTCAGTAGCCTATAAAAACCTGTATCTTTGTATCAATAAACTAGAGAATATTCCTTGTATACAGAACTTGGTCTGTGTCAATTCTCTCCAGCTGATTGAAGCGCTTCCAGATATACTTGACACCACAGGCAGACTTGGGTCAGAATTTTAGATCTAACAACTTGAAAGGCAAAACAGGAGAGGTAACGGGTACTAACGTAGGTAATGTACAGTAAAGGCGTTGCAACGCAGATGCAGCCAATTCAAGTACCGGATTTCTCTTATGTGCTATTCTCTTCAGCCATATCGTTTGCACCCAGTACTAGGCTGATGTAAATGCCGATTGATAGTGATGACCATCACAGCATAGATTTTGATTTAAAAAGCATATCTGTTCTCCCCAGAAAATTTTGCCAGCCGGGTGGCATTAAGAAGTAGCCAGGTGGGGATAGTTGTAATACTGTTAGGAACCCCTCGAGCTGGCACAACACAACCCAGAATCTACTCTGCCAATCAGGTGTTCACTGGAGCCCCTGATGGTGGGGACAGACTGGGCTGCAGACTGACAGAGGGTCGTGAAGTGTGTACCGGCTGGGGAGAACCCAGGCAAGCAGAGTGAAGTCCAAGCAGAGGTCACGGGCCGGCAGCAGATAGTAATTCCAATAAACAAGCCGAGGTCAAGGGTCACGAGCAGACAGGAAGGTCGGTAAACAAGCCAAAGGTCAAGGTCACGAGATACACAGGCAGAGTCCAAATCCAGGCAAAGGGTCATACATGAGTAATCAGCAGAATATTCAACGGACAGGAACAAGGCACAGAGCAGGTCAGCAGACTGGCAACAAGCTATAGCCGGCAGTGAGGCTGCAGACCTCACTGCCTTAAATACAGACATAGACCAATCAGGGCTTGCCCCTGGGAGATACACACCTGCAGACTAATTGCCTGCTATACCAACAGGCCAATCAGGGCTTATCCCTGAGGAATACAGTTGCAGGCTAATGCCTGTTAAATCAACATTGGCTGCAGCTAATTACCGGCCTCACGAATGCGCGTGCGCGCCCGGCTTCCTATACTGCCGGAGCGCCGCGCTGTAGAGGCGTCCGACTGTTGCCTTGGCAATGGTCGGCAGTTGGGCGAAAGTGACGTCCCGGTCCTCATGGTGACGGCCGGGGAGCATAGGAAGCGAGCCGCCGCGGCTCGTGACAAATACTTGGTAAAAATATTGGGATATGTTGGAAGTTATTGCCAACACCTGTCAGACTGGTGCTCAGTGGTCTAACACACTGCTGGCTGTACTGCTCACATAGTGCCTGTTTATATAGGAGAAACAATGCTTTGTTCTATTACAATAGGACTTTGTTGGACTCCAAGAGCTGGGTGGCAAGTAAAACAGCCGGGTGGAGCCAGGAAATAGGTGCTAGGAAGAACACTGCAAATGTATGCGTGCCACTAGCTAGCATAGAGCAGAGCCGTAACTAAAGCTGGGTACACACTACACAGTTTTCATCCAATAATCGGCTAAATCAGTCGACATACGACTGCTCGTTCAAAAGTCGGGTCAGTGTGTGCAGTGACATGATGGTCGAAAGTCTGCCAAAATGGACGATTGTTGCCTCATTTGGTTGGTCGTGCCGTTTAATATTTTCGTTCCAATCTCGTTTCCGTTGTGTAGTGTGTATAAACTTCCGACCGATCCACAACAGTGAGTACGAAATTACAGTCATTGCTCACGACAACATGGCTGTAAAAAATCGCTAAAGGGACGTCCGCTCTTCCCTTTATCGTCCTAAACAAGGCTAGTGTGTATGCAGTCCATGGTCTGAGCGATCGGACCATTGATCGTATGTAAAATCGCTCAGCATAAAAAGTTGGTTGAAATTTCTGTAGTGTGTACCCAGCTTTAGAATTCTAGCGCCTGGGGCGAGAAAGACAAATGCTGCCCCCCTAGTCCTCAATTTTAACCAAATGAACCTAAAATATTCCTAAATTGGGCCCCCCTTCAGCGTTGCGCCCATAGAGCATCTGTATACAAGTAAGGTAGACTAAAAATGCATTGTATAGGGGCGTGTTGGCAGCCATCACGAGAAGTCACACAGTCGGTGAGCTCCTCAAAAAACGCTGGAAAAGCGTCTTCTATCCCACCCCACAGAACCCGCCCAGCATCTCCGTGGACCCGGGGAGACTAGGTCTCGGAACTTTCGGTGGCCCTAGGGGAAACGAGCTCGAATCCCTCTGCCCGGCAGCCGACACTGAAATCCGGACCGTGCGCCCTCCTATTCGCCACACTTCCACTCCTCACCTTCTACCCGAGCGGGTCGGGGAACGTCCGGTCCGACTAAAGACCCCCCTGTTGAGCTGGCCCCGAAGAGGGAAAAATATCGATCCCCTTACCGGAAGTGGCAGCCGCCATTATCCCCTTCTCTTCCGCCCTGTTACTACTCGCAGTGCCTGCTGGGAAGTCTGGAGGCCCCGGAAGTCACAGCCTCACCAGCGACGAGGTAATCTACGGGCTCCCAAGGAGTCGTTACCCTCTGCACTTTCCACACCTCAGACGCGGAGTGGCTGAATACTTGCCCCCACGCACCGTGACCCACCTGTCGCATACTGAACTCGCAGTCCACACCAAGTAAGTTTCAAGCATCCCTTCCCTCCATCTCTGGATTCGGGTGGAGAGCGCAGGTCTGGTTGGGGCCCCTCTGACATTCCTCAGAACTGAAGAAATAACGGCTCCCTGTGCAGATTGAGGGGAACCCACTGTTGAACTCTCCAACAGCAACTCCATAAATTGTGTTAATCTCGCCTTGGGCCCACTCAAAGCTGCGCACCACTAGAGAGAAGACTCCCTTCCCAAAATAGCAGAGGCCAGCAATACGGTCCCGCACTAATTACAAAAATACCGTATCTTACTTATTGTAATGTCAGCTCCCGGAGGATATCCCGTGGTGATCCTCTCTTTTCAACCACTCTAACAGCTTAAAAGAGCTAATGTCCACCTAAACCAAATGGACTTGTCCCCCACCTGTCTGTTATACTCTCATTATTGAGACGAACGGTCTTCCAGAGTTAAAATCTCCAACATGAACAGATCTGCAGGTAGAGGCCGCCGGGGCTCGGCCGGCGAAATCACGCAGCATTTCTCTCGTCAAGACAAACCTGGCTCATCCTCTTCTTCTCCCCCTTCCCCTCAAGAACCCCATAACGCTGGAGAGTCATCAGGCACGTCAAATCCATCCACTAAGGCCGACTTTGCTGAACTAAGAAACTTAATTGTTGACCGTACCAACGCCTTCTCGGTAGATTTGCAAAAAGCAATAGGGGACCTCAAAACGGAAATGGTCATAATTGCTAAAAGAACTTCAACGCTAGAAAACAAGATGGAGTCCTCACTCAAATTCCAGAACGACGCTTCTCAGGACTTGGATTTCCTACTGAAAGAAAACGATTTCTTCAGAGACAAACTGGAAGATATGGAAAATAGGGATCGTCGCAACAATCTACGACTGCGCAACATCCCTGAAAAAATCGAACCCAAGGACCTTGAAGATTTCGTATGCAAGTTCTTCTCCTCTTTAGACCCCATGCTTTCCAATCAACCAATACAGATAGAAAGGGTCCATAGAGCTCTAAGACCACGTCCAAAGGACTCTGACCCCCCCCCCCCCCCGTGACGTGATCCTATGCCTCCTCTCCTTCAAGACTAAGGACATTATTTCCAAGGCAGTTAGGAACTCTCCCTACATACTCTTTGACGATAACCACATCCAAGTGTTTCAAGACCTCGCCCCATCAACTATTGCTAAACGTTGTGATCTTATAGATGTGACATGCACCCTCAGGGAGAACGGCTACAAGTATCGTTGGGGATTCCCTTTCCGTCTGATAGTTGAAGTGGAAGGTCATCAAGAAACGATCCGCACACCCAACGAAGGGAAAGATTTGATCCACAAACTCAATCTCTCACGCTCTGACAGATCCTCTGGAGAGGACCCGCAAACTTCATCTAGCCAACAACCTCCCTGATTTAATCCTCTGTCTTCCTCACCAGAGAGGATGTTAATACCTAGTCGCATCTCTGAACTCATATTATGTTCTGCATTGTCTTGCACACTATGTTTTTTCCTTTTGCATTCGTTCACTCAGGTTTGTTCTTGTTAAAATAACTTTTGCTGTTCTGCAGTATTAATCACTTCTGGTTGGCCATTTCGCCAATAATCTATTATACTTGGATATTTTGCAAGACAGACGGGGGACACTCCTTTTGCTCCCCTGGCCACGCACCCACACATATTGGGAATTATACATTTATAGCTCTAAATTTACATTTGGATATACGAAACCTTATTGCACTCCCGCACCTAGTGCCTTAATTTGTAACGTTTTATAGGTTCATTCTACCTATCTTTTTAGTTTATTTTGGTATTCAGGCACTTCACCTGTGGATTCTTCCTCTGCCTTTGAGGCCTGAGTCCACCCCCCTTACCCTCTCTCACCCTAAAACTTCTTCACCTTTTTCTATCTACTGTCCCTTTCTTCCTACGCCTTTCTTTCCTGGCGCATACTCTGCCCTCTCTCCTACTTGGTGTCCCTCCTTCCCCCCCAATTGCTGAACATATTGCCCCCAAAACAACCTAGCCCCCCTACAAAACAGCTATGTCTTTCACCACACTCTCTCAATGTAAAAGGGCTGAATACTCCGCAAAAACGTTCTATGTTGCACCACACTATGCATAAACTAAAAGGTGATATTATTTTTCTACAGGAGACCCACTTCAAGGCCGGCGGCCATCCCTCCTTGTCCTCCAGAAGACACTCCACGGCTTACTACTCATCTCATACTACTAAGAAAAACGGAGTGGCCATCCTACTCCGCAATTCTGTTCCCTTCGTTAAGTCAGAGATCAGGGACGACCCTGGGGGACTATTTTTGATCTTAACGGGAAGGATTGGACACTTAGACATCACCCTTGCTAATATCTACGCTCCTAACACAGGTCAGGTGGCTTTTTTTACACACTTCTTTTCAGAACTACACCGCTCACGCAAGGGTTTGGTCCTCCTGGGGGGGGGACTTCAACACAGTTATGTCCCGCTCAATGGACAGATCAACTTCTAGACGCCCCTCTTCCCTAGCTTCACACACCAAAAACTTGCTCAAGTAAACAACCGAGGCCGGCCTTTTTGACATTTGGCAAGCACTTTATCCCTCTTCCAGGGACTACACATTCTATTCATTCCCCCATCAATCCTATTCCAGAATAGATATGTTCATAAGTTGCACTAACCTTTTCCAACATATAAAGAAAGCCGACATAATCCCCAACACCTGGTCTGACCACTCAATACTCTCCCTTTCGGTCGACCTTTTTCAGAACCCCCGGGGCAGAACTTCATGGAGACTAAATGAGACTTTACTTAAGCTTCCGCACTTTAAAGAGCAAATAGCAGAAGCGTTAACAGGTTATTTCGACATCAACAATAACTTAGACGTTCCAATCCCAACAATTTGGGAAGCTCATAAAGCGGTAATCCGAGGAAACATTATACAGTTCGCTTCCCGTAGGAAGAAAGAACGCAACGAGGCATACAACAAGTTATTCTCCCAGCTCAAAATCCTAGAACTACAACATAAGCAATCCAACTCCCGTTCTCTCGGACAGCAGATTCAAAAAATTAGAGGGGAAATTCAGGCTATATTGGCAGAGAAGACTGAACGTCAACTCTGCTGGCTCAACCAATCCTTCTACGAGAAAGGACATAAGGCCGACACTCTCTTGGCCAAAAGAATTAGAGCTAAAAGGGCATCCCAAACAATCTCTTCCATTAGAAACAAGAAGGGAAACATATCTTACGACCCCAGGGTCATTAACGGCACTTTCCATGAATACTATGAAAACCTCTATAACCTGCACAAAGTTCAACACACCCCAGAAGCCTCTCCCCAGGCCATCAAATCATACCTAGACAAATGCTCACTGCCCACCCTGTCCCCTCATCAGATCACATCTTTAAACCAGGAAATTACTGGGGAGGAAGTTACTTTGGCCTTGAAATCACAAAAAAACTCCAAAGCCCCCGGCCCCGACGGCTTCATGATGCTCTACTATAAAACATTTTCTAAAGAACTTGTCCCCCAACTGACCCAGTTATTTAACAACATACTACATGGCGGTAAATTTCACGAAGAGTCCACCCGCTCTACCATAGTGGTCATCCCCAAACCAAACAAAGACATTTCCTGTTGCTCTAGTTATCACCCCATCTCATTAATTAACGCAGATGTAAAACTATTCGCTAAAGTTTTGGCAAACAAATTAAATAACTACATGTCGTCCCTGGTATTTCCGGACCAAGTAGGTTTCATCCCTTCTAGACAAGCCCTAGACAATACTAGGCGCACCATAGATATTATGACATATGTCAACCAGCACAAAATTCCCACAGTGGTCCTAGCCCTTGACGCCGAAAAGGCATTTGACAGGCTTTCCTGGCCCTTCATGTTCAACACCCTCAGACAATTTGGTCTGAGGGGGGAATTCATGTCGGCCATCCAAGCCTTATACCACCGCCCGTCCTCGTCAGTCTTGACGAACGGATTACTGTCCCCCACCTTCTCCCTGGGTAATGGCACAAGACAAGGATGCCCTTTATTACCCTTACTGTACGTACTATGTATTGAACCCTTAGCTGCCGCCATAAGACGTAACCCAGACATCTCTGGGATTCAAATCGGCCCTCGACACTTCAAAATCTCACTATTTGCTGACAATGTCCTTCTGATACTTTCCAACCCCCTAATTTCGCTCCCAAATTTACTCAAGGAATTAAAGACATACGGTTCCCTGTCAGACTATAAAATAAACAATTCCAAATCTGAGGCTCTTGCGCTCCAAACGCCTGACACGGTAAAACGTATCCTAGAGTCGTCATTTAATTTCCAATGGCGCCCTAAAGCGGTTCGCTATCTCGGGGTCCAGATAACCAAGGAATACAGCCAACTGTTTAACGCTAATTATTCCCCCCTCCTAAACTCCATTAAAGGCGACCTCATAAGATGGGACCCATTGATCATCTCCTGGTTTGGCAGAATAAATGTAATAAAAATGAACGTCTTACCCCGAATTCTGTATCTGTTCGCGACATTACCTATACCAGTCCCAGGGGCATACTTAGCGAATCTCCAATTATTGTGTAGTAGATTTATTTGGCAGGGGAAAAAATCGAGACTCAAAAGATCCTGTTTAGCCAAGCACTCACGATCAGGTGGTTGCGGATTGCCGCTTTTTGACCATTATTACCACGCGGTTAACCTAAGCCATATAGTCTCTTGGCAGACGCCCCCGGGGCTCAAGAGATGGGTCGACCTCGAAAATGCACTCACATCAGAACATAATCTCCGCTTCATCCCCTGGCTTCCCCGTAGTCAGAGACCGGCCTCGACTTATTCTCACCCCACTTTACAGTTTACACTCAATCTATGGGATAAACTACACAGGAGATGGAAACTCACCTCATTTCCCTCCCCTCTCACACCACTCTGGCACAACCCAGATTTCCCCTCGGGAATTCCAAACCCAATGCTGTACCCTGGCAAAAAGGGGGGATTACTCAATTTACCCACATTTTAGGGAAATATGCCCCCCAGTCCTTCTCGGATTTGAGAGAAAAGTCTCAACTCCCGCCGTCCCTGTTTTTTGCTTACATTCAAATAAGAAGCTTTATACAGTCAAACTGCAGATCTTCCAAACTATGTAGCCCCACGCCCTTTGAGAGATGCTGTACTAATCGAGTTGGAGCTCAGGGACTGATTTCCCTGATATATCATGTATACCTAAAACCAGAAAGTAGTCCCATCGAATTGCTCGAGACTGCTTGGGAACGGGACATCGGCAAAACTCTGGATCAGGAGGGATGGTCCCTCTTCAGAACCAGGATCTCCAAGGTATCCATTAACACGTCGATTAAAGAAAACACATTTAAGGTCTACACAAGATGGTACCTGGTACCCACGAGACTTCACAAGATTTACCCAGGTACGTCAGACTTATGCTGGAGATCATGTGGTGGAGTGGGATCTTTTTATCACATTTGGTGGACTTGCTCTTTTATATCCAATCTGTGGGCGCAGGTTTCCGATTTTATCTCTAAAATTCTGAAGGTTGGGGTTTCCAAAATATATGTGCCGCAACACGCCTCCAAATAGCTAAGAACTGGAAATCATCTGGCCTTCCGAACCTTCATAGCATAACCTCCCAAGTTTGGTATATAGCTTCAATGGAATACATTACAAGCCTTCTTCATGATAAAGTCAACAACTTCAACAAAACTTGGGTTCCATGGTACTCCTTTCACCAGTCCCCTATGCCTGCCATCCAGTAACTTGTCCCTCCTCCTCATTCCGTCCTTTTAACCCCCTGTATCATCGCCCCCTCTAGATTTGATCTCTCTCTATAACTAAGTTATCCCTAGTTCACCGGGAAGGTTGACACCAACTCTTTCCTCTTTCTATCCACTAGCTTCTCTTTTGAGACATATGGCCCCCTGAAGGTGCGTTGCGCGGGCCGCCCCCTACTTGGGGATCTCATTGAACCTTTCTTCTTTCTCTTCTCTCTCCCTCCTCTTCTTCTTTCCTTCTCCCTCTCTTTCTACTCCTCTCTCCCCCTCCTATATCTTAACCAAAAAAATAAAACAACAACAAAAAGAGAGTTTAGGGAATTAAGGGAAAGTAAGTGTTCAATTAAGAACGCAACTTAGGATAATCTTGCCTGTACTCTCAGAATCTGTTCTATATTGTATATTCTCAGAATTTCTTCCTTCTTTCTTCCTTCCCTGTTACACAATTATTTTGCATTATTTGTATTGTTGTCAAAAATAAAGAGTTAAAAAAATAAAATAAAAAAATGCATTGTATGTTTAGTACACATTGAAAGCATCTTTATATAATGTAAAAAAATATAATTGAAATGTAATTTTTATTTAAATGATTATGCTGGTAACAGTTGTTAATTTATTTCATGATAAAAACATTGTTTTATGCGTTTTGACCTTTTATTGTACATGCGCATATGCATATACTTCAGTCTGTTCAGTGTACTTACATACAGCAAGTACTGTGTAGCCAGAGCGTACTTGCATCCAAATTCAAATAGAAACGTATCTTGAGATATGCTTAGATTTTAATATGGTCTGAACTATGCAGAGGTTCCGTGCTATTTTTCAAACGCAACTTTCATGCAAGTAGCGTGCAGACTTCAGTCGGACCCTTAGAGAAAATATTTCTAGTCTTCTCTAAGCAAATTGCATCATCGTACTCTTGTCCCTGCACACTTCTCCCACCATTCTGGAGAATTGCATACTTTCTTTTGAGTCAGTATGTATGTCTTATACCCTGGTTTCTTAATACTTTGATTCCACAATGCACCAGGTACAGGTTTAATGTTAAGAATAGCAGTGTAATCAGGTATAATACCTCTATATGATGCAGTAACTATATATATATATATATATATATATATATATATATGTGACTGAATCACTGATAAATAACTTATTTGTGACTGGATCATGTAGAAATAATTTATTGTAGAAATGTATTTCAATCAGAGGTGCAGGCACCAATGTATAATTTGAAATGCACTTATCGTGTTACATTGGGATGTGTTTTGTATGGAAGTGTCTTTGGGTTAGTAAGGTTGCTAGAGGAAATCTCCAATTAGTCATAGGTGGGGAGGGAGTCTGATAGCAGGACATGCTAACAAAGTTTTTTGATGAAGTGTCAAATGCCTGCTCTGTCCAAAGGCCAGCAGGGGGTCGTTACTGTGTGGCCTGTTGTCCAGAGTGTTCAAACCTTTCTGAACATTGTAAACAGCATGTGATGTAGGACATCACAGCAAGTTATAGGATATTACAGATAAGTGTAAATATTGTTAGCTTTGAATTGCATGTAAATCCATGTTTGGATAAACAAATTGCATTCTAATTCTAAAAATAACTCAGACCTCAAGGGGGTTGGCTTATTCAGTGAGGCTGTGCTCAAATGTGTATAAAAACAGCACTGTTTTGTATTAAAAGTTGTTCTTCTGATTTCATCTGACCTTAGTACTGCTACCTCCAATCAGTGTGACTGCAAATAAACATCACCTGCTTCAAAGACCTGCTTGAAAATATCTTCCATGCTGAAAATCCTGTGACCTTCAGATTAGACTCAAAATCAAATCCGTTCCCGGCTGTTTCTGAGGTTTGGACCCAGCTTTTCCGGTACCACCGCCCTGCCTTCTACCCTGCAGCTCTGATCAGTGTGATAGGCCAGGGGGGATCCATCCACAGCAACCCTGATCCATAGTAAGAGGTCAGGAGTACCAGCCCAGGTACAACAGTAACAGGGTACACTTGCAGCGTCAGTTACCCAGAAGAAACATGGAAATGGATGCCGGTAAGGAGTCCAGTGGTGGCAGTATTTGTAAGTCCCTCCTACTGCGGCAAGAGTGCGCATTTGGGATAACGAAAGGGAACGATGGCAAAGTAAGCCCAGTCGGTTCCCAGAAGCAACAGACAGGGTGGCATAATTTTAAAAGTATTCATACACCCATTGGCTTATTTCACATTTTATTTTCTGAGATCATGGAATCTAAATGGATTTAGTAGTGAAACGGTCATGATAAAATACTATATAATGTCAAATTAAAAGAAACCTCCAACACTTTTAATTAATTACAAATAGAAAACAGTCAATAATTGTTTACTTAAGTATTCATCACCTTGTTTTAACACTTGATAGAAGCACATTTAGCTGCAATTACAGCAGAGTCTATTTATGTAGTCTATACCTGATTTACACATCTGGACACCATCAGTTAACCATTCTTATTTGCAATGTTACCCAGCTTCAAGCAAGTTGTATTACAGAGCTGAATAATACATACTGAATATTTGAAGTGTTTATAATTAGGTAAATATGTCCATCATATTCACTTTCACCTTTTAGCAATAGTCTGTTCGGAAGAAGTTACTTCTAATCAGAAAGAGAGTGATAGACTTCTAGATTCATACACAGGGCAGGTCCAGTGATGTCACAGCAGCTATCCTTCACAATTTATCATAGTGGAGTGTCCTTCCTCTTTGCTGGTTCTAGGGGAGGCTTTTGTTTTCCCTATCAGCAAATTCATTGTTATTCAGCTACCTTATGTATCATGTACCTCATACTTCTTAGATTGTAAGCTCATTTGGACAGGGTCATCTTTACCTTCTGTTTAATGTCATTGTATGTAATATATCTATGTTGTGTCATGATCCCCTCAATGTACCGTGCTGCATAATATGTCAGCACTTTATAAATAGAAAGTACATTCCTTAACAAAGATGCATGTGAATCTCAGGCTGAATAATGTATTTTATCTTCATAGTTAATGTCTGAAAATTAACATGTTGGCATTTAGTGGTCCTTTAATATATATGTTTAATATTTTATATGTGTTATATACATAGCTTGGAGACACAAACCTTTTAAAAATCTATTTTGCCTTTTGTGTTTATGTGAATGTGCGTAAGTGCCCCTAGATTTCTAGCAAAGCATAGGTTTGCAGAGCTAGATGGTGAAGTTTGCACAGGCCGATGGGAAGAGGAGAGAAGTGATGGTGTTCCTTGCAAACAACTGAGTGCATATATTTCCACCTCTACACATGCCTAGGTGCAATTTTTTTTACTTTTTTTTATAGAGTGTATTTTATTAAGTTTTATATAATAGACAAAAAATACATGCACAAATATTAAAAAGGTCTCTATAAAGAAAGATAAATAATGTCTGTAATTTGGTTATCCAAAATTAACATAGGTGCATAATAAAGATGATGAGAATATGAAATATAAGTTAATTAAAAACATAATGTAGAAGCTGGGTATTATAAGACTGTCATGTACACCTATTGCAAAAATTGATTTAGCCCATCTAAACTAGACACTTATATATTTTGAACATTTATTTCTGCTGGAGTAAATAAAACACTCATGATCAATCATCTAATTCACTAAGGTTGCCCATTCTCGGAAATTAGTGCCCAGTCAAGCCAGGTTCTAGCAATGCGAGCTTTGGCCAAGGTAATACAAATAATTACATATTGCTTTTATAATTTATTGAACAATGTTAATGCAAAGACAGTTACTCTAGAGGTCTTTGTGAATCTAGAAATACCAGTACTGTCGGGATCTGCCTGCAAGCTTATGCATTACATGCTGCTTTGCATGGCAGCTCCTGCCTTTTTATCCTTATTATTGTATTTGTATTGGCAGTACCTCCATTCACCAGAGGTGTTGCTATTGTGCCTTATTGTGTGCATTAGGGGTTAACCTTCCTGTTCACCAATTATCCTATGCACCTGGGTGTGTTCCATTTAAACCTGTCTCTCCCAGCAGTCAGGGCTGGTTATTGTTGTTTCACCCTGTGTTTCTTCCTCCTGCCTTGTTCCTGTGATTATACTGCATTAGGATCTCAACATTCATTCATTCTGCTGACCTGTTGTTCCATCCTGTTGTTCCTTTGCTCTGCTGTGATTATGGTTTCATGCTGCCTGGATCTCTCCATATTACCACTACCCTTCATCAGCCATCTACCCGGTATTTATTCCTGCATGTTCCTGTATATTCAGCAATAAACTTCATGTGCTTTCACTTCATTCCTGGCTCCTGAGCTGTACTTGTATTTGAACCTTGACAGTATAACCAGGCAAAAGAAAAAACAGCTTAGGAGTCGTGTGGAAGATATTTATTCTGGGACCTTTTTCTGCAATTGTTTTTTCATTTGGTTTTTGCAACATGTCTGTTTCAGCAATCTTGGAATTGCAACTGCTACAAACTTTACAGATGGACATTATCTTGCTACGTTCTCAGCTTGCTAGATTTTCTGCTTTACTTGTGGACCCTCTCAGGAGACTGTCTGATTATGTCTCTCCTAATACAGAAGCTGCTGGTCTGTCTCAATCCACCTTTACTGCTACTGAACCTGTGGAAACAGCAGCTCTTAATTGTGCTTCTACAAATTTGCAGTTTAGTAAGAACTATGGGGTAACTAATTCTCAGTTCACAGGTGGTCCACGCCCCCATCTGACCGAAGAGGAGCGACAAAGTAGAATAACAAACAAGTTGTGTCTCTACTGTGCCAGCAATGCACATTTCTTGCAGGACTGTCCTATCCGTAGACCACGTCAGCTTACTGAACCATCTCCTGTTTCCTCTCTGCATTCCAAATTTGTTTATGCTCCACCATTCCTGTTCTCTGGGAAGAGACCCAATCTGCCAGCTCTAGCCGCCTGTCCTGAGGCGCCAGCTCCAGCCGCCTGTCCTGAGGCGCCAGCTCCAGCCGCCTGTCCTGAGGCGCCAGCTCCAGCCGCCTGTCCTGAGGCGCCAGCTCCAGCCGCCTGTCCTGAAGCGCCAACTCCCTCTGTCTCCTGTTGCGAGGTCCCAGCCTCTGTCTCCTGTTGCGAGGTCCCAGCCTCTGTCTCCTGTTGCGAGGTCCCAGCCTCTGTCTCCTGTTGCGAGGTGCCAACCTCTGTCTCCTGTTGCGCGGTGCCAACCTCTGTCTCCTGTTGCGAGGTGCCAGCCTCTGTCTCCTGTTGCGAGGTGCCAGCCTCTGTCTCCTGTTGCGAGGTGCCAGCCTCTGTCTCCTGTTGCGAGGTGCCAGCCTCTGCCTCTTGCTCCGAGGTGCCCTCATCTGCCTCTTGCTCAGAGTCTGCTGCCACTGTGTCCAGTCGTGAGCCTGCTGCCACTGTGTCCGGTCGTGAGCCTGCTGCCACTGTGTCCGGTCGTGAGCCTGCTGCCACTGTGTCCGGTCCCGAGCCTGCTGCCACTGTGTCCGGTCCCGAGCCTGCTGCCACTGTGTCCGGTCCCGAGCCTGCTGCCACTGTGTCCGGTCCCGAGCCTGCTGCCACTGTGTCCGGTCCCGAGCCTGCTGCCACTGTGTCCGGTCCCGAGCCTGCTGCCACTGTGTCCGGTCCCGAGCCTTCTGCCACTGTGTCCGGTCCCGAGCCTGCTGCCTCTGTGTCCGGTCCCGAGCCTGCTGCCACTGTGTCCGGTCCCGAGCCTGCTGCCTCTGTGTCCGGTCCCGAGCCTGCTGCCTCTGTGTCCGGTCCCGAGCCTGCTGCCTCTGTGTCCGGTCCCGAGCCTGCTGCCTCTGTGTCCGGTCCCGAGCCTGCTGCCTCTGTGTCCGGTCCCGAGCCTGCTGCCTCTGTGTCCGGTCCCGAGCCTGCTGCCGCTGTCTCCGGTCCCGAGCCTTCAGCCGCTGTCTCCGGTTCCGAGCCTTCAGGCGCTGTCTCCGGTCCCGAGCCTTCAGCCGCTGTCTCCGGTCCCGAGCCTTCAGCCGCTGTCTCCGGTCCCGAGCCTTCAGCCTCTGTCTCCGGTCCCGAGCCTTCAGCCGCTGTCTCCGGTCCCGAGCCTTCAGCCGCTGTCTCCGGTCCCGAGCCTTCAGCCGCTGTCTCCGGTTCCGAGTCTTTAGCCGCTGTCTCTGTTCCTGAGCTACAGCCTGCTCCAGAGGGGGTGCTGCTCTTACAGTCTTCTCCAGAGGGGGCGCTGCCCTTACAGTCTTCTCCAGAGGGGGCGCTGCCCTTACAGTCTTCTCCATAGGGGGCGCTGCCCTTACAGTCTTCTCCAGAGGGGGCGCTGCCCTTACAGTCTTCTCCAGAGGGGGCGCTGCCCTTACAGTCTGCTCCAGAGGGGGTCCTGTCCCTCCAGTCTGCTCCAGAAGAGTTGCCTGTCCATGCGGTTCAGCCCGAGTTGCCTGTCCATGCGGTTCAGCCCGAGTTGCCTGTCCATGCGGTTCAGCCCGAGTTGCCTGTCCATGCGGTTCAGCCCGAGTGTCCTGTCCATGCGGTTCAGTCCGAGTTGCTACTCTATACGGTTCAGCCCGAGTTACCACTTGGTGCTGTCTGCTCTGAGGCTTCTCACAGCGCTGTCTGCTCTGAGGCTTCTCACAGCGCTGTCTGCTCTGAGGCTTCTCACAGCGCTGTTCCCTCCGAGGCTTCTCACAGCACTGTCCCCTCCAAGTCAGGGCCTACTGCCAAGCCTGCCGCCCAGTCCGGGTCTGCTGCCAAGCCTGCCGCCCAGTCTGGGTCTGCTGCCAAGCCTGCCGCCCAGTCCGGGTCTGCTGCCAAGACTGCCGCCCAGTCCGGGTTTGCTGCCAAGTCTGCCGCCCAGTCCGGGCCTGCTGCCAAGCCTGCCACCCAGTCCGGGACTCCTGTCAAACCTGCTGCCAAGTCTGTCGCCCAGTCCGGGCCTGCTGCCAAGTCTGAATCATCCGTTGCCAAGGGTGCCAAGTCTGAATCATCCGTTGCCGAGGTTGCCAAGTCTGAGCTGTCACCTACCTTTGAGGGGCACCTTTCTGAATTGAATGCCCTTTTGAGGTTTTTTGCTTCACAGATCCCCTCCATACCAAGCCTTGTTAGTAGCCTTAGGAGACAGGTATTATTCCTAATATCCCATTTCAAGGGAGAGGCACTAGAATGGGCAAACCCATTTCTTGAGACGGACCATCCCATCTTATCGGACTTACAATCCTTTATTGAGGCAGTAATTAACAAGTTCGTAACTCCCCCTGCTATGCCATCTTGTGGGGTCTCTGCAATATCAGCAGAACCACCCATCTCACCTGGCCAAGAGATACCTTTGTGCTCCACCCAGTTGGCTCAGGCCCCAATTCCGAGAAAGTCCCGTAAGAGAGGAGGACGTAAGAAGAGAGGTGGTTCTGTAGTTCTTGAACTGGCAACTGGCATGGTCTCCTTTTGCCTTTCCGCCCATGGACGAGGACTTTCCTGCCGGTCCCCCCATTATGGACTATGATTCAGATGAACTCAGACATCATTGGTAATTGGGCGTCTGGAATCCGCCCTTTAAAGGGGGGGTACTGTCAGGATCTGCCTGCAAGCTTATGCATTACATGCTGCTTTGCATGGCAGCTCCTGCCTTTTTGTCCTTATTATTGTATTTGTATTGGCAGTACCTCCATTCACCAGAGGTGCTGCTATTGTGCCTTATTGTGGGCATTAGGGGTTAACCTTCCTGTTCACCAATTATCCTATGCACCTGGGTGTGTTCCATTTAAACCTGTCTCTCCCAGCAGTCAGGGCTTGTTATTGTTGTTACACCTTGTGTTTCTTCCTCCTGCCTTGTTCTGTGATTATACTGCATTAGGATCTCAACATTCATTCATTCTGCTGACCTGTTGTTCCATCCTGTTGTTCCTTTGCTCTGCTGTGATTATGGTTTCATGCTGCCTGGATCTCTCCATTTTACCACTACCCTTCATCAGCCATCTACCCGGTATTTATTCCTGCATGTTCCTGTATATTCGGCAATAAACTTCATGTGCTTTCACTTCATTCCTGGCTCCTGAGCTGTACTTGTTTTTGAACCGTGACAAGTACTATGTATACAATACATCACCCCAACATTTTTGAACCACAGTAAATGTCAAAATGTGGCTTCTCTTGTAGAACATTTGGAACAGGTCATATCAGCCTGAAAACAAAATTATCCTAGCCTAATTGGTAATAAAAACCCTATAGTAGACTTTTTATGTAATTCTTCGTACAGAGTTGCCCCACTGTATCAATTCCATAGCTTATCCAAAAATCTTTTCCCTCCATAATTAAAAGCCCCTGGAATAATTTTGGGACAAGGTAATATCACTGGTTCGACAGGTTACCTCAATCAGTGTGCCTAAGAATCCACTCTCGGTGCTTCTATGCCAACCTATCAAAGGCATCACTAAAGAATCAGATAAGCTTGTCCGACACATATATAATGCAGCTAAGTTACAAATAGCTAGTGAATGGAAGAAGGCCTCACAACCTTCTAGAGAGGGTGTTATGAAAAGAACTTGGCACACGGCATCCATGGAATATGTGACTAGTCTCCTCCATGACACAGTTCCCACGTTCCACAAAGTGTGGGATTCTTGGTATAGCTTTAACAACAGTTCTATGCCAGGCCTATCATAAGCCTTAGATGCTTTCCCCTCCTCTTCTTTTTTCAATCTATGACTTATTTCTTCTATTCTCTTTGTGTTGCCTCTGTTCACCTTTCCCCCTCTTTTTTATTATCATACCGATGTGTCGAGTTCTCAGATAAGGATACATACCCAACTTGGACTGTCCCTCCCCTTCCCTCCTTCCCCCTGTACCCCCAATAAAAATAAAAAATTCTGGCAGTTCTATTCGCTGGATATGTACAATGGTACAAGATGCACCTTTGGAATTGGGAAAACTTTCTTCTTCAATATTCACCTTGTAGATCTTTAACTCCCTCCTGGAATGTAGTTGGTTGTGAAAAATATATTCATATGTTTTCTGTTGTTCGTCTGCATTTTTTATTTTTTCTTATCTGAGCTTTTACATTTTGTAATCCTGGTACTTTGGTACTATGTATGACATGTACTGCTGTGCTTTATACACATCTGCTGTTATAAATAAAAAGTTTTATAAAAAAAAAAAAGCACCTGGAATTTCCCACTACACTAAAGAGGATCATCTGGATCTACACCTTCCTGATGCAATATTGAATTATATGTATTGCGTACACGGACTACCTAAATTATGATTGGAGGGCACTTACCTCAGTTACCCCAGTAACGTCTTCATTGGTGTATGTTTAGTATCTAATTAATTGATTGTGTAAACTTATCATGCAGTTTCTCTAACCATGAATGAATATAAGCGATCTGCAGGCTTTTCTTTTCCTGTGTGATATATGGTAATTGTAGATCTTCATAATACCTAGGGTGAACGAGTGATATACGGGTACAGCAAGCCTTAAATACTATATTATCTTTTATGACGATGGGCCTGATTCATTAAGGAAAGTAAGGCAAAATAAATGGAGTAAGTTTTCTCCATGTTACAATGCAAGGGGGTGCAAATTTGTTTTTTATTTTGCACATAAGTTAAATACTGGCTGTTTTGTCATGTAGTACACAAATACTTGATAGCTTTATTTATACACTTAAATTTAAAGTTGATCTAGGACATGTCCTACCCCAACTATAAATCTGCCATCACATTTTAAAATTTACCTCCTCCTCCAATGAAAAATGGTTTTTCCAAGTTACTCCTTTTTTGCTTTGTTTTCCTTAATGATTCAGGCCCAATAATATCATCTAGGCTATGGCATTGAAGGACATCTTATCCTTTAAAGATTGTGAATTTAAACATGAGTAAATATTATGACCTATATTAACGTCTTTTAAGGGACAAGCATGTATTGAAGCACCAGTGCTAGTATTTTGTGGAACCCTTTTTTTTCTAAGGGATTTACACCACATCCCATCTATAAATGTGTCATTGAGTTGGTAACTTTACCATAAATCAGACAGATCAATATATAAGCTAATTTAAAGATGCACTATGCAATTAGAAATGACTGAAATGTAATTGGAAAGAATAAACACTTACTGTTTACTAATTCTCTGCAGGCCAGATATATTTTAGGAAGGTTTAATATTTTTCATTTTAAAATGAACATGGTTTTGAGAAGATTAATAAAAGTTTTATTGTATCAGTTTATTTAGTTTTCCTGGAGAGGCCACGTGATTAGACTCATCAGTGGATCCCTGCAATCACACCTATTAGTAAATTACTTACCTAACCCCAGGAGTGCCCCAGTATTTAAGTAGTTCTTTTTTCTTCTCTGTGGATCTATGTGACAGATGTACTACTTTGTACTTAATTTGTAGTTTATATATGGTGTACTGTAGATGCAGGGTACTGGAAGGATTTGACACCCTAAGATCTAGAGCAAGGGTTCCCCATCCAGATTCTACAGTGGATCATGACCAGATTTAGGGATAAGCAGTGGTTGAAGTGGGGTTGTATATGATGGTATGCAATACCGCAACTTAAATTCCCATTACATTTTTCATACCGTCAGTTCTAAATGTCCACTTCGACCACTGGGAATAAGTATAATAAGTATTTCAGACATGGAGGGTGGAAGTCAGCCTTCAGTAAATAGTCTTGGGAGGCCATCCAAACCTGAAGTTTTACCACTAGGGAAAGAGGCAGTTACCAAATCAATTTCCTCCAGTGTTGGAGGAGTATCTATAAACTCTGTATTGTCATGAGACAGGGTTGGTAATGATAAATTGTCTAAATATGCAGAGAGGTCATAGAGTATACAGATTTTGATTGATAGAAATCCTTATAGCAACTATGTAAAACAGTGATATCTGGAGTCAGGATATGTCTTGCACCTTGATCGTCAACCATTTCAAGAATTGACAACATGTTATTGTGTTCATGTTCATGTTATAGGTAATCCAAAATGGGTTTAGTCTTCAAAACTTCACCCTGTGGCAAAGAAAGATTAAAACCTAAAGGCAGGGAGAATAATCTGAGATACCTCTTAATCTAAATTCCACCTCAGCAACCAACGGGGACAGCTTTCGAGATGTCTAACAGAGGAATTAATGATAGGAAGAAAAAACAAGAAAATTGTTCAGCAATAGGATTTCTAACACACCAAACAACTACTAAACCCACTTTGTGAACCATCAGTGCAAATGCTGAGCCACCATAAAATAAGGAATTGGGAAGAGATATGATTTAAGTGACTTTGCTTATTGGTGCCAGACAGAGGTGGTTTGAATATCTCAGAAACTGCTAATCTCTTGGGATTTACACACACACACACACACACTCTCTCTCTCTCTCTCTCTCTCACTCTCTAGAGTCTACAGAAAAAGGTGTGCGCAAATAAAACATCCAGCAAGCAGCAGTTCTGTGAACGGAAACACCTGGTTAATGAGACATCAGAGGAGAATGGCCAGATTGATTCAAGCTGACTGAATGGGGACAGTAACTGAAATAACCATCCCTTCCAACAGTAGTATGCAGAAGAGCATGTCTGAGCGCATAGCACGTTGAAACTTGAAGTGGATGGGCTACAGTAGCAGAAGACCAGACTGAATCCCACTCCTGTCGGCTAAGAACAGAAAACTGAAGCTACAGTGGACACAGGCTCACCAAAACGAGATATTGGAAAAATAATCTCTGTGCCCATTAATACCAAATGAGTATCGATAAAATGCCACAGCCTACCTGAATATTGTTGCTGACCATGTGCATCCCTTAATGACACAGTCTACCCATCTTCTAATGGTTACTTCTAGCAGGATAATGCACCATAACGCAAAGCACATATCTCAAGCTTGTTCCACAAACATGATAATGAGTTCAGTGTAATCCGATGGCCTCATCAGATCTCAGTCTAGTAGAGGACTTTTAGGATGTGGTGGAACAAAAGTTTTGCAGCATGGATGTGCAGCCAACAAATCAGCAGCAACTGTGTGATGCTATCATGTCCACATGGACCAGGATGTTATGATGGCAAAGGGGGATCTTGCCCAGTGCTAGAAAGGTGTTCCAGTAAAGTGGACACTGAGTGTATATGGAGATGGAATATAGATCACTAATATCAATAGGGGAAACATCTCAATTTGAGTACATGAAATGTAGCAGCCTATGGCATCAATATGTACTTTATCCAGCTTAAAATTCAAACACTTATTAAGACAGATACTACCTTTAAATTTATAGTAAATGAAGCATGATAAGCCCACCCAACCCACTGTTTAGAAAGTGTTAAGGATTTGCTTCTGATCAATTGAGTCTAGTAAACAAGCTATATCAGGTTTAAACTGTTTCAATTATTTAAGAACCAAGCCTCTTTTAATTTAATCATTGAGCTCCCTGTCATTCCAGAAATATATGTGTCTCCTAGCTTCTTATTTGTTCTAGAAGCCACAAATAACTTTGACCTACTACCAATGGAAATATTTAAAATACATCACAATCCACACATCCAGATGCCCAGCTCCATGTGAGTCCCTCTCAATACAAAATATACAAATTAAAATAACAGCAATAATACATGAGACCTTTATAGTTGAATTAAGTAGACTAACCACGAGTCCTAACTTAAACAACTAATTCTACCCCCACACTGTATACTCAACCCCAACTAATGTATACCTATTCTCCCATATAACCTAGCATTAACCAATAAAATAACGAGCCTATAAAAGAGGGACCAATTTACATTAAATAACCATCAACCCACAACTACAATAAATTACATTCCTATATGAACAATCTTCCCTACCCAGTCATTTCTATAAGTTTTCTACCAAACTATGCAAAAAAGCTATCAGACATGCTCGGTTACCACATTCCTGTGACCAAGGGATTGGAGATGGGGACTCATGCACATGAAGATATGCATGGGCTTCCTCTGAAATATATTTTCTGCATTTTTAGTTAGACCTCCCAAAGTCAGCAGAAAATTAATTGACACTCTAATTATTCCCCTAACTGAACTCATAATCCTAGAGTTTGACATACTTTTTCCAACAAATAAATTTAATGTTGGATCATTTTGATCAATAAATGAATGAAAAAGTATATCCTTTTGTATGTTATCAAAATTATTGGGTTATTTTATGACTTTGATGAAGATCTGAACAAATTTAGGGTCACATTTATGAAGAAATTCAGAAAATTCAACAGGGTTCACAAACTTTGTATTAATATTTAAAAAGATATTTAACCCTGGTGTCAAAAGAAAGCTGTATCTATAGTGGATTTCTATTTATCCACAAATATATAAATGTGACAAAGAGGGTTATTCGTTGATGTCCCAGGAAGTCTGCAGTCACAGGCTGCAGACAGGGTTAAGTTCTTACAGACAAAGACTCCTAGGAGGCATATTCAATTAGCTTTGCGGTTCGTGATTCCACACGGCTCCACAAGTCCCGTTAACGTGGACTTCCGTGCGCACCTCATAGGGTTGCAAAGGGAAGTCAGGGATGTTGCTGTACTGTATTGTCACTTTACACGCGCAGCTGCTCGTAGCAGTGGACCGCAAAGGTAATTAAATATGCCTCCTAGGTTGAACACACTCAGGTGCAGGATAGGGTCTAATTTAGGCAATTAGACCAAGAAAAGAGGAGTATGTATGTATGTGTGTGTGTGTATATATATATATATATATATATACACACAAATATATATATATATATACATACACATATATACACACACATATATATATATATATACATACACACATATATATATATATATGCACACATATATATATATATATATATATATACACACACATATATATATATATATATATATACACTATATATATATGTATATATGTGTGTGTGTGTATATATATATAAACATCTACTATATAAAAGCCTAGTGGCGTGTGTCTGTGTGTGGAAAAAAAAAACAAACTGCAGCGCCACCTGCTGGGCGAAGTTATACACTGACCTACTAAATTCTTAGTGTGTGTGGAAAAAAAACCTCAGAAAGGGCTGAAATTTGCTGCAGCGCCACCTGCTGGGCGGAGTTATACACTGATCTACTAAATTCTTAGTGTGTGTGGGAAAAAAAACTCAGAAAGGGCTGAAATTTGGTATACTAAGATATTTTTAATTTGTTCATTTTATTTGTTAATTGTTAAAAGTTTATAAAGATTTTAAAAAAATATATATATATATATATTTCTTGAAGGAGAAGTGACAGTTGGGAGTGGTTGGCGGTTGCCGGGGGTGACAGTGGGGAGTGGTTGGTGGTTGCCGGGGGTGACAGAGCGAGAGGAGTGATACTCAGGACCGCTGAGAGAGATCCCTGTGTCTGGATAGACATCTGGATAGATGTGGCGATAAAGATGAAGGATGAGGTGATGGAGAAAAATGATGAGGTGCTGACATGTGGACAAAACCACGTTAAAAAAGGCCGCTTACATCGGGAAGTAACACTCTTCCCCTGAGGAGGCCTGGCCTAGCCCCAAATACATGACAAGAACCTTTCTAAAACCTTAAGTAGCTTGATTTGACTAGAATGCATGAGTATCATGCACAGGTTAACTTGTATATATATATATATATCTATAATTTAAAAGCCTAGTGGCGTGTGTTAGTCTGTGTGTGTGTGTGTGAGAAAAAAAAAACAAGCTGCAGCGCCACCTGCTGGGCGGAGTTATACACTGACCTACTAAATTTTTAGTGTGTGGAAAAAAAACCTCATGGAACCAATATGAATATGAAATATATAAATAACTAAATGTTAGAGCGCGAGAGTGTGTGTGCGTATTTTACCACGTGATCGCGCCATGTCACGTGTAGCGTGGCAAACAAAGCGCAATCGCATGGTAAAACAATATTAACCAATATACTTTTGTTCATCCAATTATACGACTTCGACAGTTCCACCCTTTGATAGTATAATAAACTATCACCTTAAAGATGTTATATGCAGGATCTCAGTACCACTTTTCATTGCTCTGTAATGTAAGTCCCCCTTGGTGTATGATCACGCTGTCTGTAGATCTAAACAAGTTATCATAATAGAGAGTCTTAATCCTCAAAACAATTTTCCTTTTACTATAGACCGTATACCTCTGGAGCTTGGAGATAACCTTTTTGTATGTCCTTCAACGGTACAATAAAACATGTAATACATTATTTGGAAGGGTACAGAGTACAATAGAACATGTATCAGTTATACAGAATTCTATACTACAGTTCTTCATGTCTAACAGGTTCATTTGTCCTCAGCATGTCTTTTAGCTCAGACAACATTTAGATAGTACATGTTCATCAATAACATCATCCTATGTCTATCAATAATGTCATATACAATCTCCTTCAGCTTGCGTTACTATATACACTCTAATAATGTCATCAGTTCTTTTCATCAACACTTGTGGGGCGGGCTATTGTCCGTTCGTTCTTCCCAGTCTCCCAATACTCAAGTTTCTTTGTACATGAAACAGTGGTCGGCTTGCCAAATATTGGGAGACTCCAGACTAAGGGACCTAGCAGTCGTACTTTTCCCCTAGTGACCTCCCACCCATAATTCAGGTACCTCAGGAAAATTTAGTGGAAACAGAACTAGTCCTACTCGACATAACCACTGAGGCACGTGAGAGCACACCCAGAACTTTTTTTGGTCTACAACCATGCCCACCCAAGAATGATAATCATTCTCAAGGATGCCTGCTCAAGTCCGAATATTACTGGACTGGCATCGCTGGATGTACCTCTCTTCAACTATGGGGTCAACGTACTTACGGACGTAATGCTACTCAGACAATAGCCCCTCGCACTTTCTCCAAGGTTTCCAAATTTTCCTTTACCCCTGAATTGAATAGAGTAATTGGCTGGACCGATTGTACTACCAACTTTTCCTTCATCCCCAACTTCTCAATATCACTACCTGAACCAGCCTCTGTCACCTGTCCACAATTAAAAGAATTGACTTTCCTGAAAAGAGAATGAAATGAGAGAAACACAGAACAGGAAAAACTACAACTTCATGCTGGACAACTTTCTTAGTCTTTGGCTCAGTTGCTACTAACTGCATTCGAGGCCTCCCAGAACAGATTCATGAGTGTAGTTGGAACCTTCTCTGGGTGTTGGCTCCTCTGCAGTGGGTAAAATGGGTACCAGTGTGTCTCTGCTACCCTTGAGGTCGTGATGCTGGTAGCCTACACTTGGTACCCGTCTGTCAAATAACCTGGGCCTAGGAAATTACTGTTCCACAACTTACTCTCCCGGTCCAACGTCCTGACAGTTAGTGTAACTTTTCAGGAGACAGTGTTTTGAACGTTTTCGGTTACTGTTTACCTTTCCTCTTAAGTCCTAGACTAGTCTTTCAGTTACAAACTCATCACAAGAAAAGTCAAAAACATTTCAAAAGTCAACAGGTTAGGAGGCAGCTTAGGAGTGGTCTTGATAGTGGGGGAGGACTGGTGGCCAAAGCTACCAGCCACTTCAATCAAGTTCCAACCATCATTCTATTCAATTCGTTCTAACCAGTAGCGTTACTTTATGTTCAGACTGGTTTGTGGCTAATCAAAAGTATGTAATTTGTTACCACTACTCATACATTTTACATTTATTATCAATAACATTAATACCCCTATCACCTATTATAACTCTAGGGCTATCACATTGAATAACAACAGTAACACAGTAGTACATTAGACACATTTCAATAAACCTTTACCCAGATATATTTCATCAGTACACCAGTGTATACTTAAAGATCCTGCAAGGTGGTAATTGGATGACGTGGATTTGTTTCACCTGGAGAAATTCTTCAGGTAACCCAAATGATCATATATTAACTAAAATGTGTGTGCATGCTTGTGTGTGTATGTGTGCACAGTTTTAAAACAATACAACGAAAAACAAAACAAAACATAGATTTGTCAGCTGTCACATAAAACCCTGCTGTCTATTTGACAGCTATGTTCGCCCTGGTATGACAGCCATGTATAGTTGTGTGTAAGTGTGGATTTTGCTAGCAGCTACTTCAGTTGGTAACTGTGTCACTGTATCAAGTCCTCTATGTAGTGTCCTACTCATGTGCTGGTATTGCTATAAAAAGATTTTTTTAGTCACCTCAATGTTGCCCCCTAGGCTAGAAAAATGCTGAAGACCAATGTATATCAATCGATTTTCCCTCTGCCAACTCACATGCCATTTTCAGTACCCCACATTCAGATACTTGACTAAGTGAGAACGGCAAAGGGGTCTATCTCTATAACACTTTCTTCTAATATAACAGTATCTAGTACATGTCTGTCTAAGAGTGAAAAAAAATTAAAACATGAAAATTTTACATTTTCTAGGGTTTCACATTATGTCGTATCTTGTGGCAAAAATCCTACTCCAATGTTCTACTCAGAGATGCATATCTGTATGTATAACCTCTAGCGATCCATCCGCCCTTTGTGCATAAATATAAAGGCACACTTTGTACAGGAAGCCCGAAACAAAAAACAAACAAAAACAATACAGATATGCGATCTATAAAACATGAATCGTATTTCCACGACAGAACCTTTCTGCTTAAAATTAGCAGCTTCTATACACATAAAACCAACCCCCTAGCTGTTTCTGTGACTTATGTCAATCTAGAGAAGAGAAAGATACTAACAGGGATGTAAAGAATGAAGAATAGGAGAGCGATGAATAATAAGAATAGAAAGATTTGAATACAAAGGTTTGAAAACAAATAGAAATGCAGAAAGGAAGATTTTTACAGCAAACATGACAGCTGGATTGGACACTATGGGAAAATGGCTGTATTCATTCCACTAATCCTCTTAGCTATTCGCTAAACTATGACCCCTCCCCATACATGAATAGGGGGTCTTACATCAACCGTACAATCCAGTGTCGTCCGTCATTTATTCATTAAGAACTCGGTATCACCATACCTATATACCTTTGCGATGGACTTCCTGACTTATAATAGAGAAATGAAAAATTAACTCTTAGTGACTCATACTTTTCTGAAATACATAAAACAATATTTTAGAGCAAAGTATGTACATACTTCATTTTTAAATAATGACTCTCAGCCAAACAAATAATCATGAGCCACTGCAGGCTAAAACAAAGAATGTTCCAATGATCCATTGTTAATTTGTCTTTCAAGAGTAATTTTTCTACTTCTCTATCCCACCCCCTTAATCACTCAGTCTATATTTCTTTTGTCTACCCTTATCTGTGAGAAGAAAAGTCAAGATAGTTATCTTTAAACAACAAATGTAACACATATCTTCATTCCTTACCATCGGCCAGCGATCAGGAAAGCAAACACAAGACAAAATAAAACAAACAAGCACTAACAACAAATATACTTTAAAACCAGTTTATTTCTAACCCTGCACACTAATACTTACCATTGATTATTATTTGCCTTGCCTGGTCCTAATTTCCTAGCTTTCGCTCTAAGATTTTCTTTGCAATCTTTCCTCAAATGTCCCTTCTTAAGGCAGTTAAAACACTTCAAAGATTTCTGTTTCTTTCGTCCCTTATAGTGGTTTTTATAAATCTGAGGTTGTGAATGTAATCTTTCTAAAGCCTGGATACCCACCATCATTAGCCTATCACTCTGCGCTTTTTCCTTTTTACATATATTTTTATCATGTTCTATAGCATGCTCTCTAATTTCATTTACCGTGAGACCTATCCAATTAGGAAAAGAGGTTTGTATCCAGGTCCTTAGATCTTCCCGGAGACCGTCCATTAGTACTGCAACAGCTACCTCCCTATGATTTGGATTCTCCCTTATATCTGGTATCCCTGTGTACTTAGTCATGGCTGCTAGAGCTAGAGCTAGAGATAGTGAAAATTTTTCCCCATTCCACTATCACTGGAAAATATATGGCCAACTATGTGATTGTACGTCTAATATTGTCCTGATTATCATCCTCAGTTTAGGATTTATCCTCCTCCAACATAGAATCCTTAATGAACTTTTGTATGTCAGTATCGAGAGGAAGACAGGCTCTAAACATCACTCGCCAATCTTTATTAGTAGGCTCATGTGCATTACCTAAATGTCTAATAAATTTCTGACACTTGGCCAAATCTTTTCTAGGATCAGGGAAATCAGACATAATTGTAAACAGTTCCGTCCTAGTCCATGGAAAATGCGTTACTACATGTTTTATGGGAACTACACCATCTCTGTCCGCCTTCCCTTTGGGAGCTGCTGTTGTGCGGACAGGATGCAGACCTACCAAATCACTACATTCTGAACTAGTTGCTGGAATTGCTGTTGCAGTATAATGAATGTCCCCCTTTCTATTAATTTCTATATTATTCTCACCGATTTCAGCCGCTGCCCCTGCTGGTGGAACCGTTCCTTTTCCTTGTCCGTGTACTGCTTCTTGAATGTTACTGGCATGGGCAATGGCTGGAATGACGGTGGGTACATTTTCTTCTTCTAAAACATCACTCTCATCATAACTTAAGACATCATACAAATTACTCATTACATTTTTAACATTTTTGGTATTGGCTGTACCTACCACCCCAACCGCATTTGGCAGTGAGGGTGCGCATGCGCTCAGTTCGCCACGCTTTGCAATGCTCACTTCCGTCGTGCACTCGCTACTGTGCCAGGTGTTACCTTCCATTTGCCACAACTTTAAACAATCATTATGTTTAAATCTCACTTTTGTTAATTTAATCAACCACAACATTTATTTAACATTATTCAGTACCTCTGAATTAAAACTACCTATGTTTGGGAAAAGGTTTCACACACTCCCGGGTCATCTTGACCCATTTGTCACAGTATGCTTGTCAGGATTTCCCAGGTATGACCACGGAGAGAGTGTAAGTGGTTATAATGACTTTATTAAGACACACAGATGACAAGGTAACTTGATTGCAGTTCAGTATACAGATGAGAAACAACAGGTAGCTTCAGCATACAGCGTGGAACTACAAGTACAATGGTTGTTGATGTGGAAGTCCAGTACACAGATAACAGTAGTAGTAGATTTCATCAAGCAGTGTGGAACTAGAAGTACCAGGTATAATGGTTGTTGATGTGGAAGTCCAGTACACAGATAACAGCAGTAGTAGATTTCAGCAAGCGGCGTGGAACTAGAAGTACCAGGTATAATGGTTGTTGATGTGGAAGTCCAGTACACAGATAACAGCAGTGTAGACAGAAGCTGAGCACAGGGAATGCTCATAGGAGTGACCTGATGATCTGGCCCAGACTGTTTGAAGCAGGCAGGTTTATATAGGCCTCATGCAGGTGATACAACTCCCAGTGATCAAGGAAAATAACCAAAGTAGCACAGTGGCCCCTTTGGTGGGCAGTGGTACTACAAGTAGAATGCATAACAAATCCAATAGAGTCACTGCAGACAGCAGCTGCAGAATGCAAATCGTGACAATGCTGTTGCATACGCACCATATTTATTATGCATAACATACTTTGCCGAACCAACCGGCCATTCATTAGGCAGCACACAATTGGCCATCTTTTCTTGGCCCTGGACGATTTCAACAGGTACATCCCCTCAAAAATATCAATGCTTTTCCTAGTTTGAGTACTTTACAACTGTTAGCAACCGATTGCAATCAAGAATATCAGTGGTTGCAGCGTATTTCCTCAAACATCTCCCAAGTCACAATCACGGCTGCACAAAATCAACCATGCGGTCCGATCGCACTGCTTACAGATACTAACTATCAGTAAGCTTTGCGATTACTATTGGGAATGCCGCGAAAACCTGCTATTTTCTCTTTGAGTATACCTGTCGTGTATACTCTGTGGCGTCTCTTTTTCCCCTTCTCTTTGTTAGAACAGAAACCACTTCACACAAAGGTTTCTTTATATCCTGTTCACCCTTAGAACAGAACCTTTGTTGTCAGGTCACCTTTTTACCATACCTCGTCAGACACACCTGAACCATAGCGCTATCTCTTTTCAACTGTATACAGCGATTTCAACAGTATATAAACTTTTATCTGTCTCCTTTCAACAGTACATAAATTCTTATCTGTCTTTATGCATACCATTCTCATCCACACACAACCTTTTGTTTTCTACACAGAAAATACATTTCCCAAACAATAGTAATAGTAATATCTTTTCAGAGGCTTTAGCAAGTCATTATACTATACATATAACAAACTATACAAACGACTGTTTAAACACGTGGCAATATCACCGGAAGTTAACATACGCTAAGCAATGCAATACCTATTAAAACGCAAAACGACAATAAAATAAAACATTTTTCTTTCTTGTCCCTAGATTCAAGTTAGCATTCCTTCAGATTATGCCACAACGGACATTTGGTTTCGCAACATAGAATGAACAACAGGTTTTGAACACATTGCGTTCTTTCCCGTATGTAACGCGTCAATCCACCCTTTGTTGAGGAACCGAAATCCGTATGCGTTGCGTACCTTCCGGTAACATAACCTCGCTAAGAGCCCCCAAATTATTAAAGTAATTCTATCATTTTCAAATAAGCATTGTCTAAGCGATTGTGTTGTGTTTCCAAAGCACAAAGTAATTTATTTTAGCAGATGCAAAATGTAACAGTTCAATACATAATTATAATACAGTACAGCCAATACCAAAAAGATACATACATACCACGCCCGCATGCAATCGCTAAGCTGCGCTCCCACTGATACCAGCGTACAGTACTTCACTCCAGAATACTGTGGTCAGAGAAGACTGATTTGGTACCAGTTAGAGCTGTATTATATACACTCAGTGTTACAGTGCAAACAATGCAGATGGTGTGGCTTGCTTCTATTGGTCCAGGTATCAGGAAGGTTCAGTGTGCTGCAGGTCATAGGCCAGTTCAAATCAAAATATCCAAAGGTGGGGGTCATCTCTCCAGGGGTTGTGCTCTGACTTTCCCACCAAGACTCCAGTTTCAACTAGTCTATTAGCATTTTACAGTTGGTATCACTCTGATCATTTATTCCCTAACATCAATAACTAGAGTATGCAATGTGCGATCTCTTCGGCAAATGAACCGGACTACTGCTGATGAATAGGGGATTAAAATGATACTAAACATGACACAATTCCTGCAACCTGAACCTTAAATAACACTAGTGTGTACATATAATCATAATATATAAACTAATAATAAACTAAATACTATCTGCTCATAAATCACTGTGGAATGGAACCAATATGAATATGGAATATATAAATAACTAAATGTTAGAGTGCGAGAGTGTGCCTGCGTATTTTACCGCGTGATCGCGCGGTAAAACAACATTAACCAATATACTTTCGTTCATCCAATTATACGACTTCGACAATATACACATATATATATATATATATATATATATATATGTATATATATATATATATATATATATATCAAAGAAGATCTTTAAGCCCAGAGCGCTTAATTATATAGTGTGATAAAATAAAGATAATACTTATATGTAATAGGCAGCTCCCCGGTCATTCAACACCTGTCTGCAAGTGTCAGACCTAGTAATTGGAACACAAAAAGACAGGGGGCGCCAACATAGTGCATTACAAGAATTAAAAATGCAAATACAGCGGACTCCGCTGAGTTCTGTAGTCATCTATGATAGAGCGGCCTCAGAGCGGAAGTGTATAAGCGGCGAGTTTTAGAGTGACAGTTACTAGCTTACCGTGTGCTGTATGCAGGTCCACAGTCCACAGGTGTTTCCTGATCATCACCTTATCGTATTGGAAGGTTCCATCTGCCATCCAGGCTTGGTACAGATTTCCAGTGTCTCTAGCAAGAACTGTATTCTATTTGGCTATCAGTTTACCACCATCTGGTACGGGTAAAACCTATCTTTGGAGTTGTATTTGCATTTTTAATTCTTGTAATGCACTATGTTGGCGCCCCCTGTCTTTTTGTGTTCCAATATATATATATATATATATACACACATATATATATATATATATATATACATATATATGCCTGGGGATATGAGCTGCAGAGTCTATGTAAGAGAAAGGCTAATATCTGCCTTGTCAGCTTTTTTCTTACGTTAAGTACGGTCAGTCCAGCCAATGAAAACCAGGTACCTGGTAGAAAAAGTCTGTGGTTCAGACGAAACACATCGCTCTATCCATGCTGCTTTTACTACCTGGATTGTATCACTTCTATGAGGAAGTTGTTAACAAGTGGAACTATCTTTTTTTGATACTTGTATCTTGTCCGGACTCGTAGGAGGTGCGCACCGAAGATACTTTCTATACTGCTCCATTCCGTGAGCTGCAGTGACGGCGAGAAGGTAAAACCTTTTATTACTCTTTGACCCATTGACAGGATATGCTGGGAGCAAGATCAGATGTTTTAATCCCCGGAGGCATGCTCATTCTAACTCAATTTTAGCCGCTCAGTCGGTAAGAAGAATTACATAAACGGGTGATTACCTTTGAGTGCCCCAGCTACAGCGATATCAGCTTGCATATGGTCTCTGTTTTTGCCAGCCGTACTGACGCCCAAAGGGAGTTACTCTCTTTCCTCATTTAAAGTGGATAATTGCTTGACTTTCTAAATACACTCATAGTAGTGGATATAAACGATCTAAAAGTCATTTATATACAAATTTGTCTACTTTTTGATTTTCAATCCGGATAGATATGTCTATATATACTCTTTTTGATGTCAACATCATTTGAATTGGACACTTTTTTCAGCTTATGGAGATCTAAGTGCATATATGCAATTCATGTGTTTTTTATATATTTTTTTATGTTTTAAGATTTTTAATATTATTTGCATGAAAGTGTATTTCTGCTCTACATGGTACTTATTGTCTATGTGTTTACTTATGCCTAGCTAGATAGTCTACATGCATGTATTCAAATCTCATACATGCATTACTATCTCTCTACATACCCTTCGCTAGCCCACTCTGTTTCAAGGCACATTCACATATGTTTGTGTTTTAATATCATATTAAACATTTGTACTCAGTATTTCTGCGCAACTCCATGCTTTTCTTTTTGATATATATATATATATATATATATATATATATATATATATATATATATATATACACACATATTGTGAGAAAGTACACCATTCACAGGACTCGGACACTGGTATGCTGAACCATTTAGCTGTTTATTAGCAGTTGTCAGGATGGTAAAACAGCTCCAATGCTGGTACCAGGCCCGGCACTCCCATTAGGCAACCTTCGGCAGTTGCATAGGGCGCCGGGTCCTGCAGGGCGCCGCTTACTAGATTTTGTAATCTAGTCAGCGGCTTGGGAGAGAAGTGGAGCGGCGGCAGGGTGCCGCTACTGTTTTTCAGTGTCCGCCGCCGTCCTCTTCATTACGATCAGATGCGCCCGGGTTGCTCGGCGCATCTCACACATGATCACTGATGTCAGTGATCATGTGATGTGACAGTCTCACTGTCCGGCGGCACCTCATAATAGTCTCACACTGTCTGTCAGTGACAGACAATGTGAATAAAGTTCTTTCCCGACACTCCCCTCCCCTTCCAGCATGCACCGCTTCGCTCCACCACCCCTACCTCCTGTGTGAAGAAGCCGAGGAGCAGCCATTGAAAAGAGAGAAGAAAAAAGAGAAGAGAGAAGAGGTTGGAAGAGCCCCTTTGCATCTGCTGACCATACTTCAGGAGAAAAAAGAGTGAGTAAATCCAATCTAATTATTTATTTATTTATTTATTAAAAAAGAGGGTGCCCAAAGTCAAATCTAGCAAGTAGGGAGGTTAAATTGTTTTTTTAAAAAAAGGGGGGGATTGGGTGGTAATATGACTTTTTTTTGACACCTTATGCTCTATATTTGACTTGCAAACTATGGGGTAGAATTTCTACACTATAGTTTGCAAGTGAGGCAGAGGGAGGTGCAGTGGTGTGATGCAGAGGGGGTGCAGTGGTGTGATGCAGAGGGGGGTGCAGTCAGGGCCGGACTGGCAATCTGGCCCTTCTGGCAAATGCCAGAAGGGCCGATGGCAGTGTGGGCCGGTCCGGCTCCCCCGATTAAATTAAATAAAATATTATTTTTCTTGTGTGTAGCCGTCATGACGTGTGACGTCATGACGTCTCTGTGGGCCGGCCCGGCTCCTGCACTTCAGGTTCATCACATCGCACGGCTGCGTAGGACTAGCTGCAGCGGATTCCCGGAGGCTGCTGACAGTGCTGAGGTAGGTGTATTTGTTATTTTCACGGGGAAGAGGAACCGAAAATGTGCGCGAGGGGGGGATCCAAAAATGTGTGCAGGATGGGGGAGGGACCGAAAATGTGTGCATGGGGGCAGAGGAACTGAAAATGTCTACAGTGGGTGGAGAGGGGCTGAAAATGTCTGCAGGGGGGGAGAGGGGCTGAAAATGTCTGCAGTGGGGGAGAGGGGCTACAAATGTCTGCATGGGGGATGGACTGAAAATGTGTGCAGGGGGGCAGAGGGGGGCTGAAAATGTGTGCAGGGGTGGGGGGGGGGGTGGAGAGGAACCGAAAATATGTGCAGGGGGGTGGGAGGATCCAAAAATGTGTGCAGGGGGGGGGAGGAACCGAAAATGTCTGCGGGGTGGGAGAGGGGCTGAAAATATCTGCAGGGGGGGGGGGAGAGGGGCTGAAAATGTCTGCAGAAGGGGAGAGGGGCTGAAAATGTCTGCAGGGGGGAGAGGAGCTGAAAATGTCTACCAGGGGGAGAGAGGGACTAAAAATGTCTGCAAGGGGGGAGAGGGGATGAAAATGTCTGTAGGGAGGAGAGGGGCTGAAAATGTTTGCATGGGGGGAGGGGCTGAAAATGTCTGCAAGGGGGGAGAGGGGCTGAAAATGTCTGCAGGGGGGCGGAGAGGGGCTGAAAATGTCTGCAGGGGGGAGGGGCTGAAAATATCTACAAGGGGGGAAAGGGGCTGCAAATGTCTGCAGGGGGTGGGGAGAGGGGCTGAAAATGTCTGCAGGGGGGAGAGGGGCTGAAAATGTCTTCGTGGGGGGGGGGAGAGGGGCTGTAAATGTCTGCACGGGGGAAGAGAGGGGCTGAAAATGCATACAGGTTTAATGAAATGTCTTTGGTGGTATTTAAAAAATAGAGCAGCTTTGGGGGGCATGATATCTTTTTTGTGTGGCAGTTACATGGCTGCTCTCTGGTCTCAACTATCACTAGAATATTAAATACCAGTGAGATGTGACTGGTAGAGGTTAATATTTTATTAACCACAAATGTTCAGATATTACTTATATATACCTGTACAATGGGGTAGTGTTATCTGGCCATAATGGAGGTTTTTTTTTAAATTAAAGAGCCTAATCATTCTGGGTTTGTTAACATTTTGCAATATAATAATTTTTTTGCATTTTCAATACAGGACTCTAAATTTCCAGAAGCCAGCGAGAAGACAACAAAGCAGCAAGAGAGAAGAGCAAAAACAGGTAAGAGACAATGGCGCAATCAATCTAAATTTGAATGCTGGAGAATATTTCTGAAAATTTATATTTCGGAGCACTCCTATACATTGGGGGGGGGGACGGACGCTCTTGGTGTATTTGCCTACGGTGACCGGAACCCTTAATCAGGCCTGCACCAGCAACGCCACTTCAGCGTGCAACAATATCGTGCATGGAGCTCATAACAGGTGGGCCTGTGTGTTTTAAATGCCAGGGCTGATTTTTAGTCCCAGTCCGGCCGTACATATGCAGGAACATATGTGTGATGAAGGGACATGTTAGGGCCGTTCATTGTCTTTAACAAGTGCATAATTCATAGGCTTATTGTGTCAAGTTTTATGTTCCGAAATCTAACACCTGGATACCTCCCCTCTAGAAATCCTGTGTCTGCAGTGGAGTCTGGACAGCGTTCTGCATCAAACATCAGTCATCTGGACTGCTGGAGGAGGTAAGGCTTATCTTTTTTTTAAAACACGAAAGCACAAAGTCTAGTATGTAAGGGTCTGTGAGGCGGGTATTTGGTGTGTTCGCCGGGGAGGGGGGTTTCAAATTTTGCCTAATGCGCCGAGAATCCTAGCAACAGCCCTGGCTGGTACAGCAATCATATCCAGTAACAGTACACGGAAATTCCCACCACCTACATCTGGCTAGACGTTACTTCCCTGTCTGCTCGCCTGCCACTTACTGGCATCGGTGGTCTCACCCACACATACAGACAGTGTCTTTATCCTCCACCCCAAGCACTACAACAAATCACAGCAAACCAATCACACCCATGTGGAACACCTGTGTGTGTGCACTAAGGGAGGAACCTAGGGAAAACTTAACCCTGTCTGCAGCCTGCTTCTGCAGACTAACTGTGTTCCTACCTGTTCCCTTACAGGGAACTGTGGCAAATATCCCTATTTGCCACAATATAGTGTAGGAATAGCTGATAAAAGGGTCCCTGGGGATTGAACGTTGAGAGAATGGCAGGTTCCATTCATAAAGCCCATTTTGGGTTTTTCAACTAGCTAGCAAGTTGCTACTAATCAGGAGTTGCACTTGATGAGGTGCTGTTAAAAGGCTGCTAGATAGTTCATTCAGCTCTCAAAACCTGGGGAGGAGGTCAGATGGCTCCTGAGAGATATTGCATTTTGTGATCTGTATGTTCTGTTGTTTTTGTATGTGTGTGGGACACTAGATTCCTCGCTTTAGAGAGGATTCCTCGCTTTAGAGAGGAAGTTCCTGTGTATAACTTAGAAGCCAGACAGGCTGGGCCTTTCTTTCTGTTTGTTTGTTTATTTGTATGTATGCCTGATGAATAAATCTAGTTGCCGCTAGTTAAACTAAAATAATTGACTAGTTTGATATCCTTGGCTGATCTGCTAGAAGTACAGCCAACTACCCCAGGAGACTGTGACCCCAATACAATCTTATGACAATATGTATATATAATGACTTGGGCATCCATCTGGAGATGCACACACGGACGTCTTCATGAAAACAATGCTTTTATTGTTACATCACAATAACACAGCATACACGTCAGGATGACACCAGGAAAACTATCACTGCCTAGACATAAACCTACTAAATAGACACCAGCCACTGTTTGACATCAGTCGCAAAGTATGGCAACACAAATCAGCTTTTTATATTTGAAACTCCTCCCAAAGCCTTAGCTTGCCGGACAGGCGAATCTCGCACATTGCTTTTAGAAGGAAGTCTCAGGTGCTCTGTAATTCCTCTTCGCTACAGACACACCCTCTCAGCTCTGCTGTTAGCTGTGGAAAAGAGACTGTCAAAGCATGTAAGTTAATTCACACTTTATACTTTGTCACTCATGTTTCACACCTCTGTAACTTAACGTAGGTGCACTGCTATACCTGCTATACCTGTGTGTAACCCACTAAGTTAAAGAGATATAGATGGAGGACATATGTGCGACAAAATAAAAGTAAAGAGTCTGATTTAACTTATTTTGAAGTGGCTTAAAGGCATCTTTTTCCACAGCTAGCAGCCAGCTGACAGGGTATGTCTGCCATTAAACAAAGCACCTTGAAATATCACCCTTTTAAGGATAAGGTGGGAGTGTCATTGGTCCATCGAGTTAAGGCTGTGGGAAGAGTGTAAACTGTTTAAACATTTATTTTTCGTTTATGCAATTTGATCAATGCCAGACAGTACCCAGTGTCTAAGGAACTAGTCCTTATAACTTTAGCATTAGGGTCGCAAGAAAAGTGTGTGCAACTTTATGTTTGTTACGGTTTCCAATATGAAAACCACAAACAATAGTTGTAAATGCCAACTGAATGTCTTTATTATTGAACAAGGATCACACAGGTATAACTAGGTGCAGTCAATGTATAAACAGCTATCATATATCTATAGAAATAACAGGACCAGGGTACCAGGTTACATAATTAGCAGAGGTACAGGAGTACTGAATACCAGGCACAACTGGTTACCAGGAGTGACAGATCAAGCAGGATGCCAGGATAAATCAGGAGGCACAAGGCACAGGTTAGACAGGAGCCACTGGATGATCCACTGGAGGATCAGGCAAGAGCAGGGTCAGGCAAGCCAGGGGTCATAAGTCGGAAAGGCCACAAAATACCAGGGAGTAAGCAGGAGCAAGGTCTAAAGTAGCTGGGGACTGGATCACTAGAAACGGTGCAGGACGATGGAACAAAGTAAGAGTCAAAATCCAGGGAGAAGTCAGGATCAGAAACAGGAGTTTCACAGAAATACCAGCAGCAGAGACAAATGAACTGGCACTGGACTGCTGGAAAAGGCAGTGTTAAGAAGGCCAGAAAGAGGTGATCATGATCCTGATCTGATGATGAGGGTTTAAACCCTTGCAGACAGGGAGAAACTGTTCATAGATTCAGAGATAAAGACAGAGGGCCTGAGTTATTAAGGAGAGCAAGGCAAAAAAAAAAAAAAGGAGTAGGTTTGCTCCTGGACAAACCATGTTGCAATGCAATTTTTTTTTTGTACATAAGGAAAATACTGGCTGCTTTTTCATGTAGCACACAAATATTTGCAAGCTTTATTTTTACACTGAAATTTAAAGTTGATCTAGGGTATGCCATACTACAACTATAAAATGTCCCCACATTTAAAATTTAACTCCCCCCCCAATGCAACATGGTTTTGCCAAGGTGCAAATTTAATCCTTTATTATGCTTTGCTCTCCTTAATGACTCAGGCCCAGAGTCCTAACAATGTTATGAATTACAATACAATAAAAAGCAAAAGTAAAAGGAAGAAGATGTTTGTGTGTGCATTACTGAAGTGTGTCTGAGTCACAATATATATATATCAGAGGCGCACTTAGAGGGAGTTTCTTGTTACCTGAAAACCCCCTTCTATATATATATATCAATGTCAGGTTAAATAAGTATTGAACACATCCACATTTTTCTCAGTAAATATATATTTGATGTGGCCATTGTAATGAAATTTACACCAAATGTCAGCAACAACCCTTGCAATCCACACATGCAAAGAAATCAAACCATAGATGTCCATAATTTAAGTTTTGTGTAATAATGTGAAATGACACAGGGAAAAAGTATTGAACACACAAAGAAAGGGAGGTGCAAAAAGGCATTGAAAGCCAGCTGAAATCGATCAATATTTAGAAAGCAATCCTGCCAGCTGGTTCAGTCATAACTGATTGCCTATAAAAAGGTGTCTCATTACAAAGCTGTCACACAAGAAACATCTCATGATGGTTGTGACAAATGTAGTATATCTAATGACTGATTGTTATTTTCTGTTGAATTTATGTATAGCACTGTGAATATTTTATGTACCATTTCAAAGTGTATTTTGTTAACTGACCAAAGTCTGACCTAGGCAAGTGTCAATGGTCTTGCGAAAGTAGCCAGGCCCAGAGACAGATCCAAAATCTATCAGTAGTTTGTGTATACAGAGGAGTTAGACTTAGCCAGGCCGAACGAGGAGAGGTAAGAACTCAGGTCTTGTGAGATGCCAGTTCTCAGGATATCCATAATTTACTTTGAAAGCCCTGTGTCATTTTGGGCATCCATCTAACTTAGGTGAAAATAAAATTTCTAATGTGGGGGGTGATGAGCCAGCAAGAAATGGTTTAAAAATCCCATGTATCAGTAGTACAGTGTTCATTTTCATGAGGGAGTCTATCAAGACTGAAATGTCCCTCAATTGTGTTCCCTCACACATCAGGACTTGCCTAGTAAGTAGTATCTCTGATTTTATTTACTATTTTATTTTCTGAAACTCATTTGTGCAACATATTGTATGTCTTGTTATTATTTTTTTAAAATAAGCCTTGCAAATATTTTCCTATTTAAACATATTTTAATCTGGCGTATTCTCCGTGATTCTTTGTGAACTTATGAAGCCCAGGGAGGCTCATGCTACATGTGTATGTGATTTAAGTGTGAAACATTAATAAGTGGTGTTGGTGAACATAAGGACGCCAGAGTAATCCTTTGTGGTGGCAGAAAAGGTGTATTCATTGTTAAGTAACTAATGTAAACACCAGTCATGACCAGCTATTCAAATTGCTGTATCTGAGATAGGCTGAGGTCTTCGTGACAAACTGGTTGGCAGCTTGGTGGAATTGATAATATTTTTCTTTTTATCACAAGAACTTAAGTGAATTAGGGGAGTGTGATTCTAGAGAGAGTCAGCATTCTAATTGACCAGAGATTTTGCTCAAGGCTTATAAAATGTTAAAAGACATACTGTGCAAATAGTTTCTGTTCCCCTCCCTTCTTGTTTTTCTTTTCTATTTTCTATTTGGTGGATCTGTGAGGTCCAGGATGGCCCCCGACTATAAGCATTTGAAAAAGGATGATCTTTTGACTTTGTGTGTTAGAGGAATTGTCGACCCCAGCAAGAGCAAAGAGCAAATGATTCAAGCGCTTGTGGAGGCTGATCAGAAGCAAAGTGCCAGAGGAGGCCATGGAGAAAGTCCCTCTGCTTCAGGAGAGCAGTCAGCACTGGACATTACTACAAAAATACCTCTGTTTAATCAAGTGGGGAGTCTACCCTGGAAAATTACCTTCATACTGCTCTTAAACAACTGAAGGATGCTGATCTTGCCACATCACTGCGACTGATCTAGCAACTCCAAGAGGTTGCAGAATGCCGAGCAGACAGGGAGGTTGCTGAATGCCGTGCTGCTGTAGACAGGGAGGCTGCCACTGCAGAGCGTCGAGCCGAGTGCAAACACCAGCTGGAACTAGCCAGGCTCAACAACCAGTCGGCGGACCGAGGTCCGGGTAGGAAAAAACCCAGGCATGACCAATTTCCCATGTTGGAAAAGGATGATGACCTTGATGCGTTCCTGAGGGGATTTGAAAGGACTTGCTGACACTTTAAACTGGACCCCAGTGAGTGGGCCAGCTACTTAACCCCTGGACTCAGAGGGAAGGCTTTGGAAGCGTTGCAGAGCTTCCCCTGTAACAGAATGGCGATTATGTTGCAATAAAGAAAGCCTTGGTACTTTGTTTCAACATAACTCCTGAGGCTTACAGGCGGAAGTTACGAGACTCAAGGCGCAGTCTCTCTGATACCTATGCTGGACTGTTTGTGCAATTATTATCCATGATGCAACAATGGATTGAGGGATTGCAAGTATTGGACTATGATAAGCTAAAGGATCTTATTCTCCAGGAACAGTTCCTCACACTGTGCCCAGCTGAGGTGAGGGAATGGGTTGTGGATAGTGACCCACAGAAAGTGGCACATCAGTGTCAATTGCCCCAGAATGAAGAAAACAACTCCTTCTCCTGTGGGGGCCATCAGGAAGCTAGTGCCAGCTGTCCTGTGTGCAGGAGGACCCCAAGAACGCCCCAGAGACAATGTGCAAGCAGTTAAGGTAGGACACTAAGACACACTTGGGTTGGTACTCTGGCGCAGACCTGACTCTTCTACATACAGAGCCCAGAGAACATTATTCTCGGGAAGACTATTGCTGTGCAAGGAGTGGGGGGGCCTACATTATGCAGTACCCATAGCCAGGGTGTACCTAGATTGGGAATCTGACAGAGGAATACGAGACGTTGGGGTACTAGATAATCTGCCTGCCACGGTATGTTGGGGACTGATTTGGGAAGGATGCTTGCTGCTTATATAAATTAAAGTGATGTCATTTCTGATGCACTCGTGCAAACCAACCTTAATCTTTCCCAGGTGAACTTTGGTGACCAGTATAAAAAAAGAGCAAAAATATGTAATGAAATTTCATGTGCTGTTGAGAATACTCATGCAGATTTGCAGGTACCTGTGGTGCAGAGGGAGGCATTATGTGCCAATGAGTTTGATGATAATGTTCTTGTTGGAGAGACTAACACTTTATATCCCCTAGGTTGTAAATTTGATCAGGGCAAAATGTGTTAGATTGTGCCTAAATGTGATACCATGTCTGCTAATGTTGTAGGTAAGCAGGTCAATTTACATCTACCCAATTATGAAGGTGTCCCAATGTGTGAAAATGTATCAAATGTATTAGCAGTAGTGGCCTGGAGAGCAGCACAGAGGAGCTGTGCATTAACCCCAGAAAGTGTAGAGGGAAGTTCACTAGAAACTAAACCCCCTCCACCCTCCACCCTCACTGTAGGAGCTGCAGATTCAGCCAGTGATTTGAATGAGCCACCCCATGCTGTGTTCCACACTGAAAAGCTTGGAAGTGATACCTTCAAGGCAGAACAAAACACTGATCCTAGTTTATCAGCAGTGAGGGGGAGGGTCAGCCAAACCTGTCTTGAAGGTGAAGTAGACAGAATTTCTCATACGTCCAATTGGGGGACACTGCTGTACATAAGGGTATAGTAGGTGGTACCAGGAGGCCAGGCACTTAAACACTTAAATCTGTGAGTGACACTCCATCTACCCCTCCCACAGGAAGGATATGTTTTCCAGGGCTCCTGCTGTGGATTTAGTGTTTTTTTTAAATTTTATTTTATTTTATTTCTTCTTTTAACAGGAGGGGGAGGGAACTGGGCTCAGGGATGCCTCCCAAGGGCTGTATAGCCTGTGGACTTCCTCCACCATAGGTCCCTGAGCCTGGGTGAGTAGCCTTGATGGCTATCTCACCCCCAGCATTGCCGGCAGGTCACTTTTAAAATTCCCGGCACAAGACACCTGTCATGCAGCTCACAGACAGGTGCGGTTGCCCCCCCTTCCTCCTCCTTGGCAGCAAGCATTGCCTGAGTAAAAGGGGAATCCAGCATCCACAGCAAGATCTCCAGTGACACGGAAAGTACAGCTGTGGCTGCTGCGCACACTGTAGGTCCATTTCAATGGAGCTTGACTCCGTTAACAGCAGGCAGCCATTTTTCAGGCACTAGCAGGAAAAGGAGATTTGGAACTCCTCCCCCACTTCCGGGCGACTTCTACAGTGGAATTTCAGCACCACTTTCTCAGTGTGAAAGGACCCTGCTGGGGTCCTTCATCAGAACAGGTTTTATTAACACTGTGTAGACCGCTCTGTTTAGCAAGAGTTTTCCTTGTCTTTTAGAGTGTGTGGAGTGTGACTTTTTATTATAAAATTCACAATTATATTCATCTATCAAAGAAGTGATTGTATGGTTGCAGACTAGTGGGGGTATTCAGATATATTGTTACAGAAATACATATTGGCCCCTTTTTACTGCTAGTATATATATTTAGCTCACAGAGTTTTTTTTATATATTTTTTTTTATTCTGCATATTATATTCTCATAACTAGTATATTCTCTGTGAAAGAGTATATATTTTACAGTTGTGGTTGAGATAGGATTGGTGTAATATATCACTATAATATGTGTATGTATGCATTATAATTGTACCAAATGTAACGTAAAGTTATCTTGTGGACAGTCTATCCAGGATGCCTTGTGTGCAGTTTGTGAGATGGAGATCCGGGACTGCAGCCAGATCCAGTCTGTGTCCAGGCCCGCACATGAACCTGCTTGGCTACGTTTTTTGATTTCAGCATTGGCACAGTTCACAAGTGTAATCTCCCATAGTGAGACAGTCTGTCCCGGAGACCCAGTGTACAACCTGCAAGGGGGAAAGGACCAGTGCCAGACTCAGTCTGCATCCATGGTCTGGATAAAACCTGCGTGGCTGCGTCCTTGGACATCATCAATTGCAGATCTCATGTGGGTAATGTCTCACTTTGAGGTAGGTGAATCCTCCATTCTACTTACGCATCACACCTGTCAGATTCACTAAGGGTCCTACACGTCTTGTGTGTGTCTCATGTGGAATTCATCTTAGCACAATCCCTTGCAGAATCAGCCCAGGGATTGGCTAGGGCCTCTTCCTCACTGAAACACATGCTGCATGCATCACACAGAACATCACACAAATATCAGGTCACACAGGATACTAGAATACTAGACTCCATTTCTGACCTTTCATCTCAGGAAGAGGGCGAAATTACCAGGGAATCTGGGGAGAAGGAAGGTAGTGTGCAAAAATCATCCATCCTCTAGGGTGTCGATGATTTGGTGTTAGGGTTTCGCAACCTTCAGACTTTACAAATCCAGAGGCATCACGTGCAACTGGTTCCTCACTTTAAAAGGCAGATGACACAGCTCATTTATTTTCCTCAATTCCCACAATGGCTTTGGCAAAAATGGAATTTCTTGCTCTGTTCTGCTTATGGAGCGACTTTCAGTATTTTTAGGCTGGGCATGTTCACAGCCTGGGTAATTAAGGCTATTCAAGCCTGGGCATAACAGTTAGACAAAGGTCTATGTGATGGTTGCCCCATAGCTGAGTTGTTGGTCTTTACAGATCAGGCATCCTGGAATACTATATATGTTACATGCTAATTATAGTAGCCTGGTGCTCCTTGTGGCTTCGCTTTTGGTCTGGGGGTGCAGTTTCCAGGTGCACCCTGGAGGCAGTGCCCTTTGATGGTATTCCCTAATGTGAGCACGGTGGAACTAGCTCAGACTAGAAGCGATAGGAGCCAAACACCACCTTTTTACCATTTACTCAGGCCAAACCAATACATCCCAGGTTTTTTGCCCCTTCAGCAGATCTAGAGGATCTACTGTAGTGGGTCAGTCTGCTTTCTCACGGAGTGTGTTTTGTCGAGGCTGGGAGCCTTCAAGACAAGGAGACCTTATGCCGACTGAATCGGTTTCAGCATGAATTCCCCCCCATTCACAGGATTGTGGGGGAAGCACACATCTTATGTTTCAGGACAAGTGGCTACAATCATCCCCTGTCTCTTGTGGCTAGGTTATAGTCCTGCTCCATTCATGCAGACCAAGTCTCAATCTAAAGACCCTTAACCAGCAGGTACGAGTCCTGGGTTTTCAAAATGAAGTCTCTCTGGTCGGTCAGGCGACCATGGAACTGGGAGGATTCAGGGCTGCTCTGGACATACAAGATGCCTATCTTTATGTCCCCATATGGCAGGGTCATCAGTACCTACTGCGCTTTGCAGTAAGGGACAACCATACCAGTTCAGGGTGTTACTCTTTGGTCTGGAAACCGCCCCGGGGTTTTTACCGAAGTGATGGCAGTAATAATGGCCCTGCTCCGCTCCCAGGGTATCAGGGTAATTCTGTATCTGGACGATCTTTTTCTGAAGGTTTCATCCTCCCAGACCCTGTCCCAGCACATTCAGATAACCATATCCTTCTTGGAGGCGTAGGGTTGGATAATCAACCTGCCAAATTCTTCTCTTATCTCAGCGCAGAAAATGTGCTTTCTATGTCTGGATTTAGACACCAGGTGGCCGAGAGTGTTCCTCCTGAAGGACAAGATTAATTTGGTCCAATCCACGACCAGAGATCTCTTGAGCAGGCAACAAGTGTCTTTGTTACAATGTATGAAGCTTCTGGCCTTCATGGTAGCTGTCTTCGAGGCAGTACCCTATACTCAGTTTCACTCGCGAGCGCTCCAGTGGGAGAACATGCGCAAATAGACAGGATCCCACCTGCACCTGGACAGGCAGATAATCAGAATATCATCTCAGGTCTGCCTGTGACTTATATGGTGGCTCTTCAGGTCACATGTCTCCAAGAACAGATCTTTCCAGATGTGGGCGTGGACAATGTCAACATGGACGCCAATTTGTGAGGATGGGGAGGATTCATATTGACTCTCAGATCCAGGGCCTGCGGGTCCTGCTGGAGTCATCTTTTCCCATCAATGTGCTGGAGTTGCAAGCAATTTACAATGTGCTACTCTAAGCTCTGCTGTTCCTGCTGGGAAATCCGGTCAGAGTTCAGTTGGACAGTGCAACAACAGTCGCATATCTAAGTCATAAAAGCAGCACTTGCAGTGCAAGGATCAGAAGTGAAGCGACCAGGATAACGCTATGGGCAGAGAAACACATTCCAATTATATATACAATATTCATTCCAGGTGTAGACAACTGGGGGAGGGGCGATTATCTCAGCCGAAGCAGAGTTCATCCGGGAGAATGGTCCCTTCATTCGGAAGTCTTCGATCTCCTGGTTCAATGCTGGGGTTGTCCAGAAATAGATCTGATGGCCTCGGGGTTGAACTTCAGAGTTCCTCTCTTTTACTAAAAGACCAGGGACCCCGTGGTGTGATTCGTGGATGCTCTAGTGATTCCCTGACGGTTTCACCTAGTTTACTTATTTCCTCACCTTCCTATCATCCTGAAGGTTCTCAGGAAACTGAAGAGGGAGCAGATGAAGGCCATTTTAATGGCTCCGGACTGGCCGCGTCGAGCCTGGTACTCAGATCAGCTAGGAATGGTAACAGAACCTCCGTTCAGACTACCTCTCAGGACAGAATTAATCACTCAGGGTCCCCTGCGGTGCCTCGTTAGGTCGGCTGACTTTAACTGCGTGACTTTTGAGACCATGATTCTGAAGTCCAAGGGTTTTTCTACTAAGGTAGTTAGGACCATGATCAAAGCCAGGAAGCCTTTATCAGCAGCCAATTATTACAGAACATGGAAGACTTATTTTTTATGGGGTGAATCAAATCAATTTCACACTTCTCGTTTGTTGCTTTCTAGGTTGCTGGCCTTCCTTCAAGCTAGTTTGGACATGGGGTTGCGCATAGTCTTGTTGAAATTGCAGGTTATAGCATTGTCCATTTATTTCTGGCATAAATTGGCCTCCCCCCGGAAGTTCATAGTTCCTTACAGGTGGCGTTTTCATATTTTGCTTCCATTTTTTCATCCTGTCGAGCCATGGGACTTGAATTTGGTTCTCCAGGCTTTGATTACATATCCTCTTGAGCCTTTACAGTCTGTGGAGCTTTGTTTCCTTACTTGGAAGGTGGCTTTTCTTTTGACAGTGTCTTTAGCATGCCGAGTTTCTGAGTTGGGGGCTTTATCTTCTTCTCCCCCCTTTTTGGTTTTTCATGAAGACACCAAGTCGCACCAAGTCCTCATTTGTCCCTAGGTTTGTTTCCCGTTTTCATTTAAATAAGGAAATTGTAGTCTAGGTGACAGGATCAGTCTTTGTTGTTGTTAGATATAGTCAGGGCTCTTAGGTGCTATGTGGACCGCACAGCTGGTTTGCGCAAAACCACAGATCTTTTTGTGCTTTAGGACGTGAAGAAGAGAGGTTGGCCTGTTTATAAAGTCTCTTTAGTTCGGTGGATTACCTCCACCATCAAGCTAGCTTATTCGAGGTCAGATAGACTGTTGCCAGGAGGGCTGTGAGTGCTTCCTAGGCGGCGCATCACGGAGCTTCTGCTGAACAGCTGTGCCGTGTGGCTACGTGGACTCTGTTCACACGTTTGTGAAATTCTATAGGCTACAGGGCTTTGCATCACAGGATGCCAGCTTTGGCAGTACGCTTCTGCGTGCAGCCGTGTTAGAGCAGTCCCTCCCTTAGGGGGCAACTTTGGTAGGTCCCCTATGTATAGCAGTGTCCCCCAATTGGACGTATGAGAAAATAGGATTTTTGTGCTCACAGTAAAATCCCTTTCTCGTAGTTCATTGGGGGACACTGTGCACCCACCCTTGCTCTGAATATTGTATCGTTGACTGTGTGGTTGTGATTAGCTAACTTAGTTAACCTCCTTCGGGCTTTGTTAGACATAAACTGAATATCCTTCCTGTGGGAGGGGTATATCAGTGGTGCAGTGTCAGTGTTTAAGTGCCTGGACTCCTGGTACCACTTACTATACCCCTATGTATAGCAGTGTCCTCCAATGGACTATGAGAAAGGGATTTTAAGGTGAGTACAAAAATCCTATTTTTGGGGGAAAATGCCCTTTTGTACAGAGAGAAAAATGTCACGGGTTTGCATCCAGATGTAGTTGCTGACAGACAGCTCGCTGTACCATGAACCTATAGGGAAGGGTTGCTGAATGTGAGATACCCCTAGCAGGGCATTTGGGTGTTGCCAGAACTAAACCTTGTTTGGTACATAATTTTCACTAAACTGGCATGCTGACTGGCATAGCCAAGTACTGTTGCTCATGCCATGTGTGCCACGTTGTTGGGAAGTCTGGTGATATGGGGAGGGCCCCTCTCATTCCGCTGCCCGTCATTTCAGAACCCTTTGAACAAGTTGCTGTGGATATTGTGGGTCCCCTAGCCATTCCCAGTAGCTCAGGGAAAGAGTATATTCTGACTGTAATGGATTATGTTACTAGGTACCCAGAAGCAGTAGCTCTTTCCTCCATTCGCTCAGACAAGGTAGCAGATGCCCTTATAACTATTTTCTCCAGGATGCGGTTTCCAAAAGAAATGTTAACTGCTCAAGGTATCCAGTTCATGTCTAACCTCATGCAGAGTCTTTGTAAAAAGATGCTAGTGAATCATTTAATTGCTTCCCCGTATCACCTGCAGGCCAATGGGCTGTGCGAATGCCTTAATGGCACTCTAAAACAAATGCTTAGGACTTTTGTGGAGTTGCAGGAAAGAGACTGGGAGAGGTTCCTCCCGCACCTCCTCTTTGCATACCGCGAGGTACCGCAGGAATCCACTGGCTTCTCACCCTTTGAACTCCTGTACGGGGGCCAGGTGCGCAGCCCGTTAGATTTGATTAGGGAAGAGTGGGAAGAGAAATTGATCACTCCAGAAACGTCAGTAATACACTATGTAGTGCAGTTCAGGAAAAAATTGCAGTCCTTAATGGGGATGGCACAGAGCAACCTAAAACCTGCGCAAGCAAAGCAGAAGCTGTGGTATGACCCCAATGCGAAAGAACACATATTTGAGGTGGGGCAAAAGCTTCTGGTTCTGATCCCTATGCGGCAGAACAAGTTGCAGGCTGCCTGGGAGGGCGCCTATACCATAGTACAGTGCATTAATGATGTCAATTATGTAGTGGCAAAAGATGAGGGTGTCGGGCACCATATCCGCACTGACACTTGGTGCAGGAGACGGACGCTTGCACCCTCTCTGCATCCATTACCATTCTGCTGTGTTACGTTTTTGTACTTCGCTGCTCGGCTGGTTTGACTATTTGGCTTGACCTGACCTCTCTGGATCCTCCCCGTGTACCGCATCACTCGTTTGGCTTTGACCTTGACTGCTGGTGACTGTCTTGGAAAACAGCGACCTGCGTACCCTCTGCAGCTAAGCACAAATTCCCTTGCAGTGGTCCCTGATGAATACTGGGGGTACGTTAGACTCCGTGCCTCCCTGATCAGTTGCGCTAATACCGATTAGTAGCCATCTCTGCAATTCCGTGACAGAGAGCCAAAAGAGGCAGAAGGTATATCACATCAACATGCTCAAAGCTTATCTTGACAGGGAAGCTTGTGTATTAGCTGTGTGTAGCTTGCCTGAGAGTGATCAGGAGTCTGACCCCTTGGTGGATTTAGCAGCTGTTGCTAGAGAGGGGGGATCCCTAGCAGATGCTCACTGCAGTGTAGAGATGTATGACAATCAATTAGAGCAGCTCACTGACACACTAAGGCCTTATCAGTCTCATTTCACATGGAAACCTGAAAAAACACACTCAGTCACACATCAAGTAGACACAGGCAACCAGACCCCCCTCAGACAGCCAGCATATCGTACTTCCCTAGAAGTGCTTCAAGCCATTAAAAGGGAGATAGATGGGATACTGCAGATAGGGGTAATTCAAAAGTCTTGCAGTTCTTGGGCTGTCCCAGTGGTACTAATTCCAAAGAAATGTGGGGGCACCCGATTCTGTGAAGACTATAGGAGGTTGAATAATGCCACAGTGTTTGATGCTTATCCTATGCCTAGGTTAGATGAACTACTAGATCAGCTTGCCCAGGCACGCTACATCACCTTCATGGATCTCCGTAGAGGGTATGTCAGGCCCGAATAGAGGAGAACACTAACCGGTATTAGCGCTACTGAGCTAATAGGTGCAGAGTTTAACGTACCCCCGCAAGGAGGTGTCCAAGTCAGCATATTGGATAAAGTCATTTCAATTAAAATCGAGCAAACTTGGTTGTCTTTGTTTGAAAAGATGCGTACGGTACGCTACGACGTACAAGGGCACGCTACGGCGTGGAAGGGCGTATGCAGCTGCAACACGTGGCAACAACAGTATTTAGTCTTTTACATACATTCGCACAAACACGCACACTTGTAAAATAGTACACATTAATGGTAGTTGCAACACATAGTCATTTATGTCGAAATATAGTAGTATTTATATGTAATATTATAAGTTATAGGCATATCAGTAAAACATATGGTACTCGTTGAAGGAATCTAGTCATGTGTGGTATCATACTAATCCTCTTCGCATTTGCAACTGTCCGGTTCACTCTGCGAAGGAATCGCAGAGTGCATACGCAAGTTATTAATGTTAAGGAATTATGGACTATTATGATGAGTAATCTTGGCGGGAAGATCAGAGCTCATCCCTTGGAGAGATGACCCCCTCCTTTGGATTCCTGAGCTTAAACTAGCCTATGATCTGCAACCCCCTGGACCCTTCTGATGCCTGGACCAATAGAAGCAAGCCACACCTTTGCATTGTTTTACTGTATCTCTGTTTGCATATAAGCAGCAGCTCCTCATCCAGAGTGCAGTCACCTAGACCACAGACTTCAGGACTGAATGACTGTTCACTGGATCCAGAGTGCCTGCGATAAGTAACGGCTGTACTTATTATTATTTCGCTAAGATATATCTACTGCTACTTTTTGAGAATAAATCTTTGTGCGTTGGAAACACAAATCGAGATTCGACAATCGTTATTGGATAGCGACAAAACGCTTATAACAGAGGTTTGGACTTCGCTGCACAGGGTACGCAGGTCGCGGTCCTATTAGACAGTTGCCGGTCTAGTGAAAGAAGGGTCAGACGGTCCGGGTCAAGCCAATTGGTATGCGTGGTACAAAGGGAGAATCCAAGAGAATCGTCAAAACAAGCCAAGGTCGCAGGAACACAGTGGGGCACACAGAAAGGAGGATGGTTAGCAAGCCGGGTCACAACAGGAAGACAATATCTGTAGAATGGTCAAGGGAGCCGGGTCACAATTGGAGGAGCAACACACTAGAAAGCTAGATGCAGATAACCTGTTACTCTGGCACCCTAATGGCACCAGAGCCAGGTTTAAATAGGAGGCAGGAAGTGGCAGTGATTGGGGGAATCAGGCACTCGTGTGCCGATACTAGCGTCTCGTTGCCTAGCAATGGGACTGAGCTAGGCGCATGCGCCTGACGGAGCTGGGGGGGCGCGGCATCCCTGTTGCCAAGCAAGACAGGCGTCTGTCCCCGCCGAGTGGAAGAACAGCGTGGACGGCGTCTGACAGATTACTGGCAGATCCCATTGTCACCCGAGGTCCGCATTTATCACCCCATTTGGGCTTTTTGAGTTTTTGGTCATGCCCTTTGGAATGAAAAATGCCCCTGCGTCCTTCCAGCGCCTGGTCAATGACATGCTAGAGGGCCAAGAGGGACATGCAGTTGCCTACCTGGATGACATTGCAGTGTTCAGCCAGACCTGGGAGGAGCACCTAATCCATCTGAATAGTGTGTTAGGCCGAATTACTGAGGCAAGTCTGACTATCAAGCCAGAGAAGTGCCAGCTTGGCATGCATGAAGTGCAGTACTTGGGGCACCATGTAGGGGGAGGTACCCTCCGCCCAGGCAAGGTAGAGGCTAATTGGACAGAGGATTGTGAAAAATGCATTTACAGTTTTTAATTCTGCTTTAGCCCAGTCCCCTGTTCTACAGGCCCCAGATTTCAAACGGATATTTATAGTACAGACCGACGCATCTAACTATGGACTAGGAGCTGTCCTTAACCAGGTGACAGCGCAGGGGTAGGAGCACCCTATCATTTTCCTAAGTAGAAACCACTCCCCCGAGAAGTGGCTTATGCTACCATTGAACGAGAGTGGGCACTGCAAAAGCTACAGCCCTACCTGTATGGACAGGAATTCACCATTATCACAGACTATAATCCTCTAAGATGGCTAAATAGAGATTCTAGGGATAATGGAAAGCTGTTAAAATGCAGTTTAATTTTGCAGCAATATAACTTCACCATTCAGCACCGAAAGGACGCAGAACATGGAAATGCAGATGGCCTCTCGCACCAAGGGGCATAACTGGTGAATGGGCAGGAGAGACAGTAACAGGGCACAGTTCTCCGTGCCCTAGGTTTAGGGGGAGGTGTGACGTAATGTTGTATATCTAATGACTGATTGTTATTTTCTGTTGGATTTATGTATAACACTGTGAATACTTTATGTAACCTTTCAAAGTGTATTTTGTTAACTGACCTGAGTCTGACCTAGGCAAGTGTCAATGGTCTTGCGAAAGTAGCCAGGCCCAGAGACAGATAAAATCTATGAGTAGTTTGTGTATGCAAAGGAGTTAGACTTAGCTAGATCGAACGAGCAGTGGTGAGACACTAGGTCTTGTGAAATGCCAGGTCTCAGGACATAATTTACTTCGAAAGCCCTGTTTCATTTTGGGCATCCATCTAACTTAGGTTAAAATAAAAGGTGGGGGGTGAAGAGCCAACAATGGTTTAAAAATCCCTTGTATCAGTAGGACAGTATTCAATTACATGAGGAAGTTTATCAAGACTGAAATGTCCCATTTTCCTCAATTATGTTCCTTCACACATCAGAACTTAATTTTTATTTCCTACTTTATCTTCTGAAATTTGTGCAACATATTGTATGTCTTGTTATTAATTTTTGTAAATAAGCCTTGGAAGTATTTTTCAGATTAAACATATTTTAATCAAGCGTATTTTCCGTGATTCTTTGTGAACTTCCAAGGCCCAAGAAGGCTCCAGCTACATGTGTATGTGATTAATAAGTGGTGTTGGTGAACATAAAGACGCCAGAGCAAATCCTTTGTGGTGGCAGAAAAGGTGTATTCATTGTTAAGTAACTAAGGTAACACCAGTCATGACCAACTGTTCAGATTGCTGTATCTTAGACAGGCTGGGGTGTTCGTGACAATGGGTAAAAGCAAAGAGCTCTCTCAAGACCTTCGCTACATTATTGTTGCAAAACATACTGATGGCATTGGTTACTGAAGGATCTCTAAACTGCTGAATGTTCCAGTGAGCACTGTTGGGTCCATAATCCAAAAGTGGAAAGAACATCATTTCACCATAAACCGTCTACGACCTGGTGCACCTCGCAAGATTTCCGACAGAGGAGTGAAAAAGATTAGCAGAGGAGTTGTCCAAGAACCAAGGGCCACTTGGGGAAAGCTTCAGAAAGACCTGGAATTAGCAGGTACAATAGTTTCAAAGACAACAAAAAGTAATGCACTCAACCACCATGGCCTGTATGCCGCTTACATGCAAGACTCCTTTGCTGAAGGAAAAACATGTTGAAGCTCGTTTAAAGTTTGCTGCACAATATTTGGACAAGCCTGTGAAATACTGGGAGAATATAGTATGGTCAGATGGGAGCAAAATTGAACTCTTTGGATGCCATAATGAACACCATGTTTGGAGGAGAAATGGCACTGCACATCACCCCAAAAACACCATAACAACAGTGAAGTTTGAAGGTGGGAACATCATGGTGTAGGGCTGTTTTTCTTCACACGGTACTGGCATACTGCATATGATTGAAGGAAGGATGAATGGAAAAATGAACCAAGACATTCTTGATAAAAATCTGCTGCCATCTACCAGGATGCTGAAGATGAAACGAGGGTGGACAGTTCAGCAAGACAATGATCCCAAACACACAGCCAAGGACACTCTCAATTGGTTTCAGAGAAAGAAAATAAAGCTGCTAGAATGGCCCAGCCAATTACCTGACTTGAATCCAATTGAAAATCTATGGAAAGAAATAAAGATCAGAGTTCATAAAAGAAGCCCACTGAACCTTCAAGATTTGCGTTGAAGAATGGGGCAAAATCACACATGAGCAATGCATGCGACTAGTTTCTCCATACAGGAGGCGTCTTGAAGCTGTCATTACCAACAAAGTAGTAAGTAAATTTCAGGAAGCGTGTTCAATACTTTTTTCCTGTGTCATTTCACATTATTACACAAAACTTAAAGTATGGACATCTATGGTTTGATTTCTTTGCATGTGTGGATTGCAAGGGTTGTTACTGACATTTGGTGTAAATTTCATTACAATGGCCACATTAAACATATATTTACTATATGAGAAAAATGTTTATTTGTTTAATACTTATTTCACCCGCTGTATATATGTATATACATTGTTACAAAGATACAGGAATAGTGTTTTCAGGAAAGTATGATAGTCCCAGGTTTCTGACCTACATGTTTTAAAAAACCCAGGGAGATTGTTTTGTGTTTGAAGGAGCTTCCCAAAATAGTGTATTCAGCTTTAGGAAAAAGCTGGTAAGATGGAGAGAGAAGGGTGAGCTCCATTTACAAGGCCCAGTCCGAGTCTTTTGTTCTTCCAGTCTGGCAGCAGACTGATTAATGGTTGAACCTGTATGGTGCGTTTAAAAAATATGTTAGTGTGATCAGTCTGAGTCTCTGCTCTGCCTAGGGAATGGGAATGCTCTTGACGCTGGGATGCAGGCTTAAATGTTTTGATCAAAATATGAACTAATACCTCATGTTTTCATTTTGCTAGATACACACAGATATGCAGTGTAAAGGATAAGCGCTGACAACTGTCTTTTTGTTTTGTATACATATATGGGCATTTATATTGCCACACAACTGGTACCATATACAATATGGGATATATCGAATGTGGGCTTATTGCCAAGCAGCTGGTACCATATATAATATGGGATATACCGAGCGCGGGCTTGTTTTTCTTTGGTTTTGTTTCAAAATATTGCCTTATTGTCATAACAACTGTCCATCAAGCCTATTTAAGCCACATTTGATCAAAATATGAACTAATAACTCATGTTTTCATTTTGCTAGACACACACAGATATGCAGTGTAATGGATAAGCACTGACAACTGTCTTTTTGTTTTGTACTTCACAAATCTATGCTTCATGGAACAGTGGCAAAAAATAAAACCATTCTTGAAGAAAACTCACATGAAATATCATCTCAAGCCTTCCATAAAGCATTTGGGTGAACCACATGCTAAGTGGAGGAACATTATATGGACTGATGAGATCAAGGTTGAACTTTTGGCCTCAACATAAGGCACTACGTTTTGGTCATGGTGGTGGGATCATAATGCCATGGTCATACGTCTCTGTTACAAGGACTGGTAAAACTTGTAAAATGAATAGGCAACAAGATATAGACAAATATGGGTGGGGTACGGAAGATCGGTGCACCGACAACACTTACCACGACATCTGGAGTCCGGCTGGCTGCTTCCACGACGAGGATCCATAATGTCCCTTCATTGAAGCGACTTCAATCAATCCCGAAGACAGAAGACATCGGCTGCACTGGATGTACAACCCTCTGTAAAGTACATTGTACATGGCCCCATAGTTACATTACCCCCTTAAGAGCAGCGTTAACAGCGTCGGCGAGGTCAGTAACGTCTTCCAGTGCAGCCGGTGTCTTCTGTCTTTGGGATTGATTGAAGTCGCTTCAGTGAAGAGTCGTGATGGATCCTTGTTGTGGAAGCCGGACTCCAAATGTCGTGGTAAGTTTTGTCGGTGTAGTCAGCATCGATACGCTGATTACCACCGACAAATATTTATTACAAAGCATGCAGCAGAATACAGATGGAGGATGGCTTAAACTGATATGCAATAGATTGTAAGCTTACGAGCAGGTCCCTCTTACCTCTCTGTCAGTCTGTATTACCCAGTATTGTTTTATAACTGTGTTTGTTGTCGAGATGGTCACTGACCCCCGTGTTTTGGTTTTGGTTTTAGATCTGGATTACCTTCGTATTTTGGTTTTGTTTGGTTTTATTTATCAATTTTGTTTTTTAAAAATCAATTTTGTGGGGCTAAAATAAACTAATTTAGTGCTCCACCTGTTTCTTGGATAAGTAAGGTAATTCTAAAGCTAATAAATTATGAAAAAAAACAGTTTAATCCTTAGGCCGTCCTTAGTTCTACACACAAACCTGATTGTCTTCCTCTCCATCTTAGCCTATTGGCAATGCATCTGTTGTCTTTGGGTGTATATTACACCATACACTTATAGTTAAATATAAAAAGAAATGGACAAAGGCAGTTTGGTTTCTGTCTGCATCAGACCTCCCCCCCTTCCACTTGTGGTTAAATAGAACCAAACCAGCCGGTATAGACTGTACAATAAAAATAGAAATGGACAAAGGTAGTTTGGTGTCTGTCTGTGTATAACAACCTGTCCACTTGTAGTAAAATAGAAAAAAAGCAGCCAGCATAGACTGTACGTTTAATAGAAATAACCAAAGGTAGTTTGGTGACTGTCTGTATCAGACCCCCCCTCCACTTGTAGTTAAATAGAAAAGAAGAAGGGCTGCATAGACTGTACAATAAAAATAGAAATGGACAAAGGTAGTTTGGTTTCTGTCTCTATAGGCGCCCCTCCACTTGTAGTAAAATAGTGAAAAACGAGCAGCAGCTGCTTGAGAAACTGAAGGAGGACACGACGTCAAGCCAAGGCCCAGTTCAGCGAACATCTTGCTGACCAATAGCTCCTTGCAAAGGTTCACATCCCGCTCATTTTGAAGCAAAGAATCAATGTAGGCCTTAATCCTTGGATCAAGCACAGTGGCCAAAACACAGTGATCCGAGATTTTAATTACTCGAGGATCATTGCTAAGCGAATTAAGTACTTGATCCACAAGGCCAACATACTTTGCGGAATTGCTTTCTTTCATCTCCTCCTTCAGTTTCTCAAGCTGCTTTTCCAATAGTCGAATTAAGGGAATAATTTGGCTCAAGCTAGCAGAGTCTGCACTCACTTCACACGTCACAACTTCAAATGGTTTCAGCACCTTGCACAGCACAGAAAGGATTGCCCATTGTGCAAGACTGAATTACATTCCCCCTCCTTTCCCAATGTCATGGCTTGTGCAATACGCTTGGATGGCTTTGCGCTGTTCCTCCATCCTCTGAAGCGTGTACAGGGTGGAATTCCACCTTGTTAACACCTCTTGCTTAAGTTGGTGGCAGGGCAAGTTAAACTGTTCTTGGAGCTGCTGCAATCTCCTATATGCTGTGGCAGAATGCCTGAAATGCCCTGAAATTTTACGGGCCATCTCCTGCGCCTCACGGTTATTTCTTAGGAAGCTCTGCACCACCAAGTTTATGGTGTGAGCAAAACATGGGATATGATGGAATTCACCCAGCTGTAATGCTCGCACAATATTGTTGGCGTAATCAGAAATTGCATATCCTGGGGTGAGTCCAGTGGCATATCAATGACATCCCTTAGTTTTCCTAACAAATTATCAGCTGTATGCCTGTTAGTGAAGCCGGTGATACAAAGAGTGGCCTGCCTGTGACAAATGTTACGTAGTGGTGTACATGCTGCTGCTGTTCCTGCTGGTGAAAGCGAATGACCAACCCAGTGGTCTGTCACAATCATATAGTCTTTGGTTTGCCCACTTCCACTTGTCCACATATCTGTGGTTAAGTGGACAGTGGGCAGAATGGCATTTTTCAGCGCAATCACTACATTTTTACACACTTTTTGGTATAGTTGTAAAATAGCTTTACGGGAAAAATGGTGTTGCGATGGAATTTTGTAACGCGGACACAAAACCTCAATTAACTGTGAAAAACCAGCTGCATTTATTGTGGATATTGGACGCAGATCTAACACTAACATAGTAACCATGGCGTCTGTGATTCGCTTGGCGACTGGGTTACTGCTGTCATATTTGCTTACCCTAGCAAATGATTGTTTCACAGTTAATTGTTGTAATGTAGGACTGCTCTTTTTCTTGGCCTTCTTATGGGAGGAAGATTCACCCCCAGCAACAGCAGCAGCAGTGGGACTAACGCTTAAACATTCTTCAAATTAATCAATTATAGTGCAGGAGTCATCCAACCTTACTGAGTGGGATGCAGGGCTAACTCTGAGCGCTACTGAGGATATTGATGAGGATGGTGTTGTGGGTGTAGATTGCAGCCGTCGGGATGTAGGCGACAGAAGGGTCCTAGCTGATGATGGAGTGCTTTTAATTTTTTTGGAAGAACTTTCAGCTTTTCTCAACAACTTGCCATGAACTCTCGTCAAATAGCGTAACATGGATGAGGTTCCAAGATGGTTAAGGTCCCTCCCTCGACTGACTGTGGCTTGACATACACTACAAATGGCTATACAACTGTTGGCAGGATTTGGGTAGAAATAATTCCACACATAAGAGGATTTTTTTGTTTTATGCCCAGGCATGACAATGGCCTTTTTCTTGTCACGTGCCAGAACTGCTGTAGGACTTACACAAACAACCTCATCCTCATCAACATCCTCATTAGCGCCCTCGTCGCCTACACAAATCTCCCCCTCATCCTCTTCTAATTCCAAAGTGGCATCCTCAATTGGTGTATCACCGGCTACACTGGGGCTGTTCAGGCACACATCAGCAGAAATGCTGAAAGGGCCCTACTTTATGGGTACACTAGCAAAATGCTCACGATTACACATACCACTAGTGGATGGACTCTCCACAGGGATTGGTGTCATTTCTGATTCTGAGCCTATATTTTCCTCTAATGCCTTATTGTTTTCTTGCAGCTCGGCTTTGACGTGTAACAGTAGTTGTGCACCACTTTTGGACTCCAAATTACTTGGTCTTGCTTGGTCACAAGTGACCGTACAAGAACAAGGCTCAGTAGCATTTTTTGATCTGGCTATAATAGAGAAAGGCGAAGGCCTCATTCTTTCTTTGCCACTGCGTGTGTAGAATGACATGTTTGCAATTTTTTTTTTTTTAATCGGCAGTTAACTTTTCCTTAGTTACAGTTCTTTTTCGCTTCAACATGGTAAAAAAAAATTTGGGCTGTGTTTTTTTCCCTGATTTAAAAAGACTATGTACTTTTACATAGGCTTTACCAGATGACGTACAGGGAAGACTACCATCAGGACTGGTGCCAGCACCTGCTTGCTGATCCTGCTCATATGTGGACTGCTGTGAATCCATTTTAATGAGACCAAAGCACTTATAGTGCAAAATATTAAATAGATAGTGCTGCTAGATAATACTTTCAACACCAGAAAAATTGTTGTTTCACACTGGGGAATATGGACACCCCAAAGCACTTGTAGTACAAAATATTAAATAATTAGTGCTGCTAGATAATACTTTCAGCACCAGAAAAATTGCTGTTTGACACTGGGGAATATGGGACACCCCAAAGCACTTGTAGTGCAAAATATTAAATAGATAGTGCTGCTAGATAATACTTTCAACACCAGAAATATTGTTTGTTCACACTGGGGAATATGGGACACCCCAAAGCACTTGTAGTGCAAAATCCAAACTTTAGACTGCTGGTATATTTTTATTTTGTGTCCATTGCTCTTTTACTAATGAGGTGCATCCCATTTATATCCTTATCTTTAATTGACAAAAGAGTAAAATTTTGACTTTTACTTACTCCCAGTATAGCACCATAAGATCTATTTGGGATTGCTTTTTTCTATCCCCATCCAGCGACCTACCATTCTAACGTGACTCTCCTAACACTTATGGCTGTGACTCCTAGCTGGCACACCTGAGGATTTGTCTGTACCCGGACTGGGTTGTGTCTCTGGAATTGAACTGCTGGTTACGTGCATAAAGCTGGGTGGCCTGATTAGGTTCCTTCGCATGAGAGAGAAAGAACTGATGCAGGTGGTATTTTCTGAGAGTTCAGGAGATTGCTAAATATGAATGACACTAGAGACTGGCAAGAAGTCAAGAGTAGCAAAACAGTGATCAAAGTAAGCAGGAGAGACCAGGCTGGAACTGGAGTGCTGGACCAGAGTTTAGGCTGTACTGTCTGGGCAGAAACACTGCATGGACTGCAGACCGCTAGAAACCAGGTTGGCATCTAAAGAATCAACATTGCACTGACAACAGGTTAGGGCTCCAGGAAGTCCTTTTATAGTAACTGGTATCCCAATGTATCCCGTGATTGGAGGCTGTGGGTAGCTGAGCTGCAGCAGCACTCTGACTGGCTGAAAAATCATGGGATAGAATCCAAAATGACAGCACTCATGCACTGGTTTTGGAGGGATCTCTGGTGTAGAGACAGACTGGGCAGCATCCTGCAGAGAGATCTAAGGCCAGCAGAGCCTGCAGACCACAGAAACAGGCGAGAAAAAAGTAACAGGACTTTAGATTCTGGTGTGTGACTGTAACAGAGACCATGCAGTTAGTAGTGCAGGAAAAGGGATTATTACTTTTAACTCACAACAACTTTCTATCACTTTAATTGATTGTTGTGTGAACTTTTTTTTTTTTGCATTATACCATTCTTAAACTGTATATATTTTATTTATTATTATTGTAAATCAGGCAGCAGAGAGGTGTTTTTTGTATTTATTTAGTTTGTCCCATGCATGTTTGCTAATTTCTGGCCAAATTGGTAAAAACCAGGCAGTTTGATCAACCACTACAGGTGTTACAAATGCTAAAGTCGAACTAAACCTAAAAAATTATATACTGAATATCTTGAAGAGGAAGGAAAGCTGTGTTGTCTTTCCTTGAATGTAAAAAAAAGTTCTGGCAAATCGGAAGTTTCTGCTATAATTACTCAAACATGTGTACATGAGTTGTTTGTACCTTAAAGGACAAATATAAATAAATCATTTTAAGCATAAATAGTTCTACCAAGAAGTACATTACTACTACTTAAGGCTTTTGCATCAAGAAAATTTACATTATTTTTATTTCCCTCATTTTGCTGCACACCCATGCTTACATATAAGATCTCCCCTCAGTGGCAAGGAAAAGCCTAATTGTAAGTTCTATTACTTGACCTCCATTCAGCCAATGTTCTAATAGTGTACTGCAAACCATGGCAAGATACTGCATGCAGTCATATACCTCCTGCATGGGATATTTTACATACACTCAGCACTGATCTGGATTGTGTCATCAGTCACATGTAACACATTTTTTTCCTTATACTGCCATCTACTGGCTTTTTAAAACTGTGCCTCATTTATGATTTTTCCTCATTTTCCTGTAATTTTTGGGTAATTATGATAAAATTAATGGAATATTCACTTTTCTTTCTTACTACCATTTATTTTCCCCTTGACTATCAGACCATAGGGAATTCCCCACTTGTACCTCCTAATACTCACATTCTTTTATAATGCAAGTAGTTCAATCTACAAATAAACTACTAACCTGCAACATATATGAGTATCACATGGTGCAAAATAATATTGTGTAAATGAGAGTGCACATCCTTTCCTTTTTTTGTTACTCTTAACATGCATATAATTGTTCAGGGGTGTAAGTCAGTTTGTTGCTAAATACAGGTGAGCTCATTTGAGCTGACTAACCCTAACATCTGTTAACTAAATCAAGAAGCCCATATAATAATATAACAATAGTTAATGAACTGAGGGCTTTTTATGATTGGGTTATTTTTATAAAAAATATTGGAGAGGTGTCTGTTTCACTGGGAATTACGCTTGTTTTATTTGTCCATTATTATCAAACACTAAACACAACCTGGGACCTGGAACCCACAATACATTTCTTGGGTTGGGCGCACTAATGCCATCAAGATGGCTCCTATATTTTTTTCAAGCTCTTTCCATGTGAATCCCTCCTCAAGCCTTCAAATTTGTACAATATATTACATCCACTTTTATTTCAAGAGATATTACTACCAAAAGTCACACTTCAATGCTGAAAGCTGGAAATGACAGCTATGGAGTCTGGAAAATGGTGAAAGCACACAATATTTATTGAACAGATATGATCCAGATAATGCAGTATGGTACAAACAGAGTATTGCAGATATTGAACAAGGATTGCTGAGAGGCTGAAAGCAAATAACAAAGAACACGGCTGGTGCAGGTGAACAGGCTTTGGAGAGAACCAGGTAAAGAGAAGTTGGCAGGCAATGTTACGCTGACAGTCAGTACACAAACTCACAGAACTAGTAGGAGGTCTTCACCTTTAGCAGCCGACTTTCCCATAGAGCTTTATACGCTCACCGGTACTCAGATGCCCCCAGGACTTATCTCCAGATGTAGTGTGAATTTGTGATACTAAACCGTAGCGGCAGGCCAGGAGGCAGCGTAGATGGCAGCAAATGGTCAAACGAAAGCCAAGGTCAGGGGTCACTTGCAAGCAGGAATAAACGGGAAACACGCCAACGGTCAGGGTCACAAGCAATATAGCGGGGTCCAAGGCACAAGCAAGATTAGTCAGGGTGACAGGCAAAGAGGCAAATCCAAGGTACAGGCAGGGGTCATACACGACAAAGACAATCCAAAAGGGGTATACACCAACAGCATAGAGCAGGTAGCAGGCAGAAAACTGGAAACTATAACCGGCAGGGAGGCTAAGCCCTTCCTGCCTTAAATACTAAATGTGACCAATCAGAGCCTAGCTCTGAAATTGCCATCAGCCTATGCCTAATTAATAAATTAATTAATAATCAGCCCACAGGCTTGTTTAAAATACTGCGCATGCGCCCGGCTGCCCGCCATAGTGCCGGGACGCGGCGCTGAACTGAATAGCCTTAGCAACGGTTGGGCTGGCCCCGGAAGTGACATCCCGGTCGTCATAGCGACTGCCGGGACGCAGGTGGGAGAGAGAGTGAGGCTCGTAACAGTACCACCCCTTGAGGAGGGGTCAAGGCACCCCAACATCCAGGTTTTCCAGGTAATTGTTTGAAGAATTCCTCAATGAGTTTGCGGGCGTGCAGGCGTCTCCACGGAATCCAGGATCTTTCCTCTTGGCCACGATCTTTCCACTGAACTAAGAAATGGTGGAGTGATATTTCTTAAAAGTGAATGCAAGCTATTTAATGTATGGTAGGAAACACACACACTACATTGCCCCAAGCCCCTTGTGCCATCACACACACACTACATTGCCACAAGCCCTGTGCCATCACCAGGGCTGGATTAAGGGAATGGAGGCCCCTGGGCTAAGGGGCCCTCCATTTCCCGCGAGGCCCCCAATGTGAGCCGTCCCCTGCCCCCCGCGAGGACCCCCCCAAGCACTTACCTGTCAGTGCAGTCCTCCGTCCCGGCGCGCTGTAAGCTCCTTACTGAGGAGATCTCGCGAGAGTTCATGAACTCTCGCGAGATATCCTCAGTAAGCAGACTACAGCGCGCCGGGACAGAGGACTGAACTGACAGTACTCGGCAGCATTGATCGGGCCGGGGGCGCCCCCGCCCCCGACCTATCAATAATGCTGCTGAGGAGTTTGAAGGGCCCCCTGGATGCCCGAGGCCCCTGGGCTATAGCCCAGTTAGACCTCGGGTTAATCCGGCCCTGGCCATCACAACACACTACATTTCCACAAGCCGCGCGCCATCACACACACACACTACATTGCCACAAGCCCCTTGTGCCATCACACACACACTACATTGCCACAAGCCCCGTGCCATCACAACACACTACATTTCCACAAGCCGCGTGCCATCACACACACACTACATTGCCACAAGCCCCGTGCCATCACACACACACTACATTGCCACAAGCCCCGTGCCATCACACACACACCACTGACATCAGCACCTCTCACTTACTTTTAAGTGCACATCTGCTGCATCTCTTCTCACTGCTCAGACATGAAGTGAAGTGAGCACTTCCTGCCTGAGGTCAATCAGCAACAGGCAGCCTTACGGTTGGCTGCCTGTTGCTGCCACCGAACACCAAAGATTAAATCCCCCCCCCCTCCTGCTCGCCGCCACTTTATTTCTGGTAGCACCTGCAGAGGGATTAATATCCCTACCTCCTTCTTTTCTCTGTCTGACAAACACATTTTGATGTGACCTACACTGCAAGTCATGTGGCTGCAGCAGTAGCATTGTACACAGTGCTGGAGGCTGCTTCTGGAAATTCTCCTGTTCCTGTGCTGTCACCGATGGAGAAAAGGTAAGAAGAAGGGGTGATGGGTAGGGGCATTTCTGTAAGGAAAGTGCTACAAGGTTCCTCCTTCCTTAGACAACGAGAGCCCTGTAGCACCAAATTATTGTATCCTCTAATGAAGATATATTAAATTATTCCTTGCCTTGCGCTTTTCACCTCATAGCCTTGCCCCCAATGGTATGGCCACACCCCTTTGGCAGGGTGCTGCTGCAATATGGCAGCACATAAGTTTCCCTTCTAGTTAACTATAGAGGGGCCCGAAGAAGTTGCTGTACCAGGGCCTAAAATTTCTCTTGGTGGCACTAGTGACATGCCTTTGGTATTATGGTAGCCTGTCTGGGAAGATTAAAAACACTACTGATGCAGTGGGTAAAGCGGCAGGAAGAATTCACTCCCTTTGTTATGCTTGGAATTAGATCCAGGTGTTACCTTGCGAGGTTGGAAGGTAAACATTCCCAAAGCAGCATTTCAAGGTAAGCCTAAGGGCAACACTTTTTTCTGTATCCTTTTAGAGATAGGAGTTTCTAATCTCGTTTTTATCTGTCTCTACTTGATCATCTCATTCTACTGAGGCTCTTAAGGAAAACAAATTTGTGATTTAACTAAGAAACCTGCAAAGAAATAGAAAGTTTTATCTATGCCGTTTGTGTTAAAAGCCTCCCTGAAGGATATTCAAGAACAGTTTGTGTTGATGGCATTTATAATGAACAGCAGCAGCCCCCTTCTACTGCTCCTCCTCATATGATGGACTTGTTTAAATCATACTTGCCAACTTTTCCTCGTTGGCTTCAGGGAGATCCCGGGGGAGGTGGGTGTGTGGGGCTTGACAAATCGCATCAATTTGGCCCCGCCTCTTGAACATTTGTCCCAATTTTGGCCAACTGCAGCAGGGGGAGGGGCTAAGATGACACGATATTTGCATCATTAAGCCTGGCCCGCCACTTATTTATTGCTGGGAGCGAGAGGTTTCCCTCCTCTCCCGGGAATCCGGGAGGTCTCCCAGAAATGCGCGAGTCTCCTGGACATTTCGGGAGAGTAGGCAACTATGCATTAAAGAAAAGCAGCTAATGAATCTCTAGAGACTGAAGTGTCTTTTACATTTCTGTCTCCGTTACTGAAGTAATGTTGTCTTACCTGTCAGTCTTTCATCATCGTCATCATTTATTTATATAGCGCCACTAATTTCGCAGCGCTGTACAGAGAACTCACTCACATCAGTCCCATTGGAGCTTGCAGTTTTTGATTAAATCTTGGTCTCCATGAAAATGGCCACCTCCATAGACATCAATACATGGACATAGAATACAATTTCTGAACTGTGTCATCATGCCACAGATGGCGAAGCCAACCATGTCTTGTACTGGCTCAGCATCAGGGAGAATGCCAGACTTTTCAGGGAGTGAGGGAGATCACCCCTATTTCAGGGAGTCTCCCTGACATTCAGGGAGAGTTGGCAAATATGGTTTAAATGATGAAAGTTTCCTTAGTGAATACTTTTGTTACCAAAGAGGATCTGCGCTTACTAAGGCCCTAAAGATCATGGTCCCTTATAATGCTTCTGACGAATCAGAATAAAAGTATTGAGACTGACATATCAGAATTCTCAGAAGCTAAGTCAACAGAGGTTTCTGAGGAAGGGAACATTAATCCAGACTTTATGGATGGTCTAATAAAATTAAATCTATAAATATATGTTGAATGAGGAGGTAAAAAAAAAAAAACACCCATTGCAAGACATGTTTTTAGAATATAGGAAAGGAAAAATAATTAAAAATATTATTACAGAAAGAGGGGCTGGCCTGGATAAGCATGGGCTAGCAAGAACACTTGCGAGCTATCCAGTCCCAACATCTTTTAAATATCCTGTTGTTAATACACACCAAATTATGTGGGCATAATCTAACCGCTGACACGTTATTTGAACGACCTTTGCACTCCAAACAAGCCTGTGGACATGCTTATTGACGGAGATCATGATCTGGATCTGCTGCGGGGCATGCGTCTCCTTGCCACTGCAGCGTTGAGTCTCCTGGTTGTCACCTGTCCCTGTCCTCCGTCTTCAACCCCAATGCCCAAGGGTGTACAGCAAACCCGAAGATTAGGTGCTTTGTCAAGCTATCTCCACATAAACTTACCTCTTTGAAGCTGGTGACTGCATGTTGAGAGTGATGCTGCCTAGTCAGATGTGTGGAGAGATGGAGGGGAGTCACGGGCTGCAATACCTCACTCTGATCTAGTCCATAATATGCATTAAATCATTCTGGGCTTTGTTGGCAATCCACTGTTGCTCTACGAACCCTTCAAAGTGTATGTAGAAGGTCTGCAAAAATTCACGCCAGTCCACACAGCGGATGCTATCTTGGATTACAAGGTTCTAACTGTCGCAGCCTGTCTCTGTCATAGACCTCCTTTTTGTAAGGATGCCTGAAAAATCTGAGTGCGGCAGCCCAGAAGACTTTTTGGAGAAGTGATTAATTCAGTCTGTAAAACTGTACGAGTTCAAATCAAGAAGAATACCCTGGAGAACTGTGAGAACATGTCTTTACTGTGTGGTATATACTGAGAACTGAACATGGCTGCCAGGTATTTCCTGTCAGCCAGCACTTCCTGCATAGCAAGTGGATGGCAGTGATGTCACTTCTGCCAACCACATATAGCATCTACATCCTCATTTTTTTCTGCCAACCACATATAACATCTACATCCTCCTTTATTTTTTTAGAACAAAGTAACAACAGGTGTGTGGGTACGAGACAGTGTGACAGGTGTTAGATGTGGGAACAGTGTGCAAATGAATATACACATGAACTGGTAATACCGAAAGTTACATAACAAAGTCTTGGAATATAGTAGCAGGCCTGGAGATTGTACCAGAACTCATGATGAAGAAAGGAGGTAGTGATGTGTCCTGTGAACAGGGCTCACTATTGTTCAGAGGCATAGGACTGCCCTGCATTGCAATAGATGCTTCTTCAGACGACCCATTGTCCACATTGATAGGTATTCTGACATCCTCAGGCGATATTCCGTGGGGGAGGGGGGATGCTGGCTCACACACCCCTAAGAGGTGATGCCTTGTGTGTTCATACAAAGCACCATCGGATTGTACCACATAGCTTTTGGGCCTGTTAAGAGGATCCTTGCACAGTCCCAACTCTGTTAAACCCGACTGGGGTCTGGATGCGGATGGTCTGATGAGAGGTTTTGTTGTGATTGGCTTTGAGCTGTAACCTGGACGTCTCCAGTGCACTCTGCACATTGGTCTCAATGGTTGGTGTAAGCTTGGCTTTGGTGGCAAGAATGATAGTGCGACTGCATCTGGACAGAAGGGGTTGAGAAAGAGGGAGCTCATCCCTTGGGGTATTTCTCAAATTAAGAAGCCCCATGAATACATCTGAACCATCTCTAGCATTTGTCTAATAGGTGCTTTGCAAAACATACTGCCGTTTCTGCTAGTTCATTAGATTGCGGATAGCACGGACTGTTAATGACATGTGAGATGTCCCATTCATTGGTGAAAGACTGGAACTCACCACTCATGAACTGCATGGCATTGTCAGTGAGCAGCTTGAGTGGTATACCATGGGTAAATAAGTGTCTTTTCAATTTTGTTAATGACTGTGGCACTCGTCAGTTTAGGAAGATAGTCTATCTCAAACCAAATGGAATATGAGTCCACTAACACAAGGTGATCTTTCCCCCTTACACAAAAATATCTGCAGCAACAATAGACCAAGAGAGGTCAGATACCTTATGGAGAGTCAGTGGTTCTATGGCATGATGGGGCCATAGAGCATTGCAGGGGGCACAAGCAGAGACTACCTGCACAATGTCCGTAGCCATAGAGGGCCAATACAATGCATCCTTAGACAGTCGCAAAGTTGGCTCCCTCCCAGGGTGCCCCTGGTGGGCCTGCTGGGCATAAGACCCTTGAAGAGCACATGGGATTACAAACTGCTGACCTCACAGGAGAATGCCCTCTGAGTGTTATGAATCCTAGTGCATTCACAAAGTGCAACGGAAGTGTAAGGCAAAGTGTCTTTATTCAGGTAAATATATTAACAAAGATAACTCAAATCCACGAATAACAGGTTCCAAAAGAGACTGTATAGTAAAATGGCAGGAACAAGTATAATAAGTTTACCCCAGTCCAGAAGGCACAAAGCTGTCCAGGAAAGCAGACAGAGTCCAGGAATCAAATAGAGACCAGACAAACAAATCCAAATAGCCAGGCAGAGATCAAGCAAATAGGCAAGGTGCAGAAGTCTGTCCAAAAGGTCAGGGCAACAGGCAAAAGAGCGTGGTCCAAGGTACAGGCAAATGATTCGGGGTCTCAGGCAAGCAGGCAAGGTCCAAGGTACAGGCAGGGGTCATACACAGAAGTTCAGTCCAGCAAGTATACACCAAATAGCACAAGAGCAGGTTAGCAGCAGCCAGGAACAAATGGATGAACTGCTCAGAGCACAGCTAGAGGCAGGTACTTAAAGCAGCGCAACAGGTGCAGTTCTAATTAGCATCAGACAAGGAGATTAACTCCTTCAGGCATGTTGCAGAGTTCAGGAGCAGGGCAGCAGCAGCACCTCTGATGGATTATAGGTACAGCTGCCAGACACAAAACAAAGGCAGTCAGAACACTGAGATAGTTAACTCATCCCGGAAAGCAAAGAATGACTTGAGGTCACAAGGCAATTCCCTGGAGGAAGAAGACCAACCATGCAGGACGACCTGCGACAACTGTTGGCAAAGGCCATCCCTGAGTGTAACATCATGCAGCTCTTCCCTGCATGGGGAGGAGAGGACATCAAACTCTATAACATCCATGTCATCGTTAGCATCAGGGACACCCGAGTTCAGAAGGTAAGCAGGTGATAAAGCATCAGCTACATGGAGGTCCTTTCCACACTTATACACCACATCAAGATGGTACCTTTGGAGCTTGAGCATGAGCCATTGGATATGTGTCGAAGTAGTGTGCATAGGTTTGAGGAGTGGTTGGTGATCTGTTTCAACCACCCCTGGACGTCCATAGATGAACTCGTGGAACTTTTATGAGGCAAAGACAAGGGCAAGCAGTTTTTTTTCAATTCATATGAATGGCAACCGCCGGAATTCATACAGTGTGTTTGTTGCTGCTCGTGCTGCCAGAGGTCAACTAAATTGCACTTTTGAGGGACTGCTCATGTAACATGCATATGTGTATAGCAGTGCCGAGTGTCTGTGTCTTCTCCTGCAGAAGATGCATACAAATTACATCATTATCAACATTCTGTCCCTGATAAGCTCACTTGATAAGTCACCATATTCACATTTTTTGGTAATAGTTTCAATCTGGCAGTATATGACTGGATGCTTTCAGAGGGGCTCTGCACAGCAGTGTTAAATACATGTCTGTCCATTATTTTTTATTTTTCACTGATAAGCCATAGTTGCCTACTCTCCCGTAATGTCTAGGAGACTCCCGAATTTTTGGAAGTTCTCCCGGACTCCAGAGAGAGCAGGCAAAAATCCCGGATAGAGCAGTCCCTGTTGTTCTAAATGATGGGGGCGGGGCTAAACGGGCCATCGTGGCCCCACCCCCTGCTGCGATTGGCTAGAATTGCCTAAACTCGACAGGAGCAGAGTCTAACGGCGCACCACGCGTGGCCACGGCCCCCTCGACGGACTCCCTCCCGGACAGCTGCCTTCAAAAGTAGTTAAGTATGTCAAAAGCATATCATCACATTTTTTTAATAGTGTGTCTGGATCCTCCCCCTATGAACAGACAAATGTGACAACTTTATCTACAGCTTCAGCACCAGCTAAATTAAGCAGGGTGTATGCCTGTAACTGTATAGGTGTATGCATAGCATACAGCTACACAGTCCTTTGTAAAGAAATCAGCTCAATTTGCAGTTGAGAGGGCGCAAGGGATTCCCTCGCAAACCCCTTGCTTGTACCACCGACTGTACCTTCATTGCTAAAATATTACACTTTAACGATAGAGATATCATATTAAGCTTGGCTAGGCTGAAGGGTCCACTCGAATACAATTACCAACGTGTAGCAGTGTTTTCTGATTTTTCCTTAGATGTGCCCTAAAACACAGTGTCACACAAATTAATGTATTTTAGGCTACAAGTCACGTTTCTTATTTACTTTATTTTATGTAAAACACTAGCTATAAAATCACAACAAATAACAGATATATCTGCCCCTTCATCACACTGTTCCCAATTCATCATTGTGTGCACCTTATCACTATGTGCCCTCTTATCACACTGTGCACCTTAATCACACAATTGTTTACTTACCTTCCTATGGACCTCTCCTGCAGAGTGAGGCGAGTGTGTGCCGGCTGGACAGGGGCACAGGGATAGCAGAGAGGAGGACTGGAGCAACCAGCACACGAAGAGTCCGCTGTATGTCAGCAAGAACAGAGACCTTGGGGAAGTCAGAGGTGCGGAGGAGAGTCGGGAAGACAGAGATAAAGTGTTACTGGACGTCTGCACAGAGAGGAGCCATTTTAGGATCCAGAGGCTGAGAGCAATACTGATAAGACAGACATGTTTAATTCACTTTTAACGTGACTGAACTGAGCCATTCTTTATTAGTGAGGTAGGGAACAGGTGGGGAGACCTGAAGAATATTGTGTTCTGCCCTTTTGCTGGACTGATAGAATAACAAGGGTGAATTTCAGGGACAGTCATCTAGGGGAAAGAAACTGAATTATATTGATGAGGAGCTGCTTAAATTGTTTTTCTACTGAATGTGAAAAGCCCATGTATCCACATGGTGAGGATCCTGTGTTATCAAAGTGACTACATGGTTGTGTATATGGGAGACAGGAATATTGTGGAGTAACGACAGTCTACAGGAACCAAGTGTTGTTTGAGGAGAGCGATATAACAAGGAGCCTGAGGGAATCAGGACAGTGCTTTGTTCTAACTGGTTGCTAAACGCCCGCTCAAATTAAGAAAGAAAATGAAACTATTGTGTTGATACTACCTTCTGGCAGAAACTGCATCATTACCTGCATTTACCTGACCTCCCAATGTATTTCTGTGCTACCTGTCTATAAAGTTAAAGTAGTTCTTACAGAACTCTGTGTGTAGTTCTGATACTGGTTATCCTTGCTAGATAGATGTTGTGGAACAATGTTAGCGGGTAAAAAGGGGATGGAGGGCTCCTTGGTCTCTTTCTGTGTTGCTAACCCCAGGACACTACAGTCATGGCCAAAAGTTTTGAGAATGACAAATATTTTTCACAAAGTCTGCTGCCTCAGTTTTTATGATGGCACTTTGCATATACTCCAAAATGTTATGAAGAGTGATCAGATGAATTGCAATTAATTTCAAAGTCCCTCTTTGCCACAACAATGAACTTTATCCCAAAAACAACATTTCCACTGCATTTCAGCCCTTCCACAAAAGGACCAGCTAACATCAGGTCAGTGATTCTCTCGTTAACACAGGTGAGAGTGTTGACAAGGAAAAGGCTGGAGATCACTCTGTCATACTGATTGAGTTAGAATAACAGACTGGAAGCTTTAAAAGGAGGATGGTGCTTGAAATAATTGTTCTTCCTCTGTTGACCATAGTTACCTGCAAGGAAACAAGTGCAGTCATCATTGTTTTGCACAAAAAGGGCTTCACAGGCAAGGATATTGCAGCTAGTAAGATTGCACCTAAATCAACCATTTATCGGATCATCAAGATCTTCAAGAAAGGAGGTTCAATAGTTGTGAAGAAGGCGTCAGGGTGCTCAAGAACGTCCAAGCAAGCGACAGGACTGTCTCCTAAAGTTGATTCAGCTGCGGGATCGGGGCACCACCAGTGCAGAGCTTGCTCTGGAATGGCAGCAGGCAGGTGTGAGTGCAACTGCACGCACAGTGAGGCGAAGACTTTTGGAGGATTACCTGGTGTCAAGAAGGCCAGCAAAGAAGCCTCTTATCTCCAGAAAAAACATCAGGGACAGACTGATATTCTACAAAAGGTACAGGGATTGGACTGCAGAGGACTGGGGTAAAGTCATGAATCCCCTATCCGATTGGGGCATCTGGAAAAACGCTTGTCCGGAGAAGGAAAGGTGAGCGCTACCATCAGTCCTGTGTCATGCCAACAGTAAAGCGCCCTGAGACCATTCATGTATGGGATTGCTTTTCAGCCAAGGGAGTGGGCTCACTCACAATTTTGCCTTAAAACACAGCCATGAAATAAGAACGGTACCAAAACATCCTCCAAGAGAAGCTTCTCCCAACCCTCTAACAGTTAGGTGACGAACAATGCCTTTTCCAGTATGATGGAGCACATTGCCATAAGGCAAAAGCGATAACTAAGTGGCTCGGGGATCAAAACATCAAAATTTTTGGTCCATGGCCAGGAAACTCCCCAGACCTTAATCCTATTGAGAACTTGTGGTCAATCCTCTAGAGGCGGGTGGACAAACAAAAACCCACGAATTCTGATAAACTCCAAGCATTGATTAGCCAAGAATAGGCAGCCATCAGTCAGTATGTGGCCCAGAAGTTGATTGACAGCATGCCAGGGCGAATTGCAGAGGTCTTCAAAAAGAAGGGTCAACCACTGCAAATAATGACTGTTTGCATAAACTTAATGTAATTGTCAATAAAAGTTAACACTTATAAAATGCTTGTAATTTTACTTCAGTATAACATAGCAACATCTGACAAGAAGGTCTAAAAACACTGAAGCAGCAAACTTTGTGAAAACAAATACTTGTGTCATTCTCAAACCTTTTGGCCATGACTGAGCCTACAGTGCTTAGACCAAGGTGGAGAGATTGCGCAATACTGAATACAAGGTACCTCATCTGTCCCTGCTGCACTCTCACAATACAACATTTGACTGGAGAGCCCATGGCTTTAGGGTCATATTAGTATTTAGTGAGCTGCCCCTCCTCTCCCACCGCTTTTGGGCATGTTAGCGTTTTGGACTTGGTAAGCTAGAATTGTTATTCAGTTAAATACTGGCTTTTTAGAGCACCGACTGTTGGGTGGAGTTGGGTTAATTTGAGATTAAGGTGTACCATAGCTAGGGGTGGGGTATACAGCGTGGTGAATTGGGTTTGTTAATATGTTTACTGTGATTCTGCAATGGTACAGTGCAACATTTCTATGCTTGATATTGGTGTTATCATTGGTTGTTGTAAATGGGTAAGCGCGGCTGCTACTCCAATGGCTGGGAGATTCTGATGTGTATATTCTCCTTGCATACTATTACACGTTACGCACAATGGTTGCCGATACGCCTTTGAAAAAAGACCTACATCTATTGTTGTGTAATGTTAGGGAGTTAAACAACAAATTAAAACAGTCACACATCTGAGTTTGGCTGTTGCTTTTCAAACCTACTGTCCGGCACTCTCCCTCTAATCTTCCCTCCTCTCCAGATCCCAGTTTCCCAATTCTGCTTTGTACAATAGAAGACGCACGGCCCTTTAAGAGCAGCTCTGAATCTGTGGTAATTTGTTCTGACCCGAGACCTACCCTATTCATCAATTCAGCTATTTAAAACAGGCCTGTGCCAGAGTATTGGCTCAAATCCTTTGCTCCAGCATTCCAGTACTTCTTATGACATAACCCTGTGAATTCTGACCCGGACCATTCCTGACTTCTCTTCTGCCTGTCGTTTGGTACCTGATTGTTCCTGACTTGGCCTGTACTGACATTCCTGCAGTTTTCTGATTTGGGAGTGTTCAGTTTGTTTGTGTACCAGTCCCTGCTACGTTGACCAGTCTCTTGCTGCAGTTTGATATCAGCTTGTCACACCTGGAGGCAACGCAGAGGGCTGCAACCTGCGAACCTACTTGGAATGAAGCCCAAACCTCCTTGCTGGAGTCCCTGGAGAAAACCACTGTTTCAATAGACTCCATGCTGCTGTTACTGCCAGCGCTAATCCAGGTTGGCAAAAGTGTATCATTGCAGACTGTCACATCAGGATTCATTCAAACAATCAAATAGTAGTGACATATATAAACCACCAAGCTGGCACAAAGAGGCCAAATATGATGGAGGTATGACCTTTTTTACAATGGGCAGAAATCACCCTGGCAGGTCTAGCAGCAGCTTATATAGCTGGACTCAGCGATGTCAAAGCAGATTTTGTTAACAGTCACACATTGCAACCAGGAGAATGGGCACTGAACAATCACATTGAAAGATATCATAAACAAGTGGGGACTTCCGCAGATTCATCTCACGGTTACAGCGGGGAATGCTGAAGTAAAGAGATTTTATTTCTGGTTTGCAGACAGCAAAGCAGAGGTGGTGGACACTCTCTCTCAAAAAGAAGGAAAGTCATACTCTATGTACATTGCCACAGCAACAATTCTCTTTTAATAGTGATCAAATGCAAGCTGACAACTACCAATATATTATTATTATCATTATTATTATCATTTGTTAGGCGCCACAAGATTTCCGCAGCGTCGTACACAGTACAAACAGTAGACTATACTGGGTGAAAGAGTACAGAACAATAAACAAAAATACCAATACTTCAGAAACTCCAGGCAGGCTGATGCAATAAGCACAGAGCAGAAGAACAGGTGAGGAGACAGGAGGGAAGAGGGCCCTGCTCATGTGAGCTTACATCCTAAAGGAGGGTAGACAGAACAGGCACAAGGGTAGTCAGAAGAGAGAAGGGAGAGCTAGTGGAGGAGGTGAGGTGGTTAAGTAGATGGTTGGTAGGCTTTGCGGAAGAGGTGAGTTTTCAGTGCACGTTTGAAGGAGCACAAAGTAGGAGAGAGACGGATGGAACGAGGGAGGTCATTCCAGTGAAGGGGGGCTGCACAGGAAAAGTCTTGGATTCTGGAGTGGGAATATATCACTATTATGAGTAATCTACTAATGTGGAGATGCAAGGGAGATATGGTTCAGCTCCTTCCCTATCCTGACACGGCTGCCCCAAGCCTGGAGAAAACCTGGTGTCATCGAAATGATTCACCAGGTTTCTAAGGTAACATTGTATCCACACTGGGATATTGAACAGTATGTAAATAGCGTACTGGTCCTTGAGACCCAAATCAAGCAATCTTGGGCACAATGCTGGAACCAGCCACAGTCAAAGTCAGGGTGCCTGAATCACCAACATCTTCCCCACACAGCTTAGTAAGCACCAGCTTCATTGGAATATGAGCTGCCGTTTAAATACATTAGGTGATTCAGAAGTGGCTAAAAAACATTTGTTTACACAGAGGTGAGGACGAATCTATCGGGAATTAACCAGTGTTTATGACAATTCAGCCCATCAAATCTGTAAACTAGTGGTCATGGGCAGCACAATGGCATAGTGGTTACCATTGCTGTGTCACAGTACTGAGGCCATGGGTTAGATTGCGACCAGGGCCCTATTTGTGAGAAGATAATGTAGATAATTAGATATTCTCTGTACAGTGCTGATTAACATGAATATATAAACAATAATGTAGTTCCTCAGTGAGGTCACTGGCTTCTATTAAATTGATATCGGAGTCTGGCATGAGTGCAATTATGGAGCATGTTCATTCATGAACGTTCAGGAGTACCTCTCCAGAACCACTGTTGTGTGTGTAAATTTATGTCAAAAATTGTTTGGCAAGAATAAAAAGAGTTGTAAGTTTGATTTTGAGGCCAATATTCAGTCTGCAACGTTGGGCCATATTCCAAAAGTGTTCAACAATTAAACTGGGTCATTCCATGTCAGTTCAACCAGGGGTGTCTACCACCCATCTCAGATCTGTTCGCAAATTTTCTGCCAAATATCTCGACAAAATAGCTGCGATTAGTAAATTATTTAATAATTTCAAAAATCAATATTTAATCAACTGTCAGACAGTCAAGATATTTGGCAGAAATAGTTGTTTTGACATCGTCTCTTAACTAACAAATTTTCGAACAAATTTGAGATGGGTGGTGGACATTTAATTTTTTTTTTGGGGTGATCTGATGTGGAATGACCCAACTACTATAAATTTACTTATCTCTATCCACAGGTATTCCGATTAAGAGCTTACAGAATCTGGATGGGTTTGGGACATGGTACTATGCTATATACTAGAGGGCATGTAACGGGAGACGTATGTGATCTTTCTGAGCAGAAGGGGTCATCTGACACATTACATATAGTTGGCCATCTTCTTGTCATAACATACCCATCATGTATTAACAAAATAGCATTTTATACTGAATGCAAAATGAAATCCACTTGGGTGATCAGGCTGCAAGTCAAAACTGTATTCATTCTTGTAGATCAACAAGAGAATGGCCACAAGCCCTAGAGCTTAAATAAATTTATCATCAATACACAATCAAGACTTTAAAAACATTTTATTAAATCAATTTGAAGTCTAAATTACACATAAGAGTCCTGTGTTCAATTTGGTAACCTTGGCAGTGTACAGTGCCTGTGTGCAAGGGTATGTTTTATTTACGACACAAAGGAAACACTTTGGCAAATACACAAAATTAACCCTCTTTTAAATTTGTCCCATGAATTAAGTGCAGTCATGTCAGTAGTGCATATTTGTTCCATGTACTAGGCCAAAATCTGCACATCTGCCCCAAAAATCATGGTATCCAAATAGTTCTAAATGGAGCATGTGAAAAAATGATAGATAAACAACCACCAGTACATTTTGCCAAAAGATCAATCTTTAGTAGACGTAGACAGACACGTTGCATCTGTAAACAGCTCTATGTGGGTTGTGCGCGTGCACTTGAACAGCAGTTTAGTCTCCCTGATTTTTTCACCATTTGGTGAATTCGTCACAAAGCTTAGCAGAACAAAGACAAAAATACAAAATTCACAGTAGCCCCAATAGCCATTATATTCTACATCCGAGAAATTTTGGGAGATTTATTGATCGAGAACTGTACAGAGGACAAGGGAACATACACAATCAGACAGACAGTAGAAGGGTGTCTAATAAAAATGTATGCCACTGGAGTCTGTCCTATTAATGGGTTCTAAGTCTTTACAAGCTCTTTCTCATTATCTGGAGAACGCTTGTCAAATGAAGAGCTACTAGTGCCCCATGGGAACTTTGCTTCCCACTTACAGAGTGTCATTACCTTAAGATCTTAAGGAACTTGTAATTCTGCATTTTGGCTTGGGGAGAGGAATCCATGCGACATCTGTCTTGATTGCACATCGCAGCTGACATATTTACTTGCTGCATGAACAACTATCAGAATATAATTTTATTTGTAATAATGTTGCTTCCAATGTGTTTTCTACAGAGATTCTTAAATTATTCAAGATATTGTATGCCTAAAATTCATGCAATGAGTGAAAAAAGTATCAAACTCAGCAAAATCACACCTGCCTGCTATTGTTTCACAAATGCTGCTTAAATATTGGGTACATAAACATTACCATTTCACATGATTTTATCTTCCGGCTAGGTCTAGCTGCATTCACTACAGTGTGGATATAGCTGGACTGGCTATGAACATAAGTTAAATGGTCAGTATACCAGTATAGTTTTGCATTGCATGTAGTTTTTACGATGCTTTTTAAATTTAAGCTCTGACCAGTACAACATTTCAAAGTGTATACTGAAAATGTGCTGAAAATAGGTGCAAACTACACATTATGATTAAAACCATTCAAACTGAAATCATCATGCGGTGAATGCAGCTGGATACAGTCTGAGAACAAGCACATGGGAAACACCAATGTGTACATTCCCAAAGATTAATTTTTACCTAAACATAATAATATAAAAGAATATGTAACTATTTACCTGGGCTTATAATGCAGAACTATGCAAAGAAGTAATTTGCTAGAGGTATTTCACATAATTAATCAGAAGTACACAATGGGCATATTTTTGTAAGTACAAAAAAAACCAACAACAGAGAATCCATCATATCCATCAGTGTCCACTATAGTGGATGCAGGTGGGAAGGTAAGAGCAAAGAAAGAAAAAATATTCCTATGGAATGGTGAACCTAGTAAGTAAATGTGTATGGCATCTTTAGTATATATGTAGGTATTATTTTCTAACTAATTACATTTTACACAAATTCTGAGTAGTGCCTCCTAAACCTCTCTGTTTATGTATACCTTGGTTGTACTTTTAAAATCTGTAAATCGTTATTTTAGGTTACCGTTTAACATTTGCTTTCATGCGCCCAAAGCATCCATTAAAGCATCCCAATGATGGATATTGTATTTTAGTGGTTTATTGAGATTAAAGTTCCATATTTATGTCTTGTAAAAGTACAGTTTCTCTCTTACACCTTTGCAGATGCGCAACATTTAACAAGGATTCTCTCCTGGTGCCTGAACAGAAAAGTCTCTTGGATAACACAAGAACACATGGGTGTCATTTGATCTTAAGTACAGTGAGCCCTTAGGTGTACAATTACACCAAATCTACATTGTGTATGAATATGTAATGTATTGTGTGATTGTCTTTCTAAATGTAGCACAAAGCAAAAAGGTAAGAACCTATTTTAAAAACTCAAAATTCTCCTATTTCATAAGTAAAATAGCAGTGTGTCTCTACTGTCACAGACAGCAGGAGTGCAGACAGCCCTGAGATAGTGCTGTAAAGAAATGAGGAGAAGTTTAGAATGATTTATAGAATGGTGGTGACCACCTCCAATGAGAAGAATAGATCCATGTATGCCTTGTCTAAACGAATGGAGCGTTTTCATATGGGCAATAAGCCATGGACCCTCGCATCTTCCTGCCACTGTATAAGGAAAAGTAGCACATCAAACATGTGCCACATGGAATCCACATTTGCAGCAGAAACACAGCTTTACATGGTCATGGTAAAATACGGTGTTACACCGTTATTGAAAGTCACCATCACAAATCATGATTATAGGAGAATCATCCTGGTAGAGGAAAAACACCTGCTAGAGAATGGTAGAGGGCAGTTTCTTGACACGCCGCTGTGCCAGGATGGAGGATTTGATTGGTTGCAGCTGAGGGGTTGGCTTAGAGCTGTTTAAGGCAGAATATGTTGCAGCCATAGCTCCCTGGAACATAAAATCATACATAACCATTAACTATATATCAATTATAGGATCAGATATTACAGCAGAGTACTATTTAACAAACCAAAGTAAAATGTGCACCTTTAGTAAATCACTACGTGAAAAAGCAGCAAAAACAAATAATTAACTCTATCTACTCTCAAATCAAGTTTTGCATTCATGCAATAAAATGTATTACCTCTATTTGAGGTACTAGATTGTGCTGCTTTGCAATAGAAAAGAGCTACATATGGATATATTAATACATATATAACATCTACACACACACTTATTTTGATAAAGTGATACTTCTAATTGAATAAATTAGTTTGTCTTTTATAACCTAGAAGGGAAATGTTAAGGGCAAAGTACAACAAGGCTCTCTCACCTTGACCAACTGTGCATCTTGTCGGTTAAGTTGACTCTGAGGTAGTAAGTCCCTTTTTGTGATCCATTCATGTTGCAGAACTTGACGGGCTGTTAATCGGCGATGGGGGTCCACATGTAACATGCGGGAGACCAGGTCCTGTGAGAGGACAGAGCACATTAGGAATGCACAATTGTGTGGCACAGCTGGAACTCGATAAATGCATTATGAGAGAAACTTTACTTACCTTTGCCGAATCTGATACAGTGCTCCAGTTTCCCCCTCTCAGTGTAAACTTTCCACCCCCAATCCGTGTCAATATCTCCTCTGGTGTGTCTTCTGGGCCATTAGCAAACGGTGTGTATCTGTAACCATGCAGAGAACCACCAATGACATTTGATCACGTAAGTAGCCGTACATTAACAATTGCTTTGCATTTAGAATTATTCCAACATATCTGCATTTCTAAAACTACTCTTGCTAGAGTAGTATAGTATAGTGTGTGTGTGGCCACTGCGTGCGTGTATTATGTGTGTGTGAGGGGCCACTGCGTGCATTATGTGTGTGTGTGTGGGGCCACTGCGTGCGTGTATTATGTGTGTGTGAGGGGCCACTGCGTGCGTGTATTATGTGTGTGTGAGGGGCCACTGCGTCCGTGTATTATGTGTGTGTGTGAGGGGCCACTGCGTGCCTGTATTATGTGTGTGTGTGAGGGGCCACTGCGTGCGTGTATTATGTGTGTGTGAGGGGCCACTGTGTGTGTGAAGGGGGGGGGGGGCCCAAACCGATATCTTGCCTAGGGCCCCATGAGGTGTAAATCCGGCTCTGGTTGTTCCTCACCTTTATTACTGTGACTTTACCAGTTAGTCTAATAGCACAGCAAGCCACATGAAAATAAGTTTTAAATGTGTTATATGTCAATGAACCTTTTTTCTGTAATTTGTTTTATTTATTCGATTTTTTATAATAGAAGAAACAAACAGTCTCCGATGAGTTACAATTTTCACAGTAATACACAGGAGTGAAGTACAGATTATGATACAGCATACATTTATTTTTGGTAGTTACACTACAATCAATCATAATCCAAGGTAGCAAATGCCAATCTATCTATAGCCAATCTATTAAATTATTAAAGATTGTCTTGGAACAGTTGCAATAGTTAAGTTACTTTGGATACAATCATAGCTCACACCTAATTTCCCATATCTTTCTAGATTTGTCCAGGCCTATAACAGGAATTTTATAGGGTCCCTTTATGTCATCAAGGATTTCCATAAGGACAATTTAGGTAATAATTATAACCAAAAATCTCTCATTTGTAAAGGAGGAGCATTGAACACTAAAGCTCGTCTTACTATAAACGTATTAGTTATATAAAGTGTGGAGCTTTAGATCTGCTGCCAATGGGGAAAATTTCAAATATACAGAAATGTTATCCCAGACGCAATGAGTATATGAAGTTAGTAAAAAAACAGGCACATAGAATTTTAGAAGGATAATGATGATCTAATTGATCCATTCCTCCAGGTCATTTTGTTGGTATATATTAGAAAGATTTTACCTGTTTTCAAAACCGATATATCAAATATAAATTGGCTTAATAATAGTAACACTGCCTTAATTTCATACAGTCATTGCGCCTGGGATTACATTTCTGTATAAAAGTAATAGTGTTCATAGCAATCAAATCACTCTGTGCTGACAAACTAAAGTGGATTGGGGCTGCTCATCCACTGCCACTCAGGAGCAATTTCACTCTCAAAACTTTAATGCAACATATTCTGAATAATTTTTGCATGAAGAGAATGGTGAACGCTCCTCCCCTGTCAATGTTTCAGCATGGAGCGATGCAAGTGCTATGTACATTTATTATTGTTTATTTATATAAATATTTCTAGCTGGAAAAGCACTAGCGTTCAAAGCCGCCTTCTGAAACGATCCTAAGGGATATTTAGTTCTTGCATCCAATGCAAGTAAACACACTTCTACCAGCTACTATGCTACCCAAAGAGTAGGGATAATAAGGCTGGATGGTATTCAGTGTTGTGCTCAGTGACTGCCAGGAATCACCTAAAAACAGTATCAAATTGTAAGTATAAAATCCTATTTTTTAACCTCTAGCCCTAATGTCAACCCCCTAAATGATTCATAGGATCTTTAGTTGCCAGGGCTTCTATATATAACATCAACAGAAAATGTGAAATTGGGCACCCTTGTACAATGCTGAAGTGAGAATGAGGCAGACAGAAGAACATGGACTGCAATATGTGCAACTGGGCAGCTCTATTTTCACTTGCATTTGGTCTGGTTGTTAGAAGCAGATATCACATACTTTTGATAGAGGATCAGGATGCTCATTTAATCATTTACCATGTATGCTCACTACGCTTGTATATGCACTTACCCTGCCAGCATTGTATACAGGAGGATTCCCAGGCTCCAGATGTCACATCCTTCGTCATACCCCTGCCTCTTCAACACCTATGAAAATGATAAATGTATTGTTACTAAATCCTGCCACCTCATTGTCTTTTTTTAGACTTTGTAGAAATATATAACTAACTGTCTTCCTGAATGCCTCTTTTTCTTTATTTTCCTAAAATTTGTAGCCCTTCATGGATAAAAAGTGCCCCATTACCTCAGGTGCCACAAAGTTAGCTGTGTAACAGGGGGTCATTAGTAATCCATTTTCTGCTCGCAGTTGTTTTGCGAATCCAAAATCACAGATTCTTATGGACTCAGGGTTTCCAGATTCATCAACATACAGGATGTTACTTGGTTTCAGATCTCTATGAACAACCTGAAATGTGAGAGGAATAATGATAAAGAATTTGGGTTGAATTCCTGCAAACAGAGGGAAGAGGTGAGTGAAGAAGTGAATTGTGTGTGGAAATTCTCACCCCTTGTGAGTGTAGATACTCCACAGTCTTGCAGATGGTCAGAAGAACAGCAGAGGCCTCCCTCTCGGAGAAAAACTTCTGACGTAAAATCCTGTCAAGCAGTTCTCCTCCTCTCATAAGCTCAGTAACAAGTTGGACACTATTTCCCTCTTCATATACCTGTCATGGGGTTATATAGTGGAATGTTTATCAGCACTTGTTCTCTGCTAATAACTTAATAACAGTGTTACACTGTTTTTCAAACTATATAATGAGAAAAGTTATCTTTTGAATCTACAAATTGACTGAAGGTGTGATCATATATACGAATGGCTGAGCACTTACATCCTTTAGTGTAATTATGTTGGGATGTTGTCCATATCTGCGTAAAATCTCAATTTCTTCTGATGGATCCCTCTTAGTTTTGTCTATCACCTGCGGAAAATAAACACAGAAAAGAAACATTACAAAAGATAAATAAAGGTTAAAAGGTACCGTACACTACATGGCGAGACTAATAGGAAGTGGATGTGTAGTACTTAAGCACACCTGAATAGTGTAATAACCAAGTGCTTCATAGCAAGAAACGTCACCTTCTAACACATCACGCAACGAAACGTCACCCTCTAACACATCACGCAACGAAATGTCACCCACTAACACATCACGCAATGGAAGGTAGAATGTGGGAGCAGACAAGAATCATTTTCAAACGATGTATAAGACCCAGTGATGTTTCAGTACAAAAGCCCCTTCATCAAGGAAAAAGTATTCTACCTTCTATTGAAAGTTGTACCTAGGCAACAGGAAAGACAAATTTACATATATTAGGTTTTTTTTCTTACCTTCACAGCATATTCCATGTTCGTTCCCTTGTGAACACAACGCTTGCAATAAGAGTATGCACCAACGCCAATAGTCTGCCTCAATGTGTACACATCACTGAATGCAGTGGTTTTACTGTGCATCTTTAAGAAAACAAAAGAGTGAGGTGAAAGTCTGCACCGTACTGCACCACTCTTATTATAAAATACAAGGTACAAGCAGGCATAGCATAAGATGAGAGTCATGCCAAAACACAGTCCAAGTGTGTGAGAAAATGTCACCTTTGGTACAGAGAGTACTGGAGACACTGATGTTTTTACATCTTCATTTATGGAAGGAGCTACAAAACTAAAGCCACGGAACAGCTGATGAGCTCCTGCACTGGGGGGTATTCCAGGAGAATCTGGAGAACAGAGAAAATAGCTTGTTACAATGAGTAAATTAGGAGTATGTTTAACTCATTCTATATCCAGGAATTTTCATTTATTCTACAACTTAAAGCATTCACATACCAAATATATGCTCATCACATGTGAAACATAATAGAGGAGTAAATATTTGTGGTTATTTAATTTTACTTTAGTAATTAAAGTTTTTCCCTGATTACATTAGTAGATACATTATTTACTTAATAGATGTGCAAGTGTTTATATAAAATTTAGGTTACATCTAAGCTCATGTTAGAGCATGCAGAAAGCTGGTCTAGTGCTTACTATACCCAAGGACTCTTTCTATCTTGCATAGGAATCCCCCACAATAATGCACAGCATGATGCATATAGTTAGTGGATTGGCACAGACAGTCTGTAGATGAAGAACAAGTTACTTAACTACTGAATATACTTCTGATATTTCTTTACATGATAAAATAAAGAGGAAACATAAATCATGTATGTACTAGGAGTACAATGACTTATCTTTAAAATGAATTCAAAACTACTGGAGTAGGTGATACAAAGATAGTGTAAATGACGCACCCGGCCGCCCACATGATGTAAAAGAAAACGTGATTATCAGACCAGACCACCTTCTTCCATTGCTCCATGGTCCAGCCCTGGCGCTCACGTGCCCTTTGTAGGCACTTTCGGCAGTGGACAGGAGTCAGCATACGAAAGCTGTGATGCACTCTGTGTTCTAACACCTTTCTGTCGTAGCCAGCATTAACTTTTTCAGCAATCTGTGCTACAGTAGCTCTTCTTGGACTGGACCAGACAGGCTAGCCTTTGCTCCCCACTTACCAATGAGCCTTGGGCACCCATGACCATGTCGCCAATTCAACGGTTGTCCTTTCTTAGACCACTATTGGTAGGTACTAACCACTGCACACTGGGAACACCCCACAAGACCTATCATTTTGTAGATGCCCTCGCCCAGTCGTCTAGCCATCACAGTTTGGCTCTTGTCAAAGTCACTCTCCTTACGCTTGCCCAATTGAAATTCTGTGCGTATCAATATAAAACTGCACTAAAAGGTCTCATACTTTGACAAAAGTTGTGAAATTTGACATTACATGTAACCATAGTATATTTTATTTTGAAAGACTTACAATCGTGAAGTCGGATATGGAAAAATATCTTCCAACATGAATCATAGACTCTTTGGTTGGGTTTATGAATATTAGAGCTTTTCTCATACACACTGGTAATAAAGTAATAACTCTATACCTTACGTCTACTGTGTGATTTATTTTTTATTCTGACCTATTCAGGTTCTGTACCCAGTGCCTCATTGTTCTTTATAGCGTCTTCTTTCAGACATCTATTTCTTGCTCATTGCTATTTTGTGTTCTCATTCTTCATTAGACAGCAAAGACATGCTGCTGCTTGTACTATGTATGTGTTATGGGTTCATCAACAAGATTTCACCAATCACTAATACCAAACACCAACCTCTTGGAGTGCGTGAGGTGAACTCTGAGTCAAAGTAATATGTGTCATCTGGTTGAGCAACTGCAGGTTTGAATGGAGGACTGATCTCTCTGCGGAACAGCTTCTGTGGGAATAGAAAATAAGAAACACTTAAATAAATCAATGTGGTTTTGGTGTTAGCAATTTGGTTCAACCAAAAATCTACTATCTCACTTTTCTATATACAAATAGATAATTGTTGCTGCATGAAACAAGGTGACTCCAAAGTACAATAATCTCTCATCAGAGCATCCTTCATGGTAATACCATGTATTTTTTGGCAGTCATCTACAATTTAGTCACAAGGAGGCATTACTGCAATCTATTGGTGGATACATATATTCTTTCACACCCATATGGGAGATTGATAGCGCTCTATTCTTTATATGTTCTTGATGTTTTATATATATTATTCCAACAAGTGTATAAATGAAGATTAAAGAGATATGAGCTGCAATCATGTGTGTGGTGCTCTAAGGAACTCTTTTGTTTATTTTTATTCTATCACAACCTCCCCGACCACATGGCACGTTCACTCACTAAATTATACATTTACATATATGCTGGGTAACATACATTTATAGACTAATACAAAATATACCTTCCATGCAAAATGAGCACAAATCCCCAAAAAGCCTGTTTTGCCAGATTACTAAACTTTGTCAGTCCTATTATTTTTAACATTTAACCCCTTTGCACAACATTTATCTCTATAGCTTATTTTGGGTCTAGTGCCAAGGCAGCATTAGAAACTCACATTCCAATCAATGGTGGAGAAGAATGGGTGACGCTTAATTTCTTCTGCTCCTTCAGTGCCAGATCCTGGAAAACCACAGCACAGAAAGCATATTACCTATAGACAGTTAGGGAGTAACATGGCACAGCACATCAATAAGCATGATAAGGTCAGCAAATGTGTGTTCCCCTAGTGTGGGAGACAACACAATAAAACACTCACTCACCTAGTCTGTTAGTGGGATTTCTTTTAAAGAGACAGCGTAACAAACCCTGCGCTTCGCTGCTGAGAAACTGGGGCATTCCCAGTTTAGCTCTAAAAGAGATGTAGGAGTAAAAGTTTGGAAAATGAGATCATTTGGATAACAAAAGGATGAGGACTGGCAGATAAAGCACTTGAAGGACTACTGTTTTAGAAGTCAGACTAGCAAACTTGATAAGGTTGTTTACCATGTTATTGAAATGATTAAAAACAAAGTTTCGGTTCTCCAGAAGGATATAAATACATTAGAGACTGTACAAAGAAGGGCAACAGCACAAAACTTACCCGGAAAGACTAAAAGATCTTAATTTGTATAGTTTGGAGCAGAGAAAGGAAAGGGGGACATGATAGAAACTTTCAAATATATCAAGGGCTTTAACAAGATACAGAAGGGAAACATTCTTTAAAAGAAGAGAAGTACTAGAACACGCGGACATGCACTGAAACTGGAGGGAATTAGGTTCAGAGGAAATTTGAGGAAAAACTACTTCACAGAAAGGGTAGTGGATAAGTGGAATAGCCGCTCATCAAAGGTGGTAGAGGCTAATACAGTAGAGCAAGTTAAACACACTTGGGATAGCCATAAGGATATCCTTACAAAGATTAAAGGATCAAATAGGGTTTGAGGTTACCATAGGTTAATTAAAAAAAAAAAAGGCAGACAAGATGGGTCAAGTGGTTCTTATCTGCTGTTAAATTCTAATGTAAGCAATTAACTTCATGTCTGTTTCTGTACAAACATGTGATCAGGAGAGTAAGTGTTCCAGTGTGTTTGTGCCACTGTGCATACATACATATACCGATCAGCCACAAAATTAATACCACTGACAAGTAACTTGAATAACATTAATTATCTCATTACAATGGCACCTGTCAAGGAGTGGGATATATTAAAGCAGCAAGGGAACAGTTAGCTCTTGAAGTTGATGTGTTGGAAGCAGGAAAATGGGCTAACAAATGGATCTGAGCTACTTTGATAAGGGCCAAATTGTGGTGGCTTGACGACTAGGTCAGAGCATCTCCAAAACGGCAGGTCCTGTGGGTGTTCCCGGTATGCTGTGGACAACTGGTGAACCGGCGTCAGGTTTATGGGTGCCCAAGGCTCACTGATGCATGTGGGGAGTGAAGGCTAACTTGTCTTGTCCAAATCTACATAAAAGCTACTGTAGCACAAATTGCTGAAAAAAGTTAATGCTGGCTATGACTGCATTGCAGCTTGCTGCGTACAGGGCTCCATAGCTGCAGAATAATCAAAGTGCCCATGCTGACCCCCGTCCACCGCCGAAAGTGCCTACAATGAAGGTGGCCTGATCTAATAAATAACGTTTTCTTTTACATCATGTGGATGGCCAGGTATGTGTGCATTGTTTACCTGGGGAAGAGATGGCACCAGGATGCACTAAGGGAAGAGGAGTAGCCGGCCAGCGAAGGCTGTGTGATGCTCTGGGCAATGTTCTGCTGAAAAACCTTTGGTCTTGGCATTAATATGGAAGTCACTTTGACACCTACCACTTACCTAAACATTGTTGCAGACCAAGTACACCCCTTCACAGCAACAGTATTCCCTGATGGCAGTGCCCTCTTTCAGCAGGATAATGCTGAAAGATAATTTCCACACTGCAAAAATTGTTCAGTAATGGTTCGAGGAACATGACAAAGTTCAAGGTTTTGAATTGCCTGCCAAATTCCCCAGATCTCAATCCGATCAAACAACTTTGGGATGTACTGGAAAAACAAATCAGAGTCATGGCAGCCCCACCTCGCAACTTAAAGGACTTAAGGGATTTGTTGTGAGCATTTTGTGCCAGATACCCAAAGACACCTTCAGAGGTCTTGTGTAATCCATGTCTTGATGGCTCCGAGCTGTTTTGGTAGCATGAAGGGGACCTACATAGTATTAGGCAGGTGGTTTTAACATTGTGGCTGATCAGTGTACAGTCTGCAATGCAGTGGGAAGTGCTTCCACTGCTTGAACTGAGGGGCCAAACATCTGACCAAGTTGAACGACAATCCTCAGCTTGTTTGGGTATGTCCGCTTATAGAAGCTACTCATTGTCCTACTACACCATGGCCATTCAACGCTAGGACCCAGGATGATCTTTTAAAAGGCCAGTTAAACTGTGTAACCATATACATAAACAGAATGGATTCCTGCAGTAATTTAGGTTTCAGTGGTCATTTTTTATGCCTATTAATGTCTTTGCCCTTGGGATTTGTCAAACTCTTTATTATTTATATGCCAACATACATAGTGATGAAAATCAAACAATGTGCAATACCACAAAACTAACTGGTGACTTATTGTCACCCATTGAAAATACACACACAGAATATTACGGAGCTGGTGATTAGTGGTTTGAGAAAAAGGAAGCAGTAGAGATCAGGCTGGTCAGTCTGTGAAAGGAAGTTTATTTGTGTGTTTTACGTGGAGGGGTTTACATTACAGTCGAGGAGATCTGAGGGAGTGCTATTGTCAAATCTGCTGTACAAAGGGCTTAAGGCAGGGGAATGTATGTGGGGTATTTTAAATGCAGTGGAAAAAAAGCTTGTGTTAGCCTCACAGTGCCTTATATCCTGGACTAGGTCATCTCCCTTTACAGTGTCTGAACAGACAGGGAGCAAAATGCCGTTGGCAGACTGGGCATGTTAGGGATAAGTAAGGTCTGACCTTCAGTAGAATGTATGTGTATTTGGAGTTGTGTCTAGATGTGTTGTGTTTTGGTAAAAGTGGTGTTAAGGGGAGCTGAATGTCCATTGCTGTGCAAATGTGTCTATGACAAGAGATCCCCTGTCCTTACAACATTTCAGTTTTAGTATATAGGAAAGTATAGCTCCTTCTAAATCTTTGACCTACTTTAGGATTAGTGTCATGGTTTCTTTACGGTCTTTGCCTTGAAATGGTAGGGATCCTGTAAGCATCTCAAACTGAGAAAATAGAAAGAAGATATGTTACAAGGAGAGGACGTAACTTTAAACATTTCAATACTCAACTCACTTCTTAATACTTATGCTGCTAGGCTCCTGTGCAGGGTATGTACCTAAAGTGGCCAGGCTGAATTTCACTTAGAGCAGAAATAACTGTTTAAAGTTAGTATAGCTTAATTCATTTTAGGTTTATATGACTTTATTTTGGTAGCATTGTGGAATAAAATATCACCCTTTATTTGCATTAAAATTAGCAGAAATAGGACAATACTTGTACCTAATGATTGATATATGTGTATTTTATCAGATGTGCAGTATACCAATTTGCAGCCATTATTGAGTTTATATGTAAATATTTTTATATGTGTAAGAATTAACCATTTTCTTTTACATTTTTATTACAAAACATTTGTTTACAAATAAAATAAAATATTAAAATACTAGAAGCAGGAGCCAATCAAAGAGTCAAATTGAACATCCAGACTTAGAGCATTCCCAAAGTTCTTCATCTATCTTTGCCAACTACTTTGCGAATTGGTGGTATCAAAAAGCTAACCTGTTCCTGCTATTTGCATATACATATATGTAGGCTGGCTATGAATTCCATGCACCCATATGAAGTACCCAGCTGTAGATAACAGCTTCTAGTTCCATGACATGGCCACAACCCATTGTTTTCCACTGTATCATCATCACCATTTATTTATATAGCGTCACTAATTTTGCAGCGCTGTACAGAGAACTCACTCACATCAGTCCCTGCCCCATTGGGGCTTACAGTCTAAATTCCCTAACACACACAGACTAGGGTCAATTTGTTAGCAGCCAATTAACCTACCAGTATGTCTTTGGAGTGAGGGAGGAAACCAGAGCACCCGGAGGATACCCACGCAAATGCGGGGAGAACATACAAACTCCACACAGATAAGGCCATGGTCGGGAATTGAACTCATGACCCCAGTGTTTTAAGGCAGATACTGCTTAATGAGGATACTTGTTTTAACACAAAGAGTTAAGAAATCCTGCAAAAGCACATTTGTCATACTCCTACAAACCTGTCCCCTTAGGTTACATGGATAAAAAACAAAAAACAAAACAGATTTTAAAAAAAAGTTACCATCTACCTTTGTTTTTAGGCTTTGTGTCAACAACATATCTTACAACACATATAAATAATTATTATTTCTATAGGCAGATGAACTAGACAATTAATTTGTCTAATTAGTTTCTGGGGTGGCACTAATTAAGCCAAAGTAACTGTGATGAACCACAGCAGTGCTATCTTTAATCCCCCCACCTCAAAAAAAATAAAAAATAAATAAAAGATCTGTAGTGTATGCAAAAGATAGTTCTACATTTAACTGATAAAGATGTAGTCTCGCCACAAATTTATAAAATCAACCTGACATTAAAGGGGTCAAACAAGGGAGGTTGGTTAACAATTCATAGGAACTTTCAATTCAATATTCAAAACTTAAAAGCTACTCGGTTATTGTTAGCTGACTTTATTCAGTACTCTGAAAGTAATTTACCATGAGCACACCATAAGACCACCAATCTGCACTGTGAGTGTGGCCCTGCCGATTCACCACCTCGGGAGCCATGTACTCCACTGTACCACAGAAAGAGTATGCCTTCTTTTCATGGTCTATCGCCTCTTTACTGAGTCCAAAATCTGAAGAAAAAACAAAACAAAAGAACAACAGTGTGAACAGCATACGTATTATACAGAAGCTTGTGACAGAGACACAGGCCACTCTCTCAATAGCATGAAGAGACGCAAGAATGCTCCACAGACGGAGTTAGGAGGCGGAGGTTCTAGCAAGCACATAAAGGATGACTTACCAGTCAGTTTAATGTGGCCCTCCTCATCCAGCAAAATGCTGCAAGGTTGAATAGATACAAAACGTCACACAAAATACATAGGTTGATGCTCACCCTAACAGTATAAACAATGTCAGACATATTGTCCCCTAGTGTACATATAGAATAGGGCTCTACTGACAACATGACAAGTTAAGCAACTTGCCTCAGGTGGCATACCAAGAGTGTTGTCTCACAGTGCTTTTATGAAGTGATTTGTTGCCTCTCACCACCTTCTGGCAGCTTATAGTAGTCACCAGCAATAACCTGGGTGTAGCCAAGCCTTGTGGTTCTCTGCAGCAGGAGGCCAGGTGGGATGCAAGGTGAGAGGTGGATGGGATTAGATAAATTGTGGAGTCACCACCATGATCAGAATCTCAGATGGCACTATACGCTGATTAGACTTTCATAGATTCCAGAGTAAGAAATATAGGGTAGATAAAAAAAACAAACAAACTGGTGGCACCTACTTCTCCGGTTTGAGATCACGGTAGATGATTCCCAGGCTGTGCAGATGATCTAATCCCAGAGCCAACTCAGCCAGGTAAAACTTTACATCCTCCTCAGTAAACATAACCTAAAGGAGAAGCGCAAACAATAGAATGACTGAGAGCTAGCATATAACTTACAGTATTATATATTTTTAAATTTATATGTATCTTGAAGCCAAACAAATGGCAAGGCAGCGACGGCTATATAAAAAAAGCCTAAACATAAAGTTAACGGTATGTGGGTTTAGACACTTTGAGAGAATAGTCTGGTGTTCTGAGCAGACAATAAGCTTTCACACTGACCTCCTTCGAAAGACGAGTAAAAAGGTCTCCACCACGCAAGAAGTCCAAGATCAAGTAAAGTTTCCCCTCTGTCTGAAAAGCTATAATAGATGTTCAAAAATTTCAGTCACGTAAATACATTAGCAGCTGGAAAAATAAACACCTATGTTCATATTGCAGAACATCTCAGAGCCAACATTAAAGCACTTTATTCCACATAAACCTAAAACTCATACTTACCGTAGTGAAGCCTAACTACAAATGGATGGTGAACTTCAGCCAGAATATCACGTTCCATTTTAGTTCTTACACGGTCTCTCACTACGGGAGAAATAGAAACAAAAAACAAAACAAAAGGATAAAACACTCATGAAACGTTTATACCATATAAGGTTCAAGACTTCTGACACAGTCACCGTCAAACACGATTGGCAGCCATACCCCGTTGTTGGCTTGCAGCCTTTATTTTTCCGAAAAGAAAAGAAATACTATGAGAATGTGTGTGACATACTGTGAATGCTAATAGTATTACCTTAGTAGTGACCACTTTAAAAGAATATAAAAACTATATTTCTTTTTATATGAACAAAAAAGTATTTTCTTTTTTTTTTAACTAAAACAGTGTGGCTGCCAACCATTGCTAATGGTGACTGAATTCGATTTTATGGCAAAAAAGGATCCCAGTGAAAATACTGTAAAACTATTATGATGTGCTGTTGTCACTCTTTACATTTTAGAAAAGTCCCTTAATCCAACCTCTCTTGCCCCCCCCCCCCCCCCCCAAGTTTTCACATCAGTCAGGACAGTCACTGTGGTGCCTGCGCACATAGGAGGGTTGGAGTGTGTTTAACGTTAATTAGTATTACAGGCTGGGTATAGTGGGAAGACTTCCTTCCACAGCATCCCTTTCATGGCAGAACTAGTCTGGCAAATAAAGTCCAGAATAGTTTATTCTAAGAGCTGAAATATTGAGAAGGAAAGGCATTGACAATTATTCAATTCACTTGCAGGAACCCTTTAACACACAAACTTTACTTTATGTATTACTCCCTCTTTATAATACCCTTATTAAAAGGGCACCTGTATATTACCATCAAGTATATTCTCTTCACAAAATTGCATACAGATACAACATGCATTAAGTAATGCACTCTTTATTACCTGGTCCATTTTTTAAATCACATTTACCCAAAAAATTTTTTCCCTTTATGGTTTTGCAATCTTTCTGTGAAAAAGAAGTACTCTGCTGTGTTTGCGCTGAAATTTTTCAGTGCAAGACTTGGCCAAAATTTACCACCTGTACCCCAGAAGCTGCATAGTGTTCTACAGTTATTTGCTCAGGGTAGTTGTGTTTTTTCTGGCAATTGTGCAACATTTACATTATTTTCAAAACGGTTCTGATAATTTGGACAATTTTCCCTGCTAGTGAAGTAAACATGCACTTTCATCAGCTCTGCTGGTTTTATAAATGTTTCTAAATGTGCTAACATCATAGTGGAGACAGGGGTACACCTGTCTTGGCCATTAGCTACATGGGGAAGTTTGCTGCTCTGTAGAAAACATATCATAGGTGTGTCTGCATTAACACATTAGAGGAACCATAAGACAGCTAACCTCAGGACAACCAGGCAGCCCTAAACAGATTACTGAATGTGTAACTGTTATACAAAAACCTTATCATGTAGTATAATTTAGCTGTTCCCTTTTTTTTTTTTTTTTTTACTGCTGTCTTTTTAAGAAAAGTGCCTTTCACCTCTTAGATTTATATTGGTTATAGGACAATAATAGAGTCTAATAAAAGGGAAACAATTTTGGAGAGAAGAACAAAGGAGAAAAAGATAAGAAAGGAGGTCAATGGAGAAGGGGTAACTGCAAGCAGGACAGGTGACGAGGAAAAAGTGGAAAGAGAACGGTGGTAGGAAAATGACAAGTAGAGGTGGGAAGACTGGAAGAAGAAGAAGAAAGAAGCAGAGGGGAGGCAATATAGGACCTAAGTATAAGAGGAACAGTGAGGACCATGTTAGGTGGTTAAGGACAGATGTGAAAAGAGATAGTGACAGAGAAAGGAAACTAATAAAGGAAATGTCACAGCAGTGGGGAGATTAATGATACACAGTAACACCTATATCTTTGTTAGAAAGTCAGTGGAGGTGGTATAAGGGGATCTAATGGGAGATTACAACAGTAAGATGTAGGTATGCAATGCTGGGGGCATCAGTATATATATTTCACAACAATACAGATTTTTTATTTTTATTTTAGTTAATGACCTTTATGAACACATGACCTTTACTATTGTAGTTCTGTTAAGATCTTTGTGAAATTATAAAGTGCTTATTAACCAGAACATTACATGGTGTTAGACTGAGGGACTGTATAGGTGGTGTGGGGAGTTTTAACATGACATGTTTGCTGAGAGTTTACTGATCGGTGCGTATCTATGATGTCTGTTTGATTTATTAAATGAATTACTACATCTATCTGGATTATGTGGTTTAAAGTGTTGACATTTTAGTGTAATCTGCACACAACAAAGCTTTTATTCTTCAACCTTGTCCCGAATTGAAAGATATATAGCAATGGGAGAAAGGCCTATAGCTTGGATTCTGCTCTTTGATACCCTCAACGGCATTAAATTGCCCATTGTGGTCTACACAGAGTGCAAAGGGGAACACCCATTGGTATTTAACCTGATGTGACCTTAGAATTTCAGTTACAAGTCCCAGGGTTAATACATTCAATAAAGTGGAAGGTGTCAGAAGTGGGTAGAATTGAATTTGCGTCTCATTGTGGAAGTGGCCATTAGGTACCACTATTGCAAATCATGTTTTTCTTAGAGCAAAACAATGCATCCTAATAATTGCATTCCTTGGAGATTTCCTGGACCTTGGGGGTTGGCACAATGCCCTGTGAGTGCGACCCATCTCCCATCAGTCCAAAGGGAGATCAGATTGAGTTACTGCAAATAGATTCATTATGTAAGTGTTCAAGACCCCTTCAGTAAATGTTACTGTATATCACTATAATACAGCTTTCAAATCTAATGTTTCTCTGTTTGCACCTCCAGGTTGGTCTCTTAATCCTTATTCACAGGGTTATTGCTATGTAGAGAATAGGATCCTTTATCCAGAAAGTTCACAGAACCAGAAATAATTTGTGCTATTTGATTACTGTCCTATATACAGATGTGTTCACCAAACACCTCCTTCTACAGTCAGTGTGAGGAGCATTGCTAAATATTTAATGAGGAGGGGAGTGCCAGAGGCAGTGTGGGAAAACCTAGGGCTAATATTTAAATGTATTTTAGTACAGCCCACATTAGGCATTAGGATGTTCCAAATTACAGCAGAAACCAATTATCTGGGAAAGCCTATGCCTCAAGCATTCTTGAGAATTAAATTGGTGCTGAATAATTGCTTTCACTAGAAAACAGATCATTTAATAAGCCACAACTGATCTAATCTTGGAAGCATGGCAAGTTTAAATACACTCATTATAATAGAAGCTTTTATTACTACAAACAATTCCAGTGCTGTTGATATCTTGATGGTACAATATCCATAGTCACACATGTTTATGATGTTTTCTAACACACAGACACATTAGCACTATACCATGTCACAGTTAGGCAAGACCCTACCACTAGGCCATGCAAACAAGCTACTCTATTAAACTATTGGGACAGGATTATCAGACATGACTAAGAGGGATTGGGGTGCTTTGGTAGAGATATGTGGGTTATGGGATGGAGACAAAAATAATGGATCTGTAGGCAAGCAACTCTTAGGAGACTTAGTAAGAACTAAGCAGCTATGGAAATTCCTTGTAAGAAAAGGTTAATGTTAATTATACAAGAACCACACCACTTCCCCTTGAACTGCTGTTTCAAATCTCCCTTCAAATCTTTGAAAGCAGCTGCATCACTAACTCAAAGCGCTGCTTCTCATCAACCAACTCCAAGTCCCCTCTGAGGGCTCCAAACACAGCCAAGAGTCCAAAAAGCGCAAGAAACCAGCAGCAGTTTTCAGATATCCCGCTGCCTGGATGATGTGATTATATTTACATCGACTTGAGCAAGGCATTGGGAGATTTAAAACAGTGGTTCAACTGGAAGCATCACAGTGCTAGTGATGGAGTCCATATAATTAACAAATATTATAAAACTTCTGCCTTAAATGTTACATTAGATAAATACAAAGGAGCAATACATTTGGGGTTAGTGTGCATTTAAATGAATATGTTGGGTTATACAAACTGAGTTCTAGCTGCCCACCTTTAAGTGTGGCTTTTTTGAGCACTTTCATTGCATACAGCTGATTGCGGTCAGGTGGAGTGATTTTACGAACTAGAAAGACCTACAGAAAAAAGAAACAGGTTACAAAATAAATTAATAATAATAATAATAATAATAAAGATAAATATTATTAATAAATAAAAATGAGAAAACGGTACATTTAAAGCACAGATTAACCCATTGTAGTAGAATGGAGTTGGGAAACAAGACTTTCCACAGAGCGTTGCAGGAAGACAGCATATGCTCCCAGGGCTGGTCCTATAGTGGGCTATGTTGGCCTGGGCCTGTAATTTGTTTCCCTTTAACATGTTCCTAGTAGAGTCTCACACCCGGGGAAAACTTTGCCAACCAGCCCGTGCATGCCATGCCGGAGGCTGCTCATTATACCACAGGACCAAAAATATTCCCTCCAGTACTACAACAGGATGCAAATGAAAGCCATGCGCTTATTGCAAGTACTGCTGCAGTTATTTATATATATTTCTTGAGCTCTTATTCCTTTTACCTTGTGCACCTTTTATAAATAAGAAAAGGATTGAAGACATACTTCAATTTGTGCACACAGCAAACGCTTACATTTTACTTTCAGTATGATAAAGGTATTTTAATGAAACACTAATTATTAGAGAAGATACTGTAGGATTTATTTTTAAAGGAACATAAAACTTCTAAAATGAATGGACTAAAGTTAACATACATCATATATACTTATATTTTATAGTAGATATGCATTTTCCAGAAGTAATACAATTACTGAATAAAGAAGTTGCAACTTTAAACTAAACAAATAGTTTGTATAAGCTGGGCCTCATGTCAAGTTATACAATCCATCATGGGAAATTCACAAATGACATTACTACTCTCCAAATAGAAGTGTATACAGGGTATTACAGAAAATATGTCAAACAATGAAATTCCTTGAGAATAGGGAAGACATGCAACATGATATAATTGTAAATGTGTGGAAGAGTGGAATGTAAGACCTGTTGAAAGGGAATGCCTACATACAGGATAGAAGGTAAAATATCCACACAACACATGTGATCGTGGAAAACTCCTGTCAATAGATCCTTATAAATGGTGATTAATCAAGTAATCATGAACACTTGAGTATTTTAAGCAATAATGTGTCCATTATGTAAACTTTATAAATAAATCCAGAAGCGAACAAATCAAACCTGGGATTGGGTGTACTTTATATGGTCATGGAATTCCTAGGTTCATTTGAAAATGTTATAATGTATCCTAATAATGTGAATTGCACATTCACCTTCCCAAAGGATCCCTGTCCCAGTACTTTCATCAGGACAAAGTGTGACTGATCAGCCTTCTCAGAGCCTTCTTTGACATGAAGTGTAATGGGGATTTCCTTCACTACCACTTCATCCTGTTGAAGAGAACAAAGGACAGATTAGAACACATGCTTGGGGTGAGATATGCGAACATTTTCTACATATTTAACCTCAGATTATTCTTTTGTGCACAACTTCTGTCCTAACAATTATCTTTACATCATCTTTATCTAAAATGGTTATGTATGCATTGAGGATGCCATGAAACTGCTCAGAAATTGACAATGGTACAGTTACATCTGTGTTTCAATTTATTAGTTACAGATTAATTAATATACACATTTAGTGATGCAGAAACAAAAACATTTCAAACGGAAATAATACAATAAGTGTACAATTTGAAGATACACACACCTCTTCTGAAACACACAGGAAGTGGTAAAGACAGCTAGTACAACACACAGAACTCAACTATATCTTAAGCATTTATCGAGAATTCTATCATACCTGCTTTTCCCAAATTAGCTTATTAAACTCCAACTAGTACCTGTATTGCTCTATAACTAGTGTCTAGTACTGACCACACTGCCTAGGTGTCCTGTGTCTGGAAGGGGAGGGCATCGAGATTTGTCCCTGTGTTTTTTCTGTATCCAGAGAGAAAAGAATGTACGAAATCCGGGAATCCTAACCTCCTTCTCCATGGGGCTCAATGCCCACATAGAGAAGGAAGAATGTACCAGAGAAAGATGAACTGGACCACCAATCCCCAAACCTTTTCTGCACTTCTCTACGCTTCAATGTTCAGAAACTGAAAGCAGTCTGTGAGAGAGTTAAACGCTGAAATTAAACTTCCTCTACCTTAACCTCAATACCAAAATACAGTATGAACCAATGAGGATGACACACAGCACTAAACACCCTCTTCTGTTACCAACAAGTAGGTAAATCTCTTTCTATAATGATAGGTTCATTTTGCCACAAAAGCTCAATCAAAATGTACACCTGGGCATAAGAACAATATTAACCTAGCATGTAGATTAATGTAGAATGAAATGTACAATTGTTCATTGACCTTTAGCTTTTGTCAAATAAAAAGAAGCTACATATTTTACGCCTGCCTCAAAACCTACATTGCAAAGAAGGATGAACTCCCTAATTAGAATACACCAGGCCTGATAATAACAGCTAGAGCAGCCCTGCATAAGTTAATACAAGTGAAACAAATAATTGGTTACTCATATTTTAAAACAACCATGTGAAGCACAATAGTCAAATTTGGTAAGCTGAAATAACAAGCATCGTTATTTTATGGTTAGCTCTATTTTCAACTGTGTGAAAACGTTAAAATCAACACCTTATAAATGATTCAGGAACAAACAGAAGATCCCCACCGCACATGGTACGATGCAGATGCTGTAGAAGAGTCTCACGGTGGAATTCTCTCAGCACTTTTCCTTTGTTAGAATAACCAGCAGGTACAGCATCGACTTATGTAAATGGTGTTCCCAGAAGTCCTGCTTGAGATGCGGCTTTTTCTAAAGTATTCCTCTACAACACTGCTCTTACATTTGTTTTACCGCCTAAGCAGATTTCTCTATATATTGAAAATAGAAATCAAGTCCTATTATCTGAAGTTTAACTTGAGGGTGTTCATTTCTGGATATGTTTTGTGGTCCACTACAAAGTATGGGACATGCTCAAACTAAATCACACACAAATAGTAAGTATGTAGTATTTTATCCTCCATATTTACCAAAGGGTTAAACAAAAAGCAGAGGCATATTCGCGATATACACACTACAGCAATATCACAGGCACACCACACAGAACTTGCCTCTTTCATCTTTGTTTTGGGTCGAAAAATCTGCCTCAACATCTCTAGACCGAACTTTGAATCATCACTTCTCTCCCTGTTCTATCACTCTGCATGAAAGGTGTAAGGCACCGACGCAGAGCAGGAGATACGGAATGCTGAATGTAGAAAGTAGCAACTGGAAGTTTCTTCAGTTGAAGGAAGACCATAAATAAAGAAAAAAGGGAAATATTGCAATTTCCTCCAAAAAAGCAGAAACTACAAAAAAGGTCTTACGTCAGGAGGGTGTGTATAAACGTAAATGTGGAAGGCCGAAAACAGGATTGCAAGGGAGGAGAGTGTAATAAAAAGAAATCAGTAAACGTCAGAACAATAATAAAAGGGAATCTATCTAGGTGATGGGAAATCTATCTGCCTTCCCACACCCTCCACTCTGCTTGTCCAGTTTCTTACATATCATTGATTCAAGAGACTATACGAATATCACCACTGCTTTTAGTTCAAACTGTGATAAATGTGACGGGGGAAAAAAAACTATACAACGCCACAAAGAGTAGTGCAGATAAACTTTAGAGCAAGACCAATTTCAGCTAGGAGCTGCAAAGGATGTAACATTCCTACCTAGAGTCTGCATATTGTCACCAAGAGAAAAGAGGGAAAAAAATTTACGAGCCAAATCCTTGGTAATCCCACGGAGAAAGCATGACGCAGGCACACGACAGATACAATGACAGACAAATTGTAAACATACAGATGCTAACACAATCACAACACTCATGAACTATTGTCCTATTTAAATTCAATAGTTATAATATCCTCAAAGTGTCGCCAGAAATTAAAAGGACACACGTCTTACAATAATCTTTCCTATATTTCTTCCTCCCTACTTCTATTAGCTGTAGACATATCACCCAATCCAGGTCCCCCTCACTTCTCCCACGCGCATATATCTGAACGCTCCCAAAATTCAGCAAACCTCAAACACATCACCTGTCTCACATCTCTTTCAAAGTCCTTTAGATGTGCCCTTTGGAATGCATGCTCTGTTTGTAACAAACTTACCTCCGTACACGACCTCTTACTCTCAAACAACCTCAACCTTCTGGCAACAACAGTAACATGGCTCATGCAATCAGACACTGCCTCACCTGCAGCCCTTTCACATGGTGGTCTCCGTTTCACCCACACCCCCAGACCTGGAGGCAAACAAGGAGGTGGGGTTGGACTACTTCTCCCCCCACAGTGCACATTCACAGTTCTACCAAATGTCCCATCACTCACATTCACATCTTTTGAAGTATAAACTGTTAGTATTTTTAACCCATTCTCTATGCGTGTTGCCGTCATCTATCGCCCCCCCTGGAGCCTACCAACAATTTTTAGAACATTTCTCTGCATGGCTCCATCACTTCTTATCTTCTGACATCCCCACCATCATCATGGGTGATTTCAACATCCCTATTGCTAATCCACTTTCCAATGCTGCTTCAAAACTGCTCTCTCTAACCTCCTCACTTGACCTCTCCCAGGGGATTGAATCCGCTACTCATCAGGATGGCCACTGTCTTGATCTTGTTTTGTCTAGACTATGCTCAGTTTCTAATTTCCTTAACACTCCTTTCCCCCTTTCGGATCATCACCTTATTAGTTACTCGCTCACTCTCAGTTTTTTAACCTCCCTGCTGTCAAACACTTCCAAGCCTCCTCATACCTGCAGGGATATTAACTCTATTGATTTTCAACAGTTTTCCTCCTCTCTCCAACATCTTCTCTCCCCAATTTCTACATTTTCCTCCCCCGATATGGCAGTTCCTCATTTTCACCATACCTTAGCAACTTGATCAAGTGTCTCCAGTGACTCTTCATACTTCTTCGTGTAGACTTTGCTGCCAACCGTGGCACACTAAAGTAACACAAAATCTACAAAAACTCTCTCGTAAAGCAGAACATCACTGGCACAAATCTTGTACCTCTAATGATATCAGTACATATACTGCTATCTACCACACCTATCGAAATGCTATGGACAAGCATACTTCCAATCTCTCATCTATGCTCAGGCTTCTAACCCCAAACTCCTTTTTAAACACATTCAATCCTCCCACCCCAAACCCTCCGACTAACATCAGTGCCCAGGATCTTGCCTCCTATTTCAAGGACAAGATTGATAAGATCATATTTGAAATGGTATCATCTCCCTCGACTAGCAATCAGCTCAATTCCTTCCCAGCATTCTCAGACACTGTCTCTTCATTTGATCCCACAAATGAAGAGGAAGATTCTACTCTCTTCTTATCTTCCTACTCTACCTCCTGTCCTCTTGATCCCATATTCTTAAAAAATTGGTAGTTCCTTGTCTCGTGTGCTCATTCCACCTCTAGCTAAAATCTGTGATCTCTCTCTCTACTGGTTTCTTTCTATCACTATTCAAGCACGCAGTAATTACTCCTATTCTAAAAAAACTAAATTTCTGACCCAAACTCTCTCTCAAATTACCACCCCATCTCTCAGTTCCCATGCCCCTCCAAACTTCTTGAGAGAATTGTCTATATTCACCTCACATATTACCTTTCTGCAAACAACCTATTGGATCCTCTTCAATCAGGCTTTCGCTCTCAACACTCCACAGAGACTGCGCTGATCAAGGTTGTCAATGATCTGATCACAACTAAACCTAAAGGCCATTACTCTCTTCTAATACTCCTGGATCGCTCTGCTGCATTCGACACTGTTGACCACTCTCTCCTCATACAGAAGCTACAATCCCTAGGTCTTCAAGACACTGTCCTATCCTGGTTCTCCTCCTACCTATCTAATCGCTCTTTCAGTGTTAATTTCTATGGAACAACCTCCACTCCGCTTCCTTTATCAGTTGGAGTACCACAAGGCTCAGTCCGAGGTCCTCTGCTATTCTCTATCTACACCACTTCTCTTGGAAATCTTATAAGCTCCTTTGGATTTCAGTATCCTCTCTATGTGGATGATACACAAATTTATCTATCCTCTCCTGATCGCTCACCATCTGTATTGTCTCGCGCTACTGACTGTCTTTCTGCCATTCATCTAGGATGTCCTCTCGCCAACTCAAACTCGATCTTTCAAAAACAGAATTAATAATATTCCCATCCAACAATAGAAGCTTCCTGACTGACATTTCTATTTCTGTTGGCAAAATGACCATAAATCCCACCCCGCAAACTTGCTGCCTAGGTGTAATCCTTGACTCGCAACTATCCTTTGTTCCCCACATCAACTATATTTACATCATGCTGCATACATCTAAAAAAACACTACCAGAATACGTACATATCTCACGCAAGACACTGCAAAAACTTTAACTCATGCACTCATCTCCCGCATTGACTATTGTAATTCCCTCTTTACTGGTCTTCCCAAAATCAGACTTGAGCCCCAACAATCTATTTTGCACGCAGCGGCTAGATTGATTTTCCTTGCAAATCGTTTTTCATCTGCTGAGTCACTGTCGGTCTCTACATTAGTTGCCTGTTTCTCAAAGAATCAAATATAAAATTATTCTACTAACATAGAAGGCCATCAAAAAAATTGCACCGACATACATCACTTGTCTCAAAATATCTCCCAATTAGACACCTCCATTCTGCACAAGATCTGCGTCTCTCTTCCACTGTCATTACTTCATCCCATTCTCGGTTACAGGACTTTTTCTTTCTGGAATTCATACCCTCGCACCACAAGACTTTCCTCTAGGCTTCAAACCTTCAACAAGCGTTCAATGAAAACCCACATCTTCAAACAAGCTTATAATATTCCGCTACCACCCTCTTAATTTCCCTAGGTAAAACGGACAGATAAAAGTTAAATTATAATAACAAGCTGCTAACATTAGATTTATTAATTGTAATTCTTCTTTTGCAGATATCCACTGGGCAGAAAAGTGTGCACAGTGTGGGCCATATGTGAAAAAGTGTGGACATTCCTGCAGCTGTACCTCAGATAGTCTGTTGTAGTAAAGGGGGTAATAAGATGTAAATTTATCCCCAAGGTCATCATCATCCTCTGTAGCTATATGCAACATCCAGATGTGATTCTAATATGGGAGCAAATTGTTTAGACATGTTCTGTATAGGGATTTGTTAATATACAGAAGGACGTAGCTGTGTGTGGTAGAAGATGATTCAGACAAATGTGTGAAACATGCTTCGTCACCAAGGCCAAAAGGAAATTGGTGAAGTACAAGAATTTTTTTTTTTTGTGCATGCGGATGGCCACGAAACTGCCTACTTTCTGCTAGACAACAGGGGATATAGGTTGACAGAGCAAAACGTTCCTTACCAACATTTCCACCCCTCGATTCTGCACTTATCAGCTTAGGCTGATAAGGCGTTCGAGCAGTTTTGACTTTTAAGAAGTTGACCCGCTCTTTATTTATTTAGTTATTTTTAAACAGGCAGTGCAAGGTCTGTGCTGATGATGATCATCTTACACAAGGGTGATCGTAGCTGCAACAGATACATCTCCTCAGAGGCTTATCTATGGCTGCTGTCTATTCTACATAGTACGTGAGGAGCGTTGACATACGCGTTTTGTAGCCAGGCCCTTCACTACATGTTGAGAGAGAAGCAACGGGGAGATATGTCTCAGTCTGCATACAGACAAAAACGTACTCCTTTTTACCATGCATACACAGTACAGAAAAGAGCATTTTGCAGTTCCATATCAGATTTATGTCCAAGTTTACTTGAGCCCCTATTGCTACGTCTATCTAACATAATATAGATTTGAAACTATTTAAAATGAAATCATAAAACCAACATCACATGCTATAAAGGCTATCTAAGTGCTTCTATGATAGTGCAATCCATAATTGGGCGATGAGGTCTTATCACTGAACAGGACTGTCCGGTGAATATGTTGTTTTGGTACTCCAATATCAAACTGAACTTGACCAATACTCAAATATTATTATTAGACTATGTGATCACTTCTGTTTACATGTAAGAACATACACTCAAAATCAGCATAGACATAAATTTTATTAGCAAACATAAATGCAAAGCATAATTTGGCATGTATAATTTCATTACAAATACTGAAATTATTTTAAATAGAAAAAAAAACCCTGTACAATAAACTTTGAGATTACGCTCTTCTACACTTATTATCCATTATTTTAATGCCATCAGTGCAGTACTGAATGATTATTATGGGGGTTTATATTAAACCACCATTTCCATTATTCTCAGGGCCGGTGCTAGGGTCCACGGCGCCCTAGGCATTTTTAAAAAAGTGGTGTCCCCCCCCCCCCCCCCCCCCCGCAAAAATCGCCGCCCTCCTCCCTCCTCTCCTTACCTTGTCTCGCCACCCGCCGCCTCTCTGCTCCGTCTCCTCCCCTCCACTCACTGACACTAGTAAGTGGAGGGGAGGAGACGGAGCAGAGAGGCGGCGGTGGTGACAAAATAGCCTCTTCCCCCCCCCTCCCCGTCCATCTGAATGCTGTGCGGCGGCCGTGACAGGTATGGTCAGCGGTCGCTGCACAGTTTTAAAGTATTTTAGAATTCTGTGGCGCCCTCCAGAGCCCGGCGCCCTAGGCAAGTGCCTAACCTTGACTAATGGGAGCGCCGGGCCTGATTATTCTGGATGTATCAGTTAATACATCCTCTTGTTGAGGCACAGTTTATTTTCTGATTTTCAAACTCATATGCCGTTAATTAGGAAACTCTGATAGGAAAACTGATAACTGATGTATTACAACCCCACCTCTTCAGTACATGGATTTCAAGAACTCCTAAAAGAGCAAGGTTACATGACAGGCCAGAGAAAAAGGAGGGAACAAAACTGCTCCTGGAGTCTGGAAAACATCCTGCAATAATAATTCTCTTCATGTCAGAAAGGAAAGTTTGGAGAACATTCAAGGACAGAATTGATCATGCTTAGAATTTCCTTCTGAACAAAGTGATGCATACCTGCTGGATGAAGTCATAATTGTATGATTAGATAATATATTATATGTGTGTAAAGCTGACAGATCTTACATAGTTGGTTATTCAATACTGGAAAAGTAAGCTATTAGACCACATTGCGACAATGCAACAAATAATGAAAACATAAATTGTAAACAATTGTTTGACTGCTGTAAGGAAACCTCGCGAGAGCACGACATAATGGCAACACGACAAAGCAACGGATCTTATTTTCTAAATAGAATTTTTGGTCTATCTACCAAATCATTTGCCAATATATAATAACTGCTACAAATTACAAATCGGACCCACGAAACACGAGGTGACCCTGCTTGAAGGTTATAAAATGTAAGGATACAATTTAAAAGTCAAACTAGATAATGCTGATAATAGCCAGTCTGAAATATAAATGTATAGAGAGCAGTTGGTTGTAATGTTTCTAAAACAAAAATAAATGTTATTTTAACTAAAAGCAAGAATCTTCTACATTGGGGATGCCTGGTGGCAACCAAAGGCTAAAACACAATACAATACAATAATACAAGACCTTTTCTATTTGACAACAGTGAGCGAGTATGAGGCCTTAAGCACTGCATCTATGTGTGCCACCGTTTTTTGCTTCTTTTTTTTTTTTTATCGCTAGCACATTTTCTGTGTGACAGCTATATAGAGATTCAATATTCGCCTTTTACAAGGAGGCATTAAGTTACCAATCTTTTGGACACTGCAAATATTCCAGAGTATTAATGTCGGTGTAAACATTCTTTCTTCTGGCAGGAAGCTTATAAGAAACTCCACATGACATCTTCAAGCTGCCTGATTTCAGTACATTGGTTCTGAATGAGTCAGGTGCTAGATAGCCAATGTGCCTTAAAACATTTATGCTGGCACCTATCTGCCGCAAATGGGCACAGAATGCAGTCTGTCAAGGAGTCAGTTATAGCAGACTGGCTGGTCACTGTTCGAACAGCAGCTTTACCTGGAAAAATATATTGTATAAGAGATTGAGGGTCCCTCACAGTTTTTTATTCTGGGGCCCCAAATCCGAATCCTGACATTTTTTTTTATTAATAGTATTTCCTTTGAAGAGCTCCAGTTGACAATTACATTTTGCAGAATATTGAGCGTAGTTGCATATTTATCAGAAGGAACTCTGCATACGCAGAGGTTTAACCGATGGTCCTAGATATTTTAGGTCTCAGCTTATTGTGGTAACAAAATTGCATGATCTTTATTCGCAGCATTTCCTACTCACATTCTGTCAGACTACCATCAATCTCATTTATATTAACATTGGGACAATGAGCGCAGTACCGTTATTTAAGTTATTTGAAAGCACTAGTGCTTTTTCCACACCCCTGTACGGTGGGTGTGGGGTAATAATATAGTTTGTGATAATAAAGACACCACTTTGTGTTAGTGCACTGCGGGTCCCAGCAAGCCTAGGCATGCCCATTAACAGTTTGGGCATGCTGGTGTTTGTAGTACTACAAGCACCAGCATACCCATGGTCACCAGGGCATGCTGGCACTTGGGGAACCACAAGTGCCAGCATGCCCTCACTCCCAGGGCCCGCTGTGACCCATAGTGCCTCAACACAATATTTAAATAAACCAGTCACCTTGCTTTACCATTAAATTTATTGAAAAATGAAAAACTCCAGTAATACTTGCGTTCATCTGTATGGGATTCAATCTTGTAAGCTTTCTTATGGATCCAATCATGTAAGCTTTAACCCCAAAAAATATTCCAAAAGGTCCGTGACTGTCCCAGTAAAAAACAACATAAAAAATATTCCAAGTGTGTAAACAAAAAAGTATCATCTTTTCTTGCAGCTTGAAAAACACAAATAATCCTCCAGAACATGCTTGACAAAATAAATAACGACGTAAACTAGCTCCTACATTGGGGAACTCATGCTGCATAATGAAAAAAATTACAGCTGCTAGGTCTAGTTATAACCTGGGACTTTCCCAAACTGTCAGAGCTGAAAGCCCCAGGTTATAGACGTAGTGGCTATCACTTTTTCATTATGTGGCAGGAGATCCACAATTTAGGACTAGGATGCATTGTTAGAATTGTTAGAAGGTTTTTAATTTGCCAAACATGTTCCGGAAGAATATGTGGGTTTTTCAAGCTGCAAGAGAAGATGATTTTTTTATTTTATTTTATTTTTACACACTTGGGGGTAAATGTATGAACATGTGGGTTCTTCAACACCCGCGTGTTCGGCGATTAAATTTCAAGTGGCGCTGCATTGTAAAGGGAAACCTCCCTTTACAATGCAGCGCCGCTTGAAATTTAATCGCTGAACATGCGGGTGTTGAAGAACCCGCATGTTCATACATTTACCCCTTGGACTACTGACTAGGATTGCAGCACTAGGGTTAATCTGTTTGGGCCACGTTGTTTTCTTTAAATTAATTTTTTCACTGTATTGTGCAGCTGGGTCCAGCGCAAGCCCGAGCTGGATAAGGAGATACGGCTGAAAACTTTTTAGTGCTCTGAAGGTTGACTTGGATGTGCCCGCACAGGAACACCCTTACTGTAAAACGCCTATGTGGATCTGTCCATTCTCCAACCCGTTCACTCCACTAAATCGTAGGCTGTAGTAAGTGCAATATTCATTCCTAGATCTTCTAGTTCTGAGCATGTGCAGAGTGATTCTGCGGGGGAAATATGGAAAAAGACTGCAGATGCGCTCCATAATGTTTAATATTGACATGAGACAGATGGTAGGGGGTGGGGCAGCCAGTTTAGCTGCACTCAACTTATACATACGAGCAAAGGGGACATGTTATTTACTAAATGGACAAGAAACAGATATGATATATGAGAAAGAGGATAGAGGACACTCACAATCTTGCAATTTAGATGGGGTGGAGGGCTACCACATGAGCTTGAAGGACTGGGGTAAAAATTATTGATAAGATCTGATAAAGGCAGTTCCAATAATGTAAGGTTGGAGAAGAAAAGTCCATTGTGGGAGTAGAAAGGTCCATTGTGGGAGTAGCAAGCCTGGCTAGGGGCACCAGACATGATGGGGCAAGAAAAGGTATCAGATTGTGGGGAAAGAGGCCATGAGGGGTAACAGGACAGGTCTGAGGCATCAATTCAAGAGGAGGGCAATAAGAGTTGCAGGAAGAATCAGATCTTGAATAGAATGGTGTCTACTATGGCACAGGGGCCTTGCTGGGGCATAATGTTAGTGGAGGGGTGTCTATTAGTATGCCAGGACCTAGATGGTGCAGCGGTCTAGGATTTACGTACAAGTTTTATTTGATCCAATTTTAGAAATTGTATAATGGATTTTATTTTAGCACACCTTAATTTTTAACAATTATATAACACACTTATATTTTAGATAATATCATTTAGTGCTATATATATGTTCTGTTTGTCTGTTTTATTTAGTTTAAGGGATTGGCAATTTCTCTTTATGCAGTAGCGTTGCAAGAAGGATACATATTGCAGTGCCAATTTGACTTTGGTTTTGTCCTGCATGTAGAAAGTAGACCCATCACAATGTTTCAACTCCAGGCTCACTAAGCCCTTTAATCAGATACTATCTCCAGTAAGAGTGAATTCTATGTTGAAATATTACAGATCAGTACATCCCAGCCACTATGACCTCAACACTCAACATGATCATAGTACCATGGCCTTATCTGTGTGGAGTTTGTATGTTCTCCCCATGGTTGCATGGGTTTACTCTGGGTGCTCCTCCCACACTCCAAAAACATAATGGTAGCTTAAAAGTCTGCTATTAAATTGACCTTAATCTCTCTCGGTCTGTGTGTGTGTTAGGGAATTTAGACTAAGCTCCAATGGGGCAGGGCCTGTGAGTTTTCTGTACAGGACTTCGGTATAAGTAGCACTATATAAATAGCTGATGACTATGATAGTACATTACTGTAATAAACAATTAAATTAAAGTATTTTCATGTATTAAACAAGAACAAATTTTGAGAAACACAACCACCATACAAGTAAAACCTGTATATTATATATCTATATGATGTGAGAGAAGGGAAAAGAAAGGCAGGGCAGTTTGCACTTTTCATAATGAATTGTGTTTTACTCATATTTGTCAACTCTCCTAGAATGTCCGGGAGACTCCCGAAATTCGGGTCGGTTTCACAGACTCCCGGGAGAGCTGGCAAATCTCCCGCATCCCGCAAGTGTGGGGCTAAAATTACGCGATTCCCCGCGAATCGCGTCATTTTGGCCCCACCCCCATGATAAAATGGCATATTTGTCGCGGGGCCAAAATGACGCGTTTGGCCGCTCCCCTCCCCTCTCCTGGATACAAGTTGCCAAAAGTAGGCAAGTATAGTTTTACCATGGGTTTTAATATGAATAAGCCATTACCTCCCGATTCCATCAGATAGCTGAAGCTCCTCTCGCATCTTTAGAACAGTGTATTAATTAAATAAATGAGATTTTGACATAGGTTAAAAAAAAGCTGAGAATGCAGTAATAAGAATAAGTAAGTCTGCTATGCTGTCAGTCAGCCTTTGTTTGCTGTTATAGATCAGCATGTCACCCAAACTTGGCAACCTGCTGTAGGGGAGTAAAAGCATAGTAGGCATATTTAATTCAGTATTATGACTGGATAACTTTAAATAAATTTATACCATAAAAGTTATTTATAACAAAATAGCGCAGGGCGCTTATTTATATAATTGCAAATGTACTTATTTTTGATATTGTGTGTACTTTGGTAAAGGAAAGATCTTTAATTCTGAGACCAGGGGAAGAAATTTGTTTTTTTGTTTTAACTTTGCTAGAGGAAATGCATTATTTCTGAGGTATATACCTGATGCAATAAGCCTTTGGTGAGGAAGTCTTTTGTGTATTTTGGTAGGGAAATGACTAGTTTGGGGTTTTGTAACTTTCCTTTGGGAATGTGTATTCTGCAACTGTCTGAAGAAAGGACCCATGTTAATTAGTCATTTTGATGTGTCAGGGTCCAGCACCTGAAGGTTTAATTGGACAGTTAGATTTTCTCTGTGTCTAAAACAAGATGCAGGAATCACAGCAAGTTATAGGATATCACAGATAAGTGTAAATATTGTTAGCTTTGCATTGCATGTAAATCCACGTTTGGGTAAACACATTTCATACTGATTCTAAAAATAGCTCAGACCTCAGGTTCCCTCAAACCAGGGTGAGCAAGTAAACATCGCTTGCTTTAAAGACCTGCTTGGAAACATCTCTATTCCTGTGACCTACAGATTAGATCCAACTCTAATCCATTTCCGGCTGTTTCTGAGGTTTGGACCAAGCTTTCCGATACCACCGCACTGCCTGCTACCCAGCAGCTCTGGCCAGTGTGATAGGCCAGGGGGGAAACATCCACAGCAACCCTGATCAATCGGAAGAGGTCAGGGGTACCAGCCCAAGTACATCAGTAACGGGGTACATTAGCAGCTTCAATTACACAGAAGAAACCCGGTACTGGATGCCGGTAAGGAGTCCAGTGGTGGCAGAATTTGTAAGCCCCTCCTACTGCGGGTACAAGGCACATTTAGGATAACGAAAGGGAACAGTGGCAAAGTGAGTCCAGCCGGTTCCCAGCAACAACAGACATTGTGGCATAGGCGGTCCATCCTGTCACAGATTTCTAGTGGCAAGTGGTGGGATGACCCCAGGCGGCTTTTTGTGCACCAGTCAGGAGAGCAGAGTTATTCAGGAGAGGAATAACTGCAGCCAGGAGAACGCACAGGATGTCTAAGTAGAGTAAAATGTCCAAGGTGGACCTCGAGATACTGTGCCAAGCAAAGAAGTTAGAAATTCATTTCACAGCAACAAGGAGCAAAATGAAAAAGGCACCAACAGCCTGGGATGCGCAGTATGGGTCAGCAGTTGAGGAAGCTGACTGCAACAGTGACCAGGAGGTGTTGTTAACTACAAATCTAGAGGTACCTGCAGTAACATCCCAGAACACAGCACCTGTTTCCAGCAACAGTCCCCTCCCACAGAGTGAACCAGTGATGCAAGTTCAACAGCGTGATGAGGGTAACTTTTCTGTACTAATGAAGCAGCTGTGGTCCCTCAGAGACAAAACAACTGGGGCGGAGCGGTTGCTTATCATCAAATTGTGGGGCAATTGGTGGGCACTGCTGCCTGCAGCAGCCCGTGAACAGTCATCTGCTGTGCCCCGATTGGGCTCTCTCCACTTTACCAAATTTGATGACACTGTTGGAGATATTGATGGACATTTGCAGGTGTTTGAAATGTCTTGTAGTCTCCATGACTTGCCCAAACAGGAGTGGGTAAAGTATCTGGTTCCCACGCTACAAGGTCGTGCAGTGGAAGCTTATCGCGGTGTGGCCCCAGAGGACTGTGCGGACTAGGATGTGGTAAAACGGGCCCTCCTTAAGCGCTATGATATTACCCCAGAGACCTTCCAGCAGAAGTTTCGGTACTTGGCTAAAAGCACCCATATCAGCCATGAGGAATTTGCCAAAGAGTTGCGGCAGTTGGCGTCAGATCCAGTAATCCAACTTATTGCAAAGTCCTGGGAAGAATTAGTAGTTCAATTTTCAGAGAGCAATTTCACCACCTGTGCGCACCGGAAGTGAAGGCGTGGTTATTGGACCGTAGTCCAGGATCCCTGGAAAAAGCGGCCCAGTTGGTGGATCAGTTTGTGGCAGTGAGGTCACACTGGCAGAAGCGCCAGGTTAACAGCCAACCCCATAGGACTGTACAATCAGGTGGACACTCCTCTTCTACTCACCTCCAAAAGAAAGTACCTAACCCTTCGGGTACCATTCGCCAGCCACCGCCCCGTCCTGTCCTTGGGAGTTATCAGAATCCACCGGAGCGTAGGCTGGAGAAGAAGTGCTACAACTGCGGGAAAAGCAGTCATTTAAGGATGGACTGTCCCACAGCCCCAGCACCCCAGACTCGTGCCCCTAATCCACGTCCTGGGGCTGTTTCCACCTCTGCCAGCACAAGGGAGTGTGGCGTGTCTGAAGGTGACTCAGCGGAGAGAGTCACCTGTGTGTCCAAAAGACCCCCCAAAACATGTGGAGGAACCTGCAGCTGGTCCAAGTGGAACCCCTGCAGGGAGAAGGACTGAGAGACTTAGGGGCATCCATAACTGTAGTGAGCCCCCATCTTATTGATCCTTCTGCCGTATTGCAGGGTCGCACTGGCAAAGTTAAAGTGGCAGATGTACTGGAGAAGAAAGTGCCTGTAGCAAGGTTGTATCTGGACTGGGGAGAGGGTCAAGAGTTGCGAGATGTTGCCGTTATGGATGGCCTCCCAACTGATGTGATCTTGGGCAACGATGTTGGGGATGAAATTGTGACCGCATTTCTCAACTCCAATACCCAAAGCCAAGCTGCTAGATTACAGTTTTTAGGATCTACACCTGTACAACCCAACCCAAAGGAAAAGTCCACAGCTGCTAGACAACAGCCATCACCAGCAACCTCAACTTCAGCCAGCCCAGAGGAAAAGACCACATCTGCTATTTCTTCAGGAAACAGCCAGCCCTTTGCCTCTGAAATGACTACGTCCCCTAGCAATGCAGAGGATGTTACCTCTTGCCAGCCTGATCTTGTGGTGGTGCCCGGTGATGCTCCTATCTCTAACATCATGCCAGCTCCAGTAGTGAGTATAGCTGACCACAGTAACCCCCATCTGACTGACCCCACTTTGACTGACCCTAGTAACCCCAGCCTAGACCCCCCCCCCCCCTGGTGGTACCATGGGGCTTTTGCACGCAACTGATGTCAGTTGCCCACGATATCCCTATGGCGGGACACCAGGGAAGAGATCGAACACTGAAGCGCCTGACACAGAACTTTTTCTGGCCGGGAATGTCGAATGACATCCGAGCCTACTGTAAGTCCTGTGATGTGTGTCAGCATCTTGGGCGCCCCAGTGCTCGTGCTGCCCTCAGGTCCTTGCCAATCGTTGGGGAACCTTTTCAGCGAGTGGCTGTGGACATAGTAGGTCCCCTGCCTTTGCCCAGTAGATGGGGGAAGAAATACATCCTCACTGTGGTGGACTAAGCTACCCGGTATCCAGACGCTGTAGCTCTGTCCACCATAACAGCGGAAAAGGTAGCAGACGCACTGTTAGGAGTATTTAGCAGAGTAGGGTTCCCTAATGAGATCCTAAGTGATCAAAGGACACAGTTCATGAGTGAACTGGTCCAGGGTCTCTGGGCAAAGTGTGGAGTGCAGCAGCTCCGTACTGCCCCCTACCATCCTCAGAGACTAATGGACTGTGCGAGCTGTTCAATGGCACTCTGAAGCACATGCTGCGGGCATTTGTAACCTCGGAGGGGGAGGGGGACTGGGAACGCTACCTGCCGCACCTCCTGTTTGCTTCTAGGGAGGTGCCGCAGGAGTCTACCGGTTTCTCCCCCTTTGAACTACTATATGGCCGCATAGTCCGTGGACCACTTGACCTGTTCCAGAAGTCTTGGGAAGGGGAGCTACCCACCCAGGATGTCTTTGTGGTGGAATATGTGTTGAAGCTCTGAGATCGGTTAAAGAATCTCATGGGGCTCGCGCAGATTAACCTAGCGGAAGCGCAGGCAAAAGAGAAGACTTGGTATGATCAGGGCGTGCGTGCCAGAGTGTTTGAGATGGGGCAGAAGGTCCTTGTTCTGATGCCCACGAGCCAGAACAAGCTCCAGGCTGCCTGGGCTGGACCGTACACGGTAGGCAGCAGCGGAACCACCACGTAAATATGTTGAAGGTATACCACATGCGTGTGGAGTCTGTAGCAGCGGTTTGCCGCTTACCGACTGAGAAACCAGGAAGTTATCCACTACCAGACGACCTCGCGGATGAAAGAGGTGAAGGTAGTGTAGACGAAGTGAGCTGGGATGAGCAGTTGAGTGCCCACAAGAGGGAACAGCTTGAGGCAGTGCTGTGGCCCTTTGTGACTCCGTTCAGTAAAAAGCCCGGTCGAACTTGGTGATGCACCATGTGGACACTGGTGAACATAGGCCAGTTAGGCAACCCACTTATCTCACCAGAGGCCAAGGAAAATATATACGAGGTACAGGAGATGTACAAAAAATATGTTTATTGTGTTTGCGAAAAAGGGTAAATTTTACAAATATAGCCTCAAGCATAAATCTACTCATTCTTACACTTTACACTCAGCTACCATAACACATATAAGGCTCCAATGGTTTGAACTGTGCAGTACAAAAAGCTGTTTGCACTAATAAGTTAAAACCCACCATTTGGTTTTGGCTTTTTTTTAGCATAAGCTTGCCTACAAAAAGTAGACCTAAAAAAACCAAAACAAAACACATTCATAGTAGTAATAATGTGCAAACAACCTTATATTCCGTATGCATTCCTTTTACACACAGTGTGCAGTTAGTTGTCCTGTAATTTCTGGGAAAAACAGGTGTGGTGGCACACCTTTCTGTACAAACATGCAGTGACTCTTACACTGACTGTTAAGGTGCACTGAGGGCAAAGTAGAACTTGTACGTCATGCTAACCCATAATTTGCTGTTGAGGTAAGTAATAAGGGATATCAAGAAAAATCACTAGGAGGCTAAATATACACACAAACACATGTCACTATCTTCACAGGTGTGACAATGGTTACTATGTGTTCCTAATACTCCTGTTAGAACCAAAACCGTTTACATAAAACATCTGGTGATACCACTCCCATCCCACTGTCCAGCAGAACACTGAGGGGTCCCAAATATCTGCACCACCCCCTTTCAAAATGAATTTCATCATATATTAGATTAGTAATGGCAGGACAATATATTGCTTAGTTATTGAATTCTACATAGTAATTTGATTTACAATTTAAAGCACCCAACTTGACAGGTACATCATTCAGCATGCCATCAAGCATAAGCTCATAGCAAAATGTTAAACATGTCTGAAAATGCTTATGCATTTCAGAATTTGGAGAACTTTCCCGAGCTATTGCTCTGATGCGGTCATTAGAGATCATGGGCAAAGAGCTAAAATGCAGTGTGCTGCTGAGCCAGAGAGGCTGAAAACTCCTTTTGGTGTGTGGGTAGGAACCATTTCTACAAGCACAATCATGTGACCTTATGCCATTTAAGCACTGCATCAGTGGCACTAATGAACAGCATTTCATAATTTGTTAAGTTGTCTTCTTGATCTACCAATTTATGAAACTGTGGCTCAATTTGTTGTAGAGTGCATTTATTTACGACGCTACTTATAGAATGTTTCTTGTTTGTGTTATGTATTGTCAGGTTATACTTCCCAACGATCCCATTTCAGGTGTGACAGTCCCAATTTGTTCTGATTGGTGGGAAAGTTGGGCGGTATTCTGTTCACCGCTACACTGCATGGCCGAACAGCAGTGAACAGGTGCCATGTGCATCAGTGCATGACAGTGAAGGCTCGCCCCTGGGGTGTTGCCACACCACAATCCAGTCATGGCTATGCTTCCATCTTGAAAAATCATGCCCCCATTCAGAGTCAGAACTACCATTGATGCAGCAGGTGCCGTGCACCAGGGCCCACGGAGGTAATTGGGCCCACTGCATGGCAGATGCAGAGAGTAGGAGGCCCCGGTTCCCTCCTCCCTGCAACTCGCTAGTTCCACCTCTGCCCCCATAGTACCATGGCCAAGCCCCTGTCCCATTTCTGCCTACCCAAATGTTGGAAGGTATGTTTCATGGTTATCATTTTAGATTCTCATTTAAAGCTGTACAGTAGTTGCCAGGAGCCTTGCCAAATTCTGACATGGATTTTCCAATGAGAGACAGTTTGTGGTTCCCAACTGGCCAATGTGGTAAAAGTAAACAATATTTACAGTAACAAGAACTTAAGTATGTACTGCATCTCTACAGCTCATTGCCAGCATTGCTGAGCTTACACAGAAAACTTTTTCCACATTTATATCAGGTTGCAGACAGCTAAGAAGACTGGTCTTTGTCCCTGTCATGTAATTTTAACCCCTGCAGCATGCTCTCTGCTCTGCAGTTTTCCTGTATCTTTCATGGCAGTCACCATTTGTATCCCAATACTTCATTTATTTATTTTTGAAAGGCTCATTCATATAGATGTGCTGAAAAAAATTGTAAAAAACACATGAAAGTTAAATCAGTGCTTTTGCATTTTTATTGAAACGTTTAAATGAAACTTTCAGCCTCCTATTCTACGGTGCACTTTCAACAATACAATCTACTGAACTGGTACGCGTTCATGTGTGAGAAATAGTGTGTGCCATACTGTCAAATGTGGTATTGAAGTGACAGAATGGTGGTAAACCACAATTTACTTTAATTTAATCTATGATTAATGTGCTTTCCATGCATTTACTAACATGTGAAAGCAGAAATTAAATAAATAAATGAAAAGCATATATGTTAGAAGTCTTTTAAATGCTCACATTGCATAAACAAGCAAAACTGTCTCTACAAAAACCACAAAGTCCATCCACCACGAAGTCCTAAAACTCCTTTAAAGTTGATTGTTCCACACAAATGCAAGGTGAAATTTGTAATGCAAAAAATAATGTATGCCCCCTTGAATCTCCAGCAAACACTATTGTGTACCCTTTGATCAGAGGGAACAATCCCTATTTTCAGATGTGTTTCTACCATATTCTCATACAGAAGACTATACTGTACTTGGAAGACATACAACTGTGTGTGTACCTTCAAGCAGACGGGCTTCTTTGGTTGTCGTCAGACTACAACATGCTATCAGAGCATGCTGAGAGTCACAGCTTGCCTATCGGAGATAAGATTGCCTCATATTACAGTTACCAATACTCTTGGTGAATATCTTTCAAGGAAATGTTAAAGAATTCCACTTTTTCAAAATATAAAGCCAAGTTTCTGGTGCTTACTACATAAATGTTACAGTAACACTTACTGTAGCCAGCAATCAAATTTGTTATAATTCTATAATACTTCAGAAGCCCATCACAAATCTAAATCTCCCTGTTATGTAAATAGACTATTTCAGTTTAAAGTCTGTGTAAAGACTGTACTAAAAAAACCAGGAAATTAGGTAATGCATGTGTTTGCAAAATCAAGAAGTAAACTAGCCTACCATACCTAAAATATTTACTACATGTTTCAAAGTAGATCAACTCTTCCATGGCATCTTAAAAGCTGTATCTGGCTCCTAACCAAATGTGACTGGTTTCTGAATTCAATGTAATTCTTTCCACTTGGGGTGCAAAGACAATAAAAAAAAAATAAAAAATAAATAATTTAAAAAAAAATCGCAGCTGATACACAACAAATAAATAACTCACCATGTGACAAGTGGGACATAATAGTAAACTCAGCGATATATAGAGGACATCAGATTAAACTAGGCATGGTTGCAATAATGCAAATACAAACTTGTAATGTTAAAAAGTGTAATGTTAGGCTTCATCAGTGATTTTTAATGTCATCTCTTCAAATGAATATACCTCTTTAATGCAGACATGATGTAGATATTCTAGATATATATATAATCTGTTTGGGTATTTAGAGGGTTTTGAACAGTTTATTAACACAGGTATATACCACAACGTGCAGTCCAGTATCTAGGGTTAAAAGCTTGCTGCTCTTTTTGCTTTGAGATATTAAAAGGATGGTTGTGTTTAAATGTAAACAACCACTTGAAACAAGTTGTATACTTGTTTTAAAAAACATCTTGCTGGATTATCTTCTATGGATTAAAAAGAAAAAAAAATTATTTTTTTTAAATAGTTGCTTGCTTCATTCGTTAAAAAGTGACAATTTGTAAAATCGTTTTTTTTGTTTTTTAAAAAAATTATGTAGCCTGCAGGTGTCACTGTTTCCACGGTTTGATTTTTTTTTTTAGTGAAATAAAGAGCAATGTTAAATTAATTTCCACAACAGTTGTGATGCTACTACACCTAAGAGACTGGCTGGATCTGTGTAAGACATAACCAACATGTTTTAACATGGCTAAATCTGGCATCATATCCGGTGTCATTTTTTGGAAAGCAGTCATGCTAATATATTGGAAGGCAGAGCTTCTCCATTTAATATCACTCTGGAATGGGGATGAAAAGGCAAGGCAGTCCAGCTAAGCCTAAAGCTTCACAGATCTAAATATGAGCACCTTGTGCAATAACATTGCTAGGCTCTGGAATTATAAACCCAGTCATCAAACGCGAAAGGTCTGTGCCCCAGGGCATTTTTAAAATGTGATTATTTCTTTTAAATGTAACTTCCAGTAATTTATTTGACTTATTAAACTGGTGATTCACTCCACACCAGTACTGCGAAAAAATAAATAGAAAGCATTTTATCAGTGTCTCATGGAACTTTATACTGCATGCATGGTATGAATAGCTATAAATGTGAGCTGCAAAACAAACTTTTTCAAATCCTAAGAGGCCACTAAACATTCACCAAGAGATATCCATCCTGTCCATAAGAGTTCTTCTGTTTAATTCCTCCCTGCAGCATATTGAGCATGTACAAGTGTCAGATATCTTTTGCCAACAGGACAGCCACCTCCAATAGATCATTTGCATTATACCTGAAGCAAAAGTTTCTAGATCAAAGACATTATTTATAAAGTGTTTTTTTTGTTGGTTGTTTTTTAAATTAGACTTTCAGCGATTAGCCTTCAGGATTTAAAACAGAAATTTTACTAAAGTCAAAACCCAGCGTGTGGGGTTGGAAATATATTTGCCAACCCCTAAGTGCCAGGTTTTGCCTGTAATAAAATTTCTGCTTTAAATCCCACCAGCAAAATCGCAAACAAAACCCATTAGTTTTGAAAAAGAAAAAAAAAAAAACCTGGACATTGTCATGAGACTTTACTAATAAGGAGAGATTTGTCAGAACTATACAAAAAATCCACTTTCATACAATTTTCTTCAGCAGCTTTGTTAAAGTACCAATAAACTCTCAAAATTAAAATCTCAATATAAAAATGCATGGATGTAAAATACATGATTCCAATGCAACTGGTAAGGTTAAACAAAGCATTATCTCCACTACAGACTGCTGAAACCAAAAGGTCATATTTTTAGGACATGGAATGTGCAATGGGTTTCAATACATGTTAATATAAAAAAATATATTGTTATGTCATTCACTTAAAGCGGCTGCAACTACACTGGTCCATATACATAGAAATCCACACCGCAGTTCTGCAGAACAAGTTTACAGGCCTGTCATTCACTCTGCTGGCATGAGAAGGACCTTGCTGCCAACTGCAGGAAGGGTCAGAGAAAGCATGCACTTATTTAGTGTAGTGTATAAATATTTCAGTGATCTCAGCTCCCTAATCTACAGCCTTTAGTTATAATAAAATAGATTAGAAAATATTCACGCTTCAAATATAAAAATATTTCAGTTTAAATTTAGTTATAAGATCTAAACATTGCTGCACAAACTACACTATTTTTGCCACCAAGGTCTCAACAATGCAATGAGTGCTAGAGAACAAAATTCACTAAACTGCAAAATCAGAGATAACATTTTTTAATTTCTACAGAGTCAGCTAATCCTCAGCCACCAGGGAAATAACAGACACGTTTTGGTTTTCTAAGATGCCATCTATGTTTACCCTGCTTTAACTTAATTAAGTATCTTATTAAGAAAACATGACTATATGAAATTATGTTTACAAAACATATTACAGTCAGAAAAACTTGCAAAAACTACAATTATGAACTAAAAATATATTTCAAAGAAAGGATGAATGACAACGTCAAATGTGTTTCAATCAAAAGATAAAATCAAGAACTGTGCCACAAAAATTTAAATTATATATACACATTGTACAAATCCCTTGTCTATGGCTACAGTATACCACCATTTCATTTTTTAAATCCTTGTTTCCTTAACATTTCCAGGAATAAAAATCCCTTGATTTATCTTGAGTTTCCTGCCACTGAAGCAGTGGTGAAGGAGGTGGTAGCCTGTAATGATCCAGTAACCTGATCACATAAAAGCTTTATGTCACCTCCTGCTGTATGGAGCAGGACAGGAGGAGGAGAGCAAGATAGGATCAATATTCATCAAAGCTCCCATGCTTTCATCTGGAGACAGACACTGCAGCTCCTACCTACCCTCCCTCCAATATACCACACACAGCAGCATTGACAAACATTGTCACATAAGTGCTTGGTGGTTCTCATTCTCCTGTTATATTCCTCTACAAGCCCAGACACAGACAAGCACGCCTTTCCTGCAATGTTGAGAAAGATATGTGTTGCCTAAAACCAATCATTTTGTGTTCCAGCCAACAGAAGAGCTAAGACTTTGCACTAAATAATGCTGAAACATGTAATAATTAATTTTGTAGTATCCTTAAAATGCATAAATTAAGACACTATACAGATTAAAATGATAGAAAGTCAAGATGATTTTTTGGTAAAAGATAAAAGTTAGAGTGTACTACCTCCTCACTCAAATAGACGCAGCTGAAAGCACATTAAGACATCAGCTTCTAGAATGACAACCACTTTAAAGGGGATAGAAGTGCGTGACGAACATATTTAACTAAGAATAAACCACTTTATTTTTGAGCTGAAAATAACAAGATTTACTTGGCATTGAATCCAGTATATTGTATGTAGAACAATTGGTTCAGTTAGGGCTCATACACACTGGTGTTTAAAAACTGCTGCTGTTAAAAGAATAGGCAAATCTTTAGTGCTTAATTCAAAGGTCTTTAGGACACTGTCCTAACCTTGTTGTCATTCTACCTATCAAACAACTCCTACAGAGTTCATTTATCTGAAACCACCTTCTCTCTATTTAGAACATCGCTGCGCTTGGTCCTAAGCACTGCTCTTCTAGCTATACCACTTGTTTTGGAAAATGATAAACTCCTTTTGGTTTCAGTATCACCTCTATGTGGAGGACACCCAAATGTATCTATCCTCTCTAGATCTTGCACCTTCCGAGTTGGCCGTCATTACTGAATGTGTTCTGCCATTTCATCTTTGATATCCTCTCCACCTCAAACTCACTCTTTTCAGACTATGAGATTAACCTTTTCACCAGCCAATATAAGCTTACCTACCTGACATCTCTGTTTCTGCTGACAAGACAAACTCTACCCCCCTCAAGCTCACTGTCAAGGTGTCATCCTTGACTCAGAACTGTCCTTTAACACATGCAATCTGTATACAAATTCTGTCACATACTGTACATCTAAGAAATATTTTCCACAACATGTACACATTGCACATAACATACTTCAAAAACGTTTTTTCATGCACTCATTTTGCAATCCCCTTGTTACTGAGTCATCCCCTAACCAGGCCTTCACCTCTACACTTCATTGTGAATGCAGCAGCTAGACTAATTTTTCATGCCAAATGGTCTTCTACTGTTGCTCCGCAATTCCCTACATTGGTTACCTGTACTTTACCAAATGCAATATAAAAAAAAAAATTATATTGGATAATATACAAGGCCATAAGTACAATTGCACCAACATACATCTCACTCTTTTCAAAATATCTCTCAATTTAATCCACTTTGCGCCTCTCATCCTCCCTTCATTACCTGCTCCCATTCCCAGGTACAGGATTTATTTTTGGACTGCAGCTACTCTGTGAAATTCCCTCCCTCATACAAGACTACTCTCCCATAGCCTTCAAAAGTTCCATGAAAACACACCTCTTTAGGAAAGCATATCAACTTCCCTAACCACCTCCCTAAATTCCCCAGGCTATTCTACTGTTTACCCACCCTTCTACATAGTTCACACATATTTACATTTGTTTTCTATACTCATACAACCTACTAACCCCCCAAACCAACACTACTACTGTGTGGATGGGTGCACCTCGTTTTTGCAATGAAATCTGGCTGGAGCAATATGCAATCAGCGACTCCTAGGGCTAGATTTACTAAGCTGCGGGTTTGAAAAAGTGGGGATGTTGTCTATAGCAACCAATCAGATTCTAGCTGTCATTTTGTAGAAGGTACTAAATAAATGAAAGCTAGAATCTGATTGGTTGCCATAGGCAACATCATCACTTTTTCAAACCCGCAGCTTAATAAATCTAGCCCCTAGTCTCCTACAGAAGGGAAATTTGCAAGCAGAGACCTCTTACCACTTTGTTTATTAATGCCCAGTCTTGTTTTATTACTGCGTTTATACTAAACTGTCAAGCATTGCGCTGTATGCCGTTCTATATAATAAATGCGAACAATGATTTAAAAAATAATAATCCTTGTTTCTTGTCTTAACTTTTAACCAAGAGTTTGAAGTGTGTTCTCAAAGCCTTCCTGCAGCATAGTGTACAAATATTTATACAGGGAAATAAAAAAATGCTATAAAAGCAAAAATCTATTTAAATAGAAAAAAAAAGAAAAAAAGAAAAAAAGAAAAAGAAAATATTTCCACTGGAGCCATAACTCATGACTTTCGACTTCCAAAACAGCAAGTTAGTTAGATTTTGATTGTAAGGATCCATTCACACCAACGTGTTTCTGATCCGAGCCATTTAGGTGGCAGTTATAATTTCGACAATGGAAAGGTCGTCAATTAACCTGCCGACATTAATATGTTGGTAGGCTAAATGCCAGCACTTCCATTGTGCGGACAGGTTGACAATGTCTATAATGTGATTGGCGACATTCACAACATCAAAAGACCAATGCCGGCTGCAATACCACAGAGTCACCGGGATTGGTCTTATAATGTCAGCATTGTGATTAGCGACATTGTCAACCTGTTAGCACAATGGAAGTGTCAGTATTTAGCCTGCCGACATGTCTATGTCAGCAGGTTACGTGCAGACATTTCCACTATTGGAATTAGGTACCCCACACATCCATTTAAGGAGGCCTCGTTCACTATTACCACTCCATTCAAATCTGTGCACGTAGCATTTTGGTTACATGGTTGACTTTTAGGTGTGCTCTGTGAAAATGCATGCTCTGCTTACTTGAAGGATCAAACATATGTAAGCTACCTCAGTTTATTCCTTTGCAATCCATGCGTGTATTGCTCTACTCAGATCACGTGTTCAATAAAAGAAGGCAAGCAGAATGAATGTCTAATCAAGGACACCAATGCAAAATTTATACTGCAGGATTGCACAGATTGTAAAAATATACTGGTAGGTTAATTGGTTGCTAACAAATTGACCCTATTCTGTCTGTGTTATGGAATTTAGACTGTAAGCCCCAATGGGGCAGGGACTGATGCGAGTTCTCTGCACAGCGCTGCGGAATTAGTGACGCTATATAAATAAATGGTGATGATGATGATGATAGAATGAATTTAAGCTTTGCTACTCCTTATACTGCCATGCCCTTCCTCTACATGCAGTTTATTTGGGGTAAGAAGTGGTAAGGTGAATGATATTTTACAGCAAACTGGGACAATTAAGGAGGGTGGGGTGAATTACAGGATAGTAGTCGGAGGAGAAAATTAATTACGTGAAAAGGGGAAAGAATGAATTACAGCAGAGGGTGGTTGGAAAAGAATATCAGGAGAGGGAGAGTCTGGAGGATGGGAAATTAATTACAGTATACATTATATGGACAAAAGTATTCGGACGCTTCACCATTACCTCAACAGTTATTGTAATGACATTGTATTAAATTACATATACTTTAATATGGAGTTGGTCCCCCTTTTGAGGCAATAACAGCTTATACTCTTCTTGGAAGGGGCTTTCCACAAGATATTGGAGTGTTTCTGTGGCAATTTGCGACCATTCATTCTGTAGAGCATTTATGAGGTCAGGCACTGATGTCGGACGAGAAGGCCTGGCTCACAATCTCCATTCCAGTTCATCCCAAAGGTGTTCCATGGGGTTGAAATCAGGGCTCTGTGATGGCCAGTCAAGTTATTCACAACAAACTCATCAAACCATGTCTTTGTAGTCCTTGCTTTGTGCACTGGGTCATGTTGGAATAGAAAAGGGCCTAACCCAAACTGTTGCCACAAAGTTGGAAGCATAGCATTGCTCAAAATGACTTGGTATGCTGAAGCATTAAGATTTTCCTTCACTTGAGATAATGTGCCTAGTCCAAACCCTGAAAAACAGCCCCATACCATTACCCCTCCTCCACCAAACTTCACAGTTGACATAATGCAGTTAGACAGATAACGATCTCCTGGCATCTGCCAAACCCAGACTCTTCCATCTGATTGCCAAACAGAGAGGTGTGATTCATCCCTCCACAGAACACATTCCCACTGCTCCAGGCCAGTGTCAGTGTGCTTTACACCACTCCATCCAATGCTTGGCATTGGTCTTGGCGATGTGAGGCTTGCATGCAGCTGCTCAGCCATGGAAACCCATTCCATTAAGCTCCCGCTGCATAGTTTTTGTGCTTAAATTTATGCCAGTGGAAGTTCGGAACTCTTCAGCTATGGAATCAGAAGAGCATTGGTGACTTTTACGCACCATGTGCCTTAGCAGTCGTTGACCCTGTTCTGTGATTTTATGTGGTCTTCCGCTTCATGGCCGAGTTGCTGTTGTTCAATGGTGCAAATAAAAACATTCTAAGGGAGAGATTTAATTCAAAGTAATGTGCCGCTCATTTCTAATAATTTCTGTAATTTATATGGGATGAAGGTACATACACTCTTTTCAAATGCTTCACCCTGCATATGACATGAACAGTAATAGGTAGTCAAGGTCTGATTTATTTTTTTTTAATCTCCAAGAACAATAACTTAAAACTAACCTAACAAGTTTACAATTACATAAATAATATACTCGGTCACAACCAGTTTCATGTCTATTCAAGAATCCATCCAGCTCTTGCATCATCAACGTTATTGCAAAACAGTCTCATTTTGAGGGGTGTTAAATTTTATAGCAGAATGGGAAAGAGTCCATCTCAACCATACTTCATTACTATACAGGATACAGAAATTTTAAAAGTCTAAGGGGCTGGGAAAAAAGAAAGTAGGTAAAGAAATGAACTTGGGAAGCGCCCAAGAAAAATGATGCATCTATTTTGGATTTTAGGTTCTCTACTTAGTTCATTACAAATTGAATAATTTAAAATGAATACTCTAAAAATGAAGGCAAAGGTTATGAGAAATCGTTTTTGTGATCTTACAGCTGTAGATTTCTACAAAAGTATTTTCATTTAGGGTTTGTTTGCTTAAATACAAAACCTCCCCCAAAAAACACTAACCTAAATTTTTTCTCTTTATTATGCTCAGGAAGTAAATTTGCATAGGAGATTTAAAAGTTGAGATCTCCCAGCCCCGACTAGGCAGCAAGATTGTCAAGTAGGGCTGTTCCTGCCTTTTGGCTGAATTTGGACAGGAGGATAGACACACAACATTGTAGTTCAACTTCTATTTCAAGGTAAGAAGTCCATGGGTAAACATGTATGCACTTAAGGAACAGCTCTTATAAGAGCTAAACATAATTCCTATCAGAACATGCATGTTCATGTAATGAAGCTTGTGTTTACCTCGCTTTATCTCCTATGACCAACATATTAAAGCCAACACTTTAATGTCCCATAAACAAGAAAAAATTAAAAGAACTATCCGCGCAACGATGGAACAGCTGCTGCTATTTACATACAAGTAGGGTCCACCCTACCCTAAAACATAACAGATAGCAAAAAAATTATGTAACAAACGGCGCTAATCCCCAGCTCATAACATATACAGACAATTATATATAGCGTTCAAAATATACTTTTCCAATATTCATCAGTTCATGTGTAAGATTGGTATATACACACGGGTCTCTTCAAATAATTATTCCTTAATGCAGATGCTGTGTACCAATATCTTCAAGAAGTCAAATCCACTTACAAATTTCTTTTATTTTGAGGACCATTTTTATATCAGTGTGTATATATAGATGGTTTGTTACGTATCCCACACACCCTGTGTGAATCAGACACCACACCTCAATTATAGGGAAAGGTGAAATTTGACCCCTTCATTAGCATAGTATGGTCATGCAGGAGAAAAGGTGATATATATAAATAAGCGGAATATCAGCAAAACCACTTACACAATGCAGATGATATAGATGATGAAGCACTGTACAGATTCCGTATATTATCAAAAACTCCTCTCATAAGACTCTTCAGGATCCCCTCAATGTTGTTCAGATCCAAATGTATAGGAGAGATGTGAGAAAGTATATAGTGCTTTACCTTTTATTACAGATATAGAGCCAAGACTTATATACATAAAGACATACAAAAACATAAAGATTAAAAACTAAAGCCTCCATCCACAAGTGCAGCGTATACAATAGAGGCAAGTCCGCCTACCAGAGTTCCGGAGAACAAACAGCGTGTAGCATGACAATAGTCTGTCTGCTTCCAGGAAAGATGTCACTAACTCTGTAACGGCGGTCCAGCTCCCACAACACCAACGCGTTTCGACCCTATGTCTGTCGGGTCTTTATCAAAGCTTGTCATATACGCCGAGATGATGGTCTTTTTATAGTTGTAGCGAGTAACTGTCTTCATCTATTTCCGGAAAATGGCTATACGGCAATGCATGTCTTAGACCGTCTACAAAGCGAGGTCTGGCATGCAAATAACTGAAGAAACTCCCTTGCAGAGAAGTGTGTGGAAGATATTCTTCTCTTGAATCAGACAGGGAACACTTTGAGCCAGGGATCCTGGAAATAATAGCTGTACTGTATTTTATAGCTGTGCAATTGTTACTGTCGCTTCTCGCGCCCGCCCCCTTCAAACTTTTCTGTTTTCTCCTAGGCACACAGGGAATTTAATGTCCCCCTTGCCCTGGTTGTCCAGAGTTGAGCCCAGTATTCCTGATCTATGGTAAGTGTTCAGGAAGGACTCCAACTGGAAATAGGTGCTGCAGCAACGGAATTGTGCCCAAGAAGTTTGAGCAGTTTCAATTGCAGGTGAAGGAGCTTGGCGGTGGTGAACGAGGTGGTTACCCTTCTACATCATCTGACTCTCAAGCTGGGTACACACTACACCGTTTTCATCCAATAATGGGCTGAAACAGCCGACATATGACCGCTCATTTAAAAGTCGGGTCAGTGTGTACAGTTACACAATGGTCGAAAGTCTGCCCAAATGGACGATTGTCGCCTCATTTGGCTGGTCGTACCGTTTAATATTTTCATTCCAATCTCGTTTCCGCTGTGTAGTGTGTATAGACTTCAGACAGATCCACGACAATCCTCCGATACTTCCTCGACCTGGGGGGCGTGTATATGTAAATTTTTTATGTCAATCCCAGTACCACGTGGTGCGGAATCCGCACATCACAGACTTGTGTTTTGTATAGATGTGTATTGAACCTGTCTGGCTGCAGACCGTTTGGGAGTTAACTATAGTGCAGAGTCCGCCCCTTTATGTTAATATCTCCGGTATCTCGAACATTTCCCCGCAAATGTCGCTGCAGTGTGTACGAAATTAAAATCATTGCTCACGACAACATGGCTGTAAAAAGTCGCTAAAAGGGACGTCCGCTCTTCCCTTTCTCGTTCTAAACAAGGCTGGTGTGTATGCAGTCCATGGACCGAGCGATCGGACCATCGATCGCATGTAAAATCGCTCGGCATAAAAAGTTGGTCGAAATTTCTGTAGTGTGTACCCAGCTTTACTCAGAGAGGATGGCTTTTACAAAAGAAGCAATAAGAATAGCTATACACAAAAAACAAAATGGGGTCAGATAGTAAGCCTATTTTGATAGGCTTTAGCTTTTCAAAGCTTTAGCTGGTGGCACTAGAGGGAAAACTCAGACGAAACAACACAAAAACACTTTAACCTTTTAAAGTTATTATAGCGTCTTTAAAAAACAAAGAAAAGAAAAAACAAAAAACAAAAACTGTCTGTGAACCATAAGGATACCAAAAAAATGTATCATCATTTTATTGAAAAACGCATAACAAATAAACATGTATTAAAATAATTGAACTACAATAAACAGCATATCATGGCTTTAGAATAATTGCATTTATGTGAATTGCATCACCACATGGTTCTAGGATCATAGATCATATTTATGCAAATTGCATTTAATTTAGGTTTTAAAAACCAACACAACACTGGTAAGATAAGTCAATGAGGAACACAATGTCCCAGCATGTGATAACTTGTCAAGCAGGTGTAGCAAAAGTAAATAAGGAAAAATGTCCCACCCTGGTGGAGTAGCTTTCTGTAAATATTACATTATAAATCAGTAATTATTTTTGATTTATATTGTAATAAATGATTTATAAAGATGCACAGTTCTTAAGGGGACACAAATTCCATGCCAAGCCTAGAAGCCAAGGAAGATATCAGTACACCACAAGTACAATTGTAATGTGCAGTGATTTCTTGGCTTCTAGACTGGGTATTGGATTTTCTTGGTCTTCCCTTAAGAACTGTGCAGCTTTATTAATGGTCTATTATTACAATATAATAAAAAATAAGAACTTGGTGATGAAATGCGTGAACAATGATGTTGTATCAGAGTATGTCCCACCGCACACCAGACTTATGCTAGCAAACCAAGTCTGGGAGAATGGCTAGCTTGCCTGACAAATGAATGTGAACAAATAGACTATCCACACTGCAGACAGTTCAATGGAGGATATATGAGAAAGTGAGGAACACAGCAGAGAATGTCACTTTTATGGCAGAGACTCTTTCCCACATAATGTGAAGGCACATGTAGCTGGTCCAAGTGAGGCCTTTGTGAAAGAGAATGTGAGGCATCAATTACTGTAGTAAGCCCCCATTTGATCAATCCTGCTGCTCTATGGAAATGTTGCACTCCTAAAGTCACACTGGCAAATGAAGACCAGCAATAAGTACCTATGGCTAGGGTATTTATTTTCTTGCCTGGGGAAAGGGGGGTGTGACAGACATGGATTGGCTCCTAACAGATGTAGTCCTGGGAATTGTTGTGGATGGAGTTTATTGCCTCTATCAGTAGGAGGAAAGCAACCAGACAACAGTCTTCAGGAAAAAACACACAAGGTTTGCACAGCTTCAATGAGCCACCTCCAGCAGCGAGAGTATAAGGAATGCCTAGTCTACCTCTGAGGGATAATGTCCCATAGGCAATGCAGAATAGGTTTCCACCCAATTCAGCAATGTTGGATTGCCCAGGGATGCTCATGCTTCTAAAAGGGAGCCTGTAGTCCCAAGGTGACAGATCGCCAGGTAAATTGGACAAAGTTAGCAGAGAGTGAAGAGAATTCCAGTAGCAGGGATTTCAGGAGGGCTCAGGAAATTAATGTTTCCACTTCCCTCATGTTTTTGTCTGCATTTAGGAAACCTTTTCAGCAGGTAGCTGTGGACTGAGTGAGCCTCTGCTTGGTTCAAAAGTAGTTCAGGAAAAAGTACATCTTGACCATGGTGGATAATGCCACCAGATTTTCGCAGTATGTGGCTCTGTCTGCAAACAGTACGGAAAAGACATATGTGACTTCAGAAAGGAAGATGCAGCTGTAGAAGTTCACTGGTTATTCACCCTTGTTTTGTTCGATGGCCAAAGTCCGAGGGACTCCCGCAAGAGGGGGAGTGTCATGCGCCAGCGCCGCTGTTCTTCCACGAAGCGGGGATGGTCATCTGACAGATCCGTACTGGGTGTCTCGGGCGCATGCGCACCGCCTCATCTCGTTGCTAGGCAACAGGACGCTTCCTGTTCAGCGCTTCTGCCTGCCCATCTTCTCCTCCTATCAGCCTGCTGCAGCCTCTTTTTAAATCTCACTTGGTGCCAGAGTATCAGGTCCCCCTGTTCTCCATCGTTCTTTGTTTCTGTGCATATTTGGTTCTGACCCGGCTTCCATAGACTCCTCTCCTGGTTCCTGTTTTCTACCTGGATATTGACCCCGGCTTGCTGACTATTCTCTGGATTTATCGTGACCCTTGACCTCGGCCTGTTTGACTTCTCTTCGGATTTCTCCATTGTACCGCCTGTCTCCGTTGGTTTTGATACAGACCCTTCCGACCTTTACTTCACCACACTGGTAGTGGTCTAGGTGGAACGCAACCTGCGTACCTCTTGCAGCGAAGTCCACACCTCCTTGCGGGGGTCCCTGGTGAACACCAGTGGTACATTAGCGCCACTGAACTAGGTGGTGTGGAATCTAATACCGGTAAGTGTCTTCAGTGCTCGGCTCTTCCAACCTGACAATATACTCTGGCCATGTCAGACGGTATTCGTGAACCTTCTGCCCGTGATCTCATTCTACACCTGGCTCAATGTGTGGAACAGCAGGAGACTAACCAGGCACAACTTCTCCAGTGCATCCAGGGAGTAGTATCCATACTAGATTTCCTCCAGGGGTCCTTGAATCCAGCGAAACCACCTCCCACAGTGGCACCTCCGGTTACCGTTGGCACCAGTGCTATCACCACCAGAAACTTGCACATACCTGCCCCAGATAAGTATGATGGCAACCCCAAGGGTTGTCGAGGCTTTTTAAACCAGTGCTCGATCCAGTACGAACTTGCCCCAGAGAACTTTTCTTCTGAGAGAACTAAAGTGGCCTACATCATATCCCTCCTTTCCGGACAGGCTCTTGCCTGGGCTTCTTCTCTATGGAAACACGATGATGTCTCTCTTCACAACTCCTGTTTTCATTGGGAATTTTCTTTGTGTATTTGATGAGCCTGCTCGTGTATCTTCTGCTGCTTCTAGCCTTCTGGCTCTCTGACAGGGGTCCCTCTCAGCTGGACAATATGCTGTCCAATTCCGAGCCCTAGCATCTGAGTTAAAATGGAATAATGAGGCTTTAGTGGCCACCTTCTGGCAAGGACTTTCTGATTAAATTAAAGACGTGTTAGCCTCCCGGGACCTTCCTCCTAATCTGGATGATCTCATTTCGATCAGCATCAAGGTGGACACCCGTCAGCAAGAACGTTCCTTGGAGAGGGATCAAAGTCACCCCTTTTCCTCTCGACTGACTCGCTTCCAGTCTTCCGTTTCTTCGGTGGTGGAAACCATGCACATTAGATGCGCTAGTCTTTCCTGGGATGAAAGGTAATGCCGCATTAAGAACCACCTTTGTCTTATTGTGGAGAGGTTGGTCACCTACTATCCGCTTGTACTAAAAGGCCGGGGAGCGCCACTTCCTAGGCGAAAAAATGAAGGTCATCCTAGGATCCAGTTCTCACACTCCCAGTTCTCACAGGAATGCCAACTTCTTGATGCCAGTCACCCTTAATACTTCGGATGATTCTCTTGTATGTACTGCCTTTGTGGATTCTGGATCCGGGGGGAACTTCATTTCTGCTAATCTCGTGTCAAGACTTCATATTCAATTTCATTCTTTGCTGCACCTTTTGGTTCTAACTGCAGTGGATGGTAATCTCATCAGCAACGGTTCTATCACCTGTATCACCTGTCCAGTTCGGTTGCAGGTAGGAGGCCTACATCACGAGTGGATCAAGTTCCTGATTATTCCGCACTCTATGAATTCCATCATAGGTTTACTCTGGCTGAGGACGCACTCTCCTCAATTTGATTGGAAACGGGAAGGACCCAAAGAAATAACTTGGGCCCGGCGCCAAAGAGGTCTTTCCGAGATTCAGCTGAACCTTACTTGCACTTTCTTGATGTCTTTAGTAAATCCGACTCAGAGAAACTCCCTCCACACCGTCCTTGGGACTGTCCCATTGAGCTCGTCCCTGGTAAACCTATACTTAAGGGTAGGGTATACCCCTTATTACCACAGACTAAAGCCATGTCATTTGTAAATATTTTTCTCCAGCGAGGGCTGGGTTCTTCTTCGTCAAAAAGGACAGCTCTTTGAGACCCTGTATTGACTACAGACACCTGAATGCCATAATCATAAAAAGTCGCTATTCTCTTCCACTCATTCCAGAATTATTTGATCGTATCTGAGGTGCTCAAGACTTCACCAAATTAGACCTTAGGAGAGGCTTACAATCTGGTACACATTCGTAAAGGGGATGAGGGAAAGATGGCCTTCAACATCCGGAATAGGCACTATTAGTACCTTGTAATGTCATTCGGGCTCTGCAATGCCCCTCCGTGTTTCAAGAGTTGTCAACGAGATCTTCAGAGATCTTCTCTACCAATCAGTCACTGTCTACCTTGATGACATTCTGGTTCTTGCCCAATTTGTGTTCTCACAGCAATCATGTTAAGGTGGTTTTCTCCCGTCTCCGGGCTCATTTCCTATATTGCAAGACAGAGAAATGCCTTTTTGAATGTTCACAAGTTTCTTTCCTCTGCTACCTCGTCTCTGGAACAGGTCTTCAAATGGATCATGTTAAGATAGAATCCATCATCAACTAGCCACAACCCTGTGGTCTTAAAGCCACTCAGCGGTTCATTGGATTTTCTAACTACTATCGTCAATTCATCAAACGATTTTCCTCCCTCATTGCCCCTATTACTGTGTTGACCCGCAAAGGAGCCTGCTGTAAGACCTGGCCTCAGGATGCCGTTTTGGCCTTTAAGTCGCTTAAAGAGGCCTTTATTTGTGCACCGGTACTGAAGCAACCTGATCAAGAGAGTCATGGCTACAACACCATCTGGGTCGTCAACAGACAGATTTTCTAAAATGGTTCATTTCACACCTTCGGTCCCTGAAATTGCAAAGCTTTTCCGGAGGAATGTTTTGTGTCTCCGCGGCTGCCCACATATTATCTCTGATCGTGGAGTTCAATTTGAGGCAAAGTTTTGGAAAGCCTTTTGTGGGAACCTTGGAGTCAATCTCAAGTTCAACGGTCAGACTGAGCATGTTATTCAGGACCTGGAATGTTTTTTGTGATGCTTCTCGTCTGAACACCAATCCTCTGTGGATGGATCTCTGTGGGCAGAGTTTGCACACAATAATCAAGAGCATTCTTCTACAGGGTTCTCTCCGTTTCTGTCTGTATGACATACATCCGGTACCTCCTTCGTTACAAGATATACCTGTCTCATCCGTTCAGGCTGCAGACCCTCTTACACGCAATCTCTCTCAGATCCGGTCGCAGACTCAAACAAGACTTTCGGACGCTGCTGATCGCCATCAGAGGAATTTTCCTGTAATAAAGGTTGGAGATCATGTATGGCTATCCACTAGCAACCTCAGGCTCCATGTTCCTTCAATGAAGTTAGCCCCAAACTTTATTGGGCCTTTTTCTATTTCGCAAATCATCAACCCCGTCTCTTACACACTTTCCTTACCACCCTATCTCAAAATCCATAACACCTTTCACATCTCGTTACTGAAGCCCCTGGTTCTCAACAAGTTTTTTTAAGGATCCTGTCACACCTCCTCCTATCAAGACTTACCTTGGAGACGAATATGAGGTTGAAAGAATTGTGGAGGTCTGTTCTCTTTGTGGTAAAACCCAGTACCTTGTTCACTGGAAGGGCTATGGCCCAGAAGAGGGATCCTGGGGGGGATGAAGTCGACCTTCATGCTCCTACTTCTACCCGAGTTTCTGGACAGAGGCAATCCTTCTTTAGGGGAGAGAGGGTGGGGGTACTGTCATACGGTGGCCCCGCTGTTCCTCCACAAAGCGGGGACGGGCACCTAACGGATCCGGTCAGGGGCGTCCTGTTGCTAGGCAACATGCACGCAGCGTACTCGGACGTCCTGGCTGTGTTGGGCGCATGCGTGCCGCCTCGGGACACTTCCTGTTCAGCGCTTCTGCCCGCCCATCTTCTCCTATCAGCCTGCTGCAGCCTCTATTTAAATCCCACTCTGGCATATTATCAGGTCCCCCCGTTCTCCAGCGTTCTTTGTTCCTGTGCATATTTGGTTCTGACCCATTGACTCTCCTGGTTCCTGTTTTCTACCTTTGTATTGACCCCGGCTTGCTGACAATTCTCTGGATTTCTCGTGACCCTTGACCTCGGCCTGTTTGACCTCACTTCGAATTTCTCCGTTGTACCGCCTGTCTCCGTTGGTTTTGATCCGGACCGTTCTGACCTTTGCTTCACCACACTGGTAGCTGTCTAGGTGGACCGTGACCTGCGTACCTCTTGCAGCGAAGCCCAAGAGGGTTTCGCTTTGCTGGTGAACACCAGGGGTACATTAGATTCCTCACCTCCTAGTTCAGTGGCGCCAATACCGGTCGGTGTCCTCAGAGCTCGGCTTTTCCAGCCTGACAGGGAGTTAGCAATGCACGATACGTCTGTGGCAGAGGTGGAACTAAAGAGCTGTGGGTCACTTAGATCACATTTCTTCCTCATTGTGTTTGGTCTGAACAACTGAACCTCTCGACCACACCTGCATGCTTTTATGTATGAAGTTTAAATTTCTGATTAGGTATTTGAATGGATGTGGGGCTCAGAGCGCCCCAATGAGGAAAAGCCTTGCAGCTTAGCTCAGCTAGTAGAAAGCCACGCAACAGAAATATATTTAGATATACTACCATGTTCAGATATTCTACCAAATCAAACCTTATTCCTGGAGGTAAAGTAGGGAAGTGTATAAAACGGTATAGCAATAACTGCCATCATTGTGTCCGTTTACATTTTTTCTGCTTCACCAGAAGAACCAAATGATTGGGTTATATAAAATGTACAGAGGCATCAGCTTTGGCATCTATTAACAATGTAGAATCCCACTTTTTGGGGGGATTTGTATGGTATTGAACTTATGAATGGATAGGAAAACAGTAGGAATTAAAGGAACATGTCCCCCAAAACAATAAAAAAATCTAACATTTAGCTTAACTATTGCTTTATTTGATCTTGATTGCACTATTGAATTTTGATATATTCCATGGGGCAAATACATAGTGCTTATATCAGTTGCTCGGTGCACAGCTAAATAATCAAATGGCCTGCTGGTGATCACAACTTCTGCACTTTCCTTGCCAATTACAGTGAGATCTAATAAATGTTTGTATTCTGAAGGCCTGACAGAAATTGTTTCAATGTGAGCGACAGTGTCATCTTGGCAGATCTTTGCACGTGAAGGCTGTTAATGCTCTTTTACCTCACCGCCCACACATTCTATCTCTAGTTACCTGAAGCAAACTTGTTTTTTTATTATTCTTTGCTTCCAGTTGTAGATAGGGGTGTCATGGAAACAATGTGAAACTGATAAAACTTACAAAACGGATAACAGTGCTCCATGATTCATGTTCTAATATTTTTCTAAATTAACATAAAATATCTAAAAGATTGTAAAAAAAAATATTTGTAAGTAATTGGTGTACTTAAATCATTAGTGTATTTTAAGAATGTATTATTTGTTCATTCATAGTACTCAATAAGCTTCTAAAGGCAAGCGCAAGCTACAAAAGGTTGCAACGGGACACACAAGTTGCCTGAAGCTAGAGCTCCACCTGTCTAGTCCTCTTCAAAGGAGCTCCACATAAGTCTACTGAGAAGGAGTAGGTGTACTGTACAGTCATGGCCAAAAGTTTTGAGAATGACACAAATATTGGTTTTCACAAAGCTTACTGCTTCAGTGTTTTTAGACCTTTTTGTCAGATGTTGCTATGGTATACTGAAGTACAATTACAAGCATTTCATAAGTGTCAAAGGCTTTTATTGACAATTACATAAAGTTTATGCAAAGAGTCAATATTTGCAGTGTTGACCCTTCTGTTTGAAGTTCTCAATGGGATTAAGGTCTGGGGAGTTCCCCTGGCCATGGACCCAAAATTTCAAAGTTTTGATCCCCAAGCCACTTCGTTATCACTTTTGCCTTATGGTAAGATGCTCCATCATGCTGGAAAAGGCATTGTTCGTCACCAAACAGTTCTTGGATGGTTGCGAGAAGTTGCTCTTGGAGGATGTTTTGGTACCATTTTTTATTCATGGCTGTGTTTTTAGTCAAATTTGCGAGTGAGCCCACTCCCTTGGCTGAGAAGCAACCCCACACATGAATGGTCTCAGGATGCTTTACTGTTGGCATGACACAGGACTGATGGTAGCGCTCACCTTTCCTTCTGCGGACAAGCTTTTTCCAGATGCCCCAAACAAATTGAAGGGGAATTCATAAGAGAAAATGACTTTACCCCAGTCCTCAGTAGTCCAATCCCTGTACCTTTTGCAGAATATCAGTCTGTCCCTAATGTTTTTTTCTGGAGAGAAGTGGCTTCTTTACTGGCCTTCTTGACACCAGGCCATCCTCCAAAAGTCTTCGCCTCACTGTGCGTGCAGATGCACTCACACCTGCCTGCTGCCATTCCTGAGCAAGCTCTGCACTGGTAGTGCCCCGATCCCGCAGCTGAATCAACTGTAGGAGACGGTCCTAGCACTTGCTGGATATTCTTGGGCGCTCTGAAGCCTTCTCAACAACTATTGAGCATCTCTCCTTGAAGCTCTTGATGATCTGATCAATGGTTGATTTTGGTGCACTTATGAAGCCCTTTTTGTGCAAAGTAATGAGGACTGCACATGTTTCCTTGCAGATAACCATGGTTAACAGAGGAAGAACAATGATTTCAAGCACCACCCTCCTTTTAAAGCTTCCAGTCTGTTATTCTAACTCAATCAGCATGGCAGAGTGATCTTTAGCCTTGTCCTCCTCAACACTCTCAACAATGTTAACAAGAGAATCACTGACCTGATGTCAGCTGGTCCTTTTGTGGTAGGGTTCAAATGCAGTGTAAATGTTGTTTTTGGGATAAAGTTCATTGTCATGGCATGGGACATTTGCGTGGGTTTCCTCCGGGTGCTCCGGTTTCCTCCCACACTCCAAAACCATACTGGTAGGTTATTTGGCTGCTAACAATTTGATCCTAGTCTGTATTTCTGTGTTTGTCTCTGTGTGTGTGTGTGTGTGTGTGTTCGTGAAATTAGACTGTAAGCTCCAAGGACTGATGTGAGTGAGTTCTCTGTATAGCGCTGTAGAATTAGTGGCGCTAAATAAATGGTGATGATGATTGATGAAAGAGGACTTTTAAATTAATTGCAATTCATCTGATCACACTTCGTGACATTCTGGAGTATATTCAAATTGCCATCATAAAAACAGAGGTAGCAGACATTGACACAAATATTTTTTTTCACATTCTCAAATCTTTTGGCCATGACTGTATTATAGTGTCACCACTTTTTTTATGCCACCTCCCTTAGCATCAGGTATTGCCTCAGCACATAAATGCAATAAAAATGTATTTCAATATAGATCGCCCTCAAAACAAGAGGCTGGCTAGAACATCAGTTTTGGGATTGTATTTTAAGTTTGCATTATGAAGAAGGTGTGTCATAGGCTCTCCTGGGAGGTCCTTGTGGAAGATAATCAGGGGAATTACATAGTAATCGCTGCTCCAAGAAATGCGGTGTGTCCATAATAGATGCGGCCAGGTCTGCAGCTTGCAGGTCATTCCCCTTTTTCTGTTCACCAGGAAGAGGTAGTGCACACACCCTATCCAGCAGAACACAGTCAAAAAGTTGAGAGGTACATGAAAGATTCTCTATATGCTCAATGTACAGTAGTGCAATGCCATATCTAGGAAATGTTTAAAAAACTGTAGGTTATTGCCTGTTAATCTGGTTTCCTTGACTCCTCTATGACGGCACACACTATGGGGGTTAATCCTCCCTTGCACCTGAGTCAGGACAGGAATGAAGACGCACCTGGAAGGTATATTGGGCACCACCTCCTTCCTCTCTGTCTCTTCTGGTTTTTCTTATGCCGAAAAATCTCAACAAATATTAGTTATAATATAACATAGGGAGGACGGCATGCTGCCATGGTGGAGTCTTGCATACCAGATGAACAGGTAACCTCATCATACAGTTTTTACTGAAATTTAAATTCAATCTTAAGTCTTTTTTTCCATATTACAGCGCCCAGCACCTTTCTTCCAAACTATGCATCCGCTGTAACTTGAACATTAATACAAAAATGCTTAGTTAAAAAGTATGCCTGGAGGACCAGATTGGGGTTTTAACAGGTCTTCAATGGGAGCCTTTCCCATCTAGCCGCCGACTTCTTTGAGGCTGCTTCATCTTTTCTCTTACCACTTATTAAAACAAATAACTGATTTTTTTTCCCCTAAATTTGTCTGTTAACCTTAAATGAATTTTAATGCCATGGACTAAATCCAAACAATGACATTTTCTTTCTTATGGGTTTTTTTGGTCTAGGGCACAATGAAGTGGAAAGAACCACGATTTCTCCACTGATAGTACGCTGTAGTACATGAAGAAACCAAGACCTGCAAAAGCAATACTGCCATGACTGTTACCTTGTCTCTCTTTACTTTCTGAGGACCTGAGATTTCATGGTTATGGAAGGAAATACAGAGCCCACACCGAATTTCCATTTTATCAAAAAAGCCCCTTTTTTCTACAATTTTAGGAAACACTTCTGTTTAATGCCCATTCTCTCGGGTGCAAGATATTACGGCTCAGGAAGCCTGCTCTGGTATTGTTGGCTCCTACTATATGAGCTACTGACAAGCCTGCAAGGTTGTTTTCAGACCAAATTAGTACTCTTTTACCTCCTTAATGATTTATATACAACCACACCCCGCTTGCTTCTCTGAATGCATCCAGACATGGTGACCTACAATGTGGTCCTGGAAGTGAATACAAACTCTGAACACAGCCTTCATCTTCCTTATGTTTGAAGACAAAGTGGCTATCTTGCGCTATTAAGTGTTCACATGTGGTGCCCAACCATATTGACTGCATCTGTTGTGATGACTGTATGCTCATGTTCTGCAAATGACCTTCCCCATTTTTGGTGTCTCCTGACCACCAGTGCAGATCTTTTCTCGTCTGTTGTCAGGCAAATTATCTGACTTTGGTCTTGTGTATCCTTGTTGCTAGAAAATGTAATCGGAACTTTCGCATATGTAATTTGGCCCATGGCACCCCCTCAATAGCTGTCCTAGTACTCCGAGAGACCCCTTTACTGTTGTCCATGGCAGTCTGCAAAACCTACGGTTCTAATTTTTGCTCTCTTTCCAATGTCAAGAAAGTCTTGCCTTGTATGGTAGCCACACACATTCCGAAAATTTAACCTCTGGGTTGTACAAAGATGACTTTTCATTTACAAGCCAACTGTGCTCCTTCAGGACCTGTAGCACACAATTAGTAACTCTTTCTGCTGAAAATGCCGCTATAAGTATACCAAAGTAACCGTCTAGGTAGGACCATAGTAATATATTTTCCTTTCTTAGTTTTGCTATAACCACAAATAGCACTTTTGTAAAGGTCCTTGGTGAGACTGACAACCTGAAGGGAAGACATTTGTACTTTTTTATATAATCTGTTTTCATTGAAAGTATAACAGCGTTTACATATGCATACAACAATATTAATACGATAAAATAATATCTTTTAGCAGTTTGTTAAGTAACAACATTTAAACAGTTTACAACTTCTGTGAGGCGGTCCATTCATTGAACTAAAACAATTAACAACAGGTTCAGCAGACCGAACTGTAGAACAAATAAATGAACACACCAAGGGGTGTATAATTGCTCACCTACTTTGTTGGATAAGGGATAGAAAGAGAGGGAAAAAAAGATGGGGGAGAGGCCTAGGAAACGAGGAGGGGGGGGGTTGGGTTTCAAATATTTCATTGGGTATACAATGTAGTTTCTTTGAATTCCATCCACTCAAACCATAGCAGATAGTAAACTCTATATTTATCACCCGAGGAGTAAATCATGTCGTCCATAGATATACAGAAGTCTAAACTTTCAAACCATTCTTTAATAGAGGGTGCTGTTGAGGATCTCCAGTGGACAGGTATCACAGCCTTTGCTGCGTAACTGAAGTATCTCACAGTAGATTTTTTTATATTGAGAAATAGGAAATTTAGTATCATTAAGTAGCCAGTTTTGCAGGCACTTTGGTAGTTCAGTTCCCACTATTGCTTTAGAGATAAGTAAAGACATTTGTACTTTTAATGATAATTGTATATCATGAATCTGGGAAATGCCTCTGATGTGCCTGGCAAATTGGTATATTCAGGTAGGTGTCTTTTAAATCCACTGAAGTTAAAAATGTTCCTTCCTCCATGGCATTGATCGTTTCCACCTTGAATCTTCTGGTGTATATATGTTTGTTGAGCCCTTTTAAATGAAGAATGATTTGAAAACCTCCACTGCTCTTTACATTACTCTGTAAATAACCAATAGCAAATTATACAGTGAAACCAGATGGAAATGAAATTCTTGTGAACACCCAGTTGACCCAATATCACATAATTCAGGCGTGTCTCACTCCAATTGCTGCACACAGCTGACTCCTAAAGTTCTGAGTCCACACTCATTAAACACCTTGGCCGCTTAGCCTTCCGTTGCTGCAAACGACCCTTGGTAACAAAGCTATCAACCAGTGCAATCTTCATCCCTTTTACTGATTTAGTCATATAAGGGATTGGATGTTGCCTCTAACTGGGACTGTCTCCAGTACAAACCTTTAAGCAACTTTAGGTAAAATATCCCATAACTATTTTCTGCTTCGTGATAGTTATCTCAGTGGCCTTCTCACACCCAGTCAGAGTCTCAGCCCCAAAAACATTTCACATCCCAAATACCAGACCTGCCCCTAACTAACCAAGGGGCAAATTCAAATTGGTGCGAGGTGACGCGATGTGTCCCTGGAACAGTCCACAGAGAAACATTGCATTGGAGTTTTTAATAGAAATTTCCGCTCATTTTTACTCGCTTCCCATAGAAGTGATCAGAAAAAAGGAGCAGAGACTTCTTACTGTAATAGCCAGCAATATGCACATCTGAACACAGAGGCAATGTTTAGCAGCACCTTGCGCTGAATGGAATCTGCCCCTAAGAGAATGTGTATATGTATATCTATACCCTGACCTGCATCCTTGGGACCGTTTTCCCCTACATGTCCAGTTGCTTAGAAGAAAACTACAACTTTCCAATACAAAAGCACTGCCAAGAACATGCTGATCTCCTGCAACAACTTACATTGAATGCCAGCGGGCTTTTTACACTCCCATCAAGCCACACGTCAAGAGGGCAGCTCACACAATGCACCAATATTAAAGGTTCAGAGGTAAAAACTGCAGCCGGAATGGCTGCCGGGGGAGGCATACACCAGAAGTGGACCATCACTCTATATTGTCCAGTCCATCTCAGTTGCCGAATAACAGTGTCGCTCTTGTGGCTGCTTGAGGACGCCGGCCCCTAATGGAGGCAGGGCCGGATTAACTCGAGGTCTAACTGGGATACAGCCCAGAGGCCTCGGGCATCCAGGGGGCCCTTGAAAGTGCTCAGCAGCATTATTGATCGGTGCAGGGGCGATGGCCCCCTTAGTCCAGGGGCCTCCATTCCCTTAATCCGGCCCTGAAAGGAGGGCATCACTGCACAATAGGCTGCTCCCACCATCTGTTCAGAGTTAGCACTCCCTAAGATGCAACCACCGTTTAGGATTATCCCTGCTCCTTCTGGGAGCAGGGATAATGAGGGTAAGCCCTGGAAAAAAATAACAAACCTACCAGTCTGATTCTACTACAAGGACAAGCAAAAAGACACAGAGAGGAGGGAGGTGTGGCCATATACACCCCTCCATTACATCTCCTGTCCTGTCACAGGTGCAAGGGAAATTTTATCCCATAGTGTACATTGCCATGGAGGAGGAGATATGGCAAACACCTCTGACACCCATCGTTAATGCTCTCCCATTAAATCTAAAACAATAGATCATACAAGAGAGCGACTAATATCACTCCAATATACGAAAAGCTTTATGAGGTGATCGAAATTGAAGCTATTTAAAATAAAACTGGAATAGAGGGGGGTTGGGGGGGTTCGAATAGCATCATCTTCCTATGCACAACGGACTTCCTGTCAGTTAAACTGTTAAGGCAAAGTGCTGTCAACACTTTGCTCCATAGTGAAGAGCTCTTTAATTTGTTAAATAGCAGCAGCACATAAACCAGTGAGACAACAGACGGCCGGGGTGCTTTTATTTGCAGCTGCCAGCTCCTTCCTGCTTTACGGTCAGATTTGTTATTACTTGAAACACTTTCTTTGACTAAACGTATTGTTTTAACCGAGATGAAGGGTAATGCGTCTTAGGTTGCATGTCATGCACATAAAACTTGCCGTTTACACATGACCAAATGTTCTGTAGTTTTTAAGTTCCCAGATTACCATTGAGCAGATTTATCAAACATTCTAAAACGGAAAAGTGGAGGTGCTGCCCAAAGAAACCAATCAGATACCAGCTATCATTTATCTAGTACATTCTACAAAATTATAGATAGAATCTGATTGATTGCTATGGGCAGCTTTTCCTTTTAGAAGGGTTGATAGATCTAATGCCAGGTATATTTTCAATTCTAAAAATATAGATCTTAAAAAAGCAATATCAGTGGTGGCAAACATTTTGATAAATAATACTTCTATTTAATCCAAAACACAATGCTGTATTGTCGCACTCATTTCTATTCATATCTAGCTTAGAGACCTACTGTCACATGTATGTGTACTTCTAACAGTGCCTTTAAGTTTCTATCCACCAGCAGGTGTATCAAGGATATGCATCAGGCTAGATGTTTGATTTTTAAGCAGTTTGATATGCTTTTACATAAAAAGTTAGCTCACGGTTTGTCAAAAATTTTATTTGCCTAGATTGTGTTCTATGACCTTATACTTCTGAAGTTTTATTAATACATGGTGCTTGGGAGAAGGCAGGCAAAATTGCCCAGGTATCTAGTCCCCTTCCACAAGTTCTGTTCTTCCCTCTTTTATTTTAGCACTTGTCACCGATTTTTATATGTAATCATGTACGCGGTCAAGATAAAAAGTACAAGTTTTGTTATATCACTAGCTCATTGGTTCTTTGACTGTAAGCAACCACTACTGTACCCCGATAAAGGTAAAAAAAAAAAAAAAAAAAAAAAGACTGAGAACAATTCCGCCATTACAACATACTGGCTGTAACATTCGTGTCCCTTCCAATAGCGACTAATACATTTATACTATTAATTAGGGATGAGCGGGCTCGGATATCTGAAATCCGAGCCCACCCGATCCGAGCCGGATCCGAGACAGATCCGGGTATTCCCGCCAATAGCAAAACTGAAAGCGAGGCTCCGAGTCATAATCCCGTTGTCGGATCTCGCGATACTCGGATTCTATAAATTCCCCGCTGGCCGCCGCCATCTTCACTCAGGCATTGATCAGGGTAGAGGGAGGTTGTGTTAGGTGGTCCTCTGCCCTGCTATATCCTGTGCTGTGCTGTGCTCAGTCCAGTGGTGCTGTGTCCTGTGCTCTGTCCTTCTGAGTTCAGTGGTGCTGCTGGGTCCTGTGCTGTGTCCTGTTCAGTCCAGTGGTGCTATGTCCTGTGCTCTGTCCTTCTAAGGGCATTGTTATTTCCCCATTATTCCCAAGTTATAAAAAATTTAAAAAAAATTATAAAAAAAAAGCAATTAAAAAAAAAATATTCAAAAACTGTCCTGCAGTATAAGTCCATTGGTACTCTCCTGTGCCGCATATAATTTTTAAAGGCTTTGCCGAGTGTGTGTGGCTTAGGGGTACGCTCTCTTGTGCTACATATAATGGAAAACAAAAATTTGGAGGATAAAGCTGCGAGGAAAAAGCTCAGTTTTCCTAAAAGACCCGCTGGCGGGGATGCTGATAACATCTGGTCCGGACTGAAGGACCTGCCAATCATTGCAGACATGTCTACTGTTGCTGCATTGGATGCTGTCACAATAGAAAAAATGGTGGAGGATTATTTTGCTGACACCATCCAAATAGACATGTCAGACAGTCCATATTGTTACTGGCAGGAAAAAAAAGGCAGTTTGGAAGCCCCTGTACAAACTGGCTCTATTTTACCTGAGTTGTCCCCCCTCCAGTGTGTACTCGGAAAGAGTTTTTAGTGCAGCGGGGAACCTGGTCAGTGAGCGGCGAAGGAGGTTGCTTCCTCACAACGTTGAAAAAATGATGTTTATAAAAATAAATAATCAATTCCTCAATGAAGTACAGCACTGCCCTCCAGATAGTACAGAGGGACCTGTGGTTGTGGAGTCCAGCGGTGACGAATTGATAATGTGTGAGGATGAGGAAGTACACACTGTAGGGGGAGAGGAATCAGAGGTTGAAGATGAGGACGACATCTTTCCTCAGTAGAGCCTGTTTAGTTTGTACAGGGAGAGATCAGAGCCGGATTTAGACCTCATAGGGCACTAGGCAGGATACTGTTTTTGGGCCCCCTCCTTGAAACAATCCATAGCACTATATTTTTGCAGCCTACCATATAGCCCTATAGTTACGTAGAAGTGAAAGCATGTGCCGCCGCATGCCTACCATATACCCCTATAGTTAAGCAGATATGAAAGCATGTGCCGCCGCGCACAATTCCATCTTGCAACTCTTTTTTTGGCATTATGTGACCATTCAACAGTCGTTTGCCATGTTCAAAAAGTTAAACAAAATGTCAACAAATTCAAAAAATGTAATCAAAAGTAAAAATGCCCTGTCATAATTTAAAACAAGAGGTATTGACGTGCTAGAACTACTGTAGTGTTTATATGTTATAAACACTACACTTGGAAGTTGGAGGAGGTATTGTGGCCCCAGTACCAAATTTAGTACCGGGGCCACTCCACTATGCAGTCCAGATAGAGGTGTATCAGATATTAAACAACGTTGACTGTTGCTGCAAAATTTTTAAATAATATTGTGGGGAACACTACACTATGCAGTCTATAAACTTTTTTGGTAGAATTCAGACCCGTGGAGGGTTTTTTAATTATATTGTAGGGACCACTCCTCTATGCAGTCCAGGTACAATTATTGGTGGGATTCAGATCATTTGAGGGTTTTCTTATTATATTGTGGTGACCACTCCTCTACGCAGTCCAGATACATTTATTGGTGCGAATCATACAAGTTCAGGGTTTTTAAATTATATTTTGGTGACCACTCCTCTACGCAGTCCAGGTACATTTTTTGGTGCGATTCAGACCAGTTGATGGTTTTCTTATTATATTGTGGTGACCACTCCTCTACGCAGTCCAGATACATTTATTGGTGCGAATCATACAAGTTCAGGGTTTTTAAATTATATTGTGGTGACCACTCCTCTACGCAGTCCAGGTACATTTTTTGGTGCGATTAAGACCAGTTGATGGTTTTCTTATTATATTGTGGGGACCACTCCACTACGCAATCCAGAAAGATACCTCGTTGCAACGTTTTGGACTAATAACAATATTGTGAGGTGTTCAGAATACACTGTAAATTAGTGGAAATGATTGTTATTGAATGCTATTGAGGTTAATAATAGCGTAGGAGTGAAAATAAGCCCAAAAACTTGATTTTTGAACTTTTTATGCTTTTTTAAAAAAAAATCCGAATCCAAAACCTTAAATCCGAACCAAAACCTTTCGGCAGGTGTTTTGCGAAACAAATCCGAACCCAAAACATCGAGAAAATCCGAATCCAAAACACAAAACACGAGACACCAAAAGTCGCCGGTGCACATCCCTACTATTAATGGGGAAATACAAGGTTCCGGGTGGGTGTCTACTGTCCAGGTTTTCCTAAAACACATTACACTTCTGTCTGGTCCTTTTGCATTGCCCCTTAATAGCATAAATGTAACAGTCGCCATTGGAAGGGACGCGAATGTCACTGCTGGTATGTTGTAATGACGGAATTCTTCTCAGTCATTTTTTGACCAAGTCTGAACTTGATCCAGGTTTGAATTACCGCATTTGGATTGTTCCTGTTGATCCAAGTGGTGTCTGTATAATCCACTTTGCAAACTCCTACCCCACCCTATATGACATGGTTGTATATTTCTATATAAGACTTTAGTATCGGATACTTAGGCATGCAAATTATATCGAGCACATAGTTGGAAGAAAGCCTTATATGTAAAAGGAAAAGCCTCTGAGGCTTCCCATATATGCACATTGGGCCTAATTTTAAAGCTAGTAGCAAATTCATCGAAACAGTGCAAATTTTCTGGACACATCAGGTTGCGATGTAGAGGGTGTGGGATGGGTTTCTTTCAACATTGAAATTTAGAGCTGAGTTAGGACGCACCCCCTCCCAACTCTGTCCGCACATTTTAAATTCCCCCATGACACAACATGCTTTTGTAAAATTGCACCTTCTGGCTGGATTTACTTCCGAATCTAAATGAGGCCTATTGTATGTATTATGACACCTAGGGGTATATTTACTAAACTGCGGGTTTGAAAGGGTTGAAATGTTGCCTATAGCAACCAATCAGATTCTAGCTATCATTTTGTAGAATGTACTAAATAAATGATAACTGGAATCCGATTGGTTGCTATAGGCAACATCTCCACTTTTTCAAACCCAGTTTAGTAAATATACCCCCTAGTCTGAAAAGTGTCATATCTATATCACACATATTGTATAAAGAAGTGTGCACTGAAGCCAGTGTTAAGAGATTTTGCTGTTATGAAAAAACAAAACAAAAAAAAAAACAAACAAAAACACTTCTAGCATCCAAAATGGATACATTTCTTTAAAGCAGAGCTAAGGCAAACACACATTTTTCTTGACTTTTTTTTATTGCCTGAAACAGAATGATATCACTTCATAGTGACAAGATTGTGAGTAACCTTAACAAAGGACAAAACTGCTAAAGTTTTATTATTCTGCAAGTGCAGCTTCCTTTCAGGAGACTTTCACCTGCAGGTCAAAAATATTAACGATTATAATACAGGCCTATCACTTTGGAGAAAAGGGAGACCCATCTCCATTAAACAACTATCCCCTGACTGGAAAAGTGAACACATTTACAAGAAGCACTGTGGCAGGAAGTTGCACAGAAGGAGTGGGGGAGGGAAGAGTCTTACCTTGGTGGCACATTTTCCTGCATCGTCTGGGCCTGCATGTCCGTTCTGCAGAAGAAATTAGAAAGGGAAAAACAAAAACTTAGAGGCATAGACAAATTGTGCTTCCAAAGCAAAGTTCTGACATTACTGTATTACTTGATTTACTGCTACAAAAAAAAAAGTAATTTGCAGTTATCCATTTCAATTTAAGGAATGTAAATATGACATTTACTATATTAAAGCTAAACATATTACTGAAATTAAGATTATGACATGTATTCAATTATGACATGTATAACACAAACAAACATGTGTAAAGGGATTGTATAACTAAGGAACTGTTGCACCAACACAGCAGCACAAAATTAGATCTAGTTATTCTAAAACAATTAATGTCATGACTATCTCTACATCTTGACTACCTTAACTACTTGATGACCAGGATATTCTATATGGTAATGTTCAGACATGCTAGTTTTACACTTTCTCTTCAAATATTTTTTTCTTGCATTTCCCTGGGTAATTATATTTTATTTGGGGGAAAGATGGGTCTCTTGTTTCGTAGCATAGCAAGGTAAATATCTTAACTGTATGTTCACTATATGAAAATGCAAAATGGGAAAGTACACAATTTTCCAGAGAAAGGAACAAACAAAAAAGTGCGCAAGTTTTATTTTTTGTGACATACAATATGTAATTTTTGAAAGTATGATGATAATGGTGTTACACAAGGGATTTATTTTCATATTTAAAGCACATCGTTAAGATCTCTGCAAATTGGAAATCATTTGTTGGCCAATAAAAATGCTCTCCAAATAAAGTAAATTATATTTGAGTAGATCCTGTCACACAGAGAAGTGCTCATTATTAAGTGTTAAGATTTAAAAGCGCTATTAGGAGGGAGCACTTCAGAGGCTGGAAAGGCGCTAATGTTAAAACGGTCACTGTGACATAACTAAAGATATAGCTGGTGAATGCTCTAATGCAAAAAAACAAAAAAACAAAAAAAGTCTACCAAAATTAACTCTGTATCACAGATTTTTTGTTTTAGTATGCGACACCTATACAAAATGTGTTCCAGATTCTGTAGCTCAGGACAATAGTCTTAAATTCGGGCAGCACGGTGGCTTAGTGGTTAGCACTTCTGCCTCACAGCGCTGGGGTCATGAGTTCAATTCCCGACCATGGCCTTATCTGTGTGGAGTTTATATGTTCTCCCAATGTTTGCGCGGGTTTCTTCCGGGTGCTCCGGTTTCCTCCCACACTCCAAAAACATGCTGGTAGGTTAATTGACTGCTATCAAAATTGACCCAAGTATCTCTCTCTGTTTGTGTGTGTGAATGCTAGAGAATTTAGACTGTCAGTGAGTATGGCCTTAGGCGGGCAGGCATTAGGGATAATAATCTAATTAATAAGCACTTAAGGCTATTTTTGTAATATAATATGGATATTAATATATAAGTCTGTGCATTACAGAGGCAAATAACAAACCTAAAATAAATAAGGTATTTACAGCAGCATTCCATATATTTTTGTCAAGCTACTAGAAATGATTTACAGTTTGCCAAGTATCATGTTTACAACCATGGCAACCACAGCCACATGACATATGCTGTTGTGAATAGAGAGCCACTGGAGTAACCCCTTCTCAGTATGTCTGATCTCAGCACAATCTTCCACTCAGAGGCGGAACTAGCGATCTCTGGACCCCTTTGCAGGGAAGCACTGCACATCTCGCTAGTTCCCTGTGTAGTGGGCCCCATAATCTCTGTGGGTCCCGATACCTGTTGCACCAATGGTAGTTGCGCCACTGTTTTCACCTACTAACATTCATTGAGGGAGGGGCGGTCTCGGATGTTGCAGAAAGGATAACTAACACGTTATGCTTTGTTATTTGAGCTTTTGTACCAGAGTAATAGAATTGTAAACAACATCTTAAAACCATTGGTCTAGCTTCAGCCATTTCTGATGGAGGTGAGAAGAAAACTGTACTTTTTAATAAAGCTACAATGGAAATTCAATGCAAGCATTAATGTAGTTTACTCTTGTTTTGGGGTGGTACATGGGGTTTAACGCAGATAAATTTAGTCATGTGATAGGTTTCCAAAAATACCCATGTGGTTCAGCCAAAGAAATCACTTAGGGATATCTAGTGTGCCATCTATTTGAACTTATAAAAACCATGAAATATGGATTTTCGGTTGAGTTGACACTCCAGGAATAGATGGGAGAGATTTGAGGCAGTTCTTGAAATTAAATTACATTACTTTGTTAATGTAAATCAGTAACAAAGACTAGGAAGAACATATCAATTCAATCCAAATAAGCAAGAAAAATGTACAACGTTTTACTATTAGATGAAAGAACAAAAAGCAAGACTGCAGTATATTACAGCTCTTATTGTAAATCATACTTAATAAACAACAATACACAACCCGCATGCATTTACATTTTAGATGTCCCCAAATTCATGCCATGATAAAGACCTTTGAAAAACAAAGGCACATTTCAGTCCTTGAAGCATATAAAAGTGAGAGTGCTGGTCGTGCCAGCAGCATAAGCGTTAAATAAGCAACACTGCATTGAGCACTATGCACCCTCCTTCTCTTATTGCCATGGAAATGGCAAGGTACAATGAGCAAGAGAACAGTGTGTAAAAGACCTTGTGTAACATGTCACTACAGAGAAAGGTAACACACTTGTTTAGGATCTTATAGATCTGCGGTTAGTATTGTGTGAGAAGAACCGCTGTCAAATACAGGATGTCCAGACTCCATCGTGGATTAGGAGGTAACAAGTGTACAAGAGACAGATACACACAATAGAAAAATCTGTATTTCTGTCATTTGTACAAAGGCATTGCAAAAAACTATAATGGAACACAGATGATCTGAGAAGTTGTTCTCCCTGGTTGTTTTTCCCCCCAGACTGACAGATCATGAAAAGGGAGACTAATTCTCTCAACAGATCACCCCGCATTCCAAGATATGCTGTCACTTTGAAATAACCATTATATACACACATGCAAGTTACTGTGCAGGGACGGAAATTTTCTTGTGCCTGGGATAAATAAAATGCTCGACTGAAGAGTTATACACAGCATTGTTACAAAAGGAAGTGAGAGACTAAGTACTGTGAACCTTTGCCAGAGTTTACAAGCAATATCCTACAAAGGTTGGTTACAAAGTTTTCATTTGAAAGTAGGCATTAAAATGTTCAATAATCACTGCATTTGTACTTGTATTACCCAACCTCTCACACAGAATAATTACCACCTAATTGTATAAGTCTTTCTTCGTGTGTTCATAATGCAGTATCCATGCAAGAAATAGTTTTACAATTTCTTGTTACAAGCCCCAGGGCTATAGTAGACATTTAGGAATTCAAGCTATGTGGACAGAGCTTGGTAATTTGTGGACTTAGGAAAGAAAAAAAAAAATTAAAAATCAGTTTCACCTTAAGAGGGATGTTATGAGGAGGTAATAGTCCTGAAAATAAGACAATGCTTGGTAAAAAAAATAGGGCTGACAAAAAGATCGCACAAGAGAGAAAAAAGCGGTCAGTGACCACATAATACCACCCACCCAAATTGAATATAGCAATACAGTACCAATTCATTATGAAAGTTGTTGCCAGGCTCTTTCAACCCATTCAGAAATTCTCCACTATCCACCTCTTTCACTGCTCAAACGCCCTAGCTCCATCAATCAGAATAAAGTTCAAAATACTACCAACACCTCTGACATGGGGCAGCACTGTGCCTTAGTGGTTAGCACTACTGCCTTGCATGAGTTTGATTCCCAACCATGGCCTTATCTGTGTGGAGTTTGTATGTTCTCCCTGTGTTTGCATGGGTTTCCTCCCACACTCCAAAAACATACTAGTAGGTTAATTGGCTGCTATCAAATTGACCCTAGTGTCTCTGTCTGTCTCTGTGTGTGTATGTTAGGGAATTGACACTGTAAGCTCCAATGGGGCAGGGACTGATGTGAGAGAGTTCTCTGTACAATGCTGCAGAATTAGTGGCGTTATATAAATAGCTGCTGATGATGATGACATAGCCTGTTACTGCTGTCAGAAAATTACTATGCACAGAGGCTAATAGAGGAAATGTTTGATCAACTACGGAATACATCATGAATATGCCGTTAATGATATTATCAAATTTTGATAGGATTCATTATTGGGCATTGGGTAATATTGGACCAATCGGCAGTTGTATTGCAGCATGACCTGCATCAGTCATTTACAACCATATTTATTAAAGTTCACTATATGGAAAGAGATGTTTACAAATTCTTCTCTTAAAATTAAGATTTGCTTAATGTAGTGGGATATCACCAATGAACAAGAAAGGAACTTCATAGCCAGAACTTCTAAAGTGTATGTGTCACTTGCTGAGCAAAGTCACCCTGGCTAATTTTCATAAGGCTGATTTTTTTTTTTTTTTTTACTCTGATTATTGTAGGTATAATTCTCACATTAGGTTCACTTGTTATCTTCTCTTTATCATACAACTTATAAATTACACAGCCATCTGTCTAAACCTTGTCCTCCTTTTATCTCACATGTTCCTCACTTTTCTTCTACAAGATGAAGAAATCCCAATCTTCAATATGTTCCTTTCCAGCTCTTTCAACCTGACTACTCACTGTAATCTAGATGACCATCTCAAATACCGTCTCTTTTGCTGCTCTATTATATGGTAGATCAGACTTGAGTCACAATCCCAGACGTGGGAATAGGCAGGGGTGGTGTAGACATACTGCGGCTACCTCATTGTACTTTCAGTCAGTCTTCTCGGTCAACACTTTCCACTTTTTTATTATTTAATGTGTTGCAGTCAGTCGTATTCTATCCACTTGGCAGCCCATTTTAATAAAAAAGTGTGTTTTTGTTTAATGTATTCATTATATAGCTCTCTAGAGCATCCTTTGACTATCTGACTTCTGGATCAAGCTCTCATGTGCTGTAAAACGATTAGAATAAGAACAGAATATTGTACATGATATCCAAGCCGGAGATTTAAAAGGTGTAATTCTTACAATACATTTATTTGCCTAGGCAGTGCTGTATACAATTGGGAAACCGGTCACTTTCCAAGTCTTGGGCACACTTGTAGATCCATAAAAACAGAATTTTTTTTCTTCACTGTGGAATTATCATGGGTAAAACAAAAAACAAACAAAAAACCAAAAAAACAATCAGTGCTGTTAATGTATCAGATACAGAAAATCTAAAAGGTTTTTTTTTTTTAGTTTTGCTTTTTTAAATTAAGATTTTTTGCAACAAGGGTAATGCAGAGTGTATTTTGTTGAATTAAAAAGTAATAGGTGTAGGTGTGTTTATTTTTCAGTATAGTGGACAAATGGATTCTTTATTCATTATGCAAGGACCACAGGGACAAGAAAGTTGCTGTTAACTTTCTACACACCTATAGTCCAGGGGGGTATGGAAGAGCCTCAGCGCTTTTCGTTGCAGGACTAGTACCTAATACAGGCACCAGTTCTGCACAGACTATTCTCAGAGCTGATTATCATTATAGCAGGGGAGGCTATTGTGGTTATGAAGTGATAATCAGTCCAGTGTAAAGCTAGGTACACACTACAAGAAACTTCCAACGATGCAATAGTTTTACCAACTTTCTCCACGACAAAAAAAAAAAAAAAGCCCCGATCAGCATGCCGATACCTGTGTACACACTAAAACGATTTACCTTCAGATCTGTGTGTCTCTCATACATGTGACAGGATCCCTGGCTAAAGCAACATGTCGGCAGCACCAGCACTCTGTGCTGTCCCCTGTCTGTCTCTGTAATAAATCTTTTCTTGTCATGCACTTTGAAGTCATGTGCACTCAGGGGTGAAAGGTCTGCACTGAAGTCCCGGCTTTCTGCAGTTTGTCTCGGCTGTCAAGCAACTTTCTAGCTCTATCGGGTTAGCTGCAGCAGTGAAGGATAAGAGGAGAGTGGAGCAGCTGGAGGAACTGCATGCATCTGAACGGAGTGACTGGTAGCTGTGACAGCTGATCTGTAGGTGATTGGAACGATAATATTAAGCATGCCGACCAACTAAATGAAACGACAATCGGGTATGTGGGACGACTGTCGCTCAGCATGTAAGCATACACACTGAAGCGATATCTGGCCGAACAGTCGTTTATCGGGCAATTGGCCCGATAATGGGCTGAAAAAACGCCAGTGTGTACCCAGCTTAAGACCCTTGTAAGTTAAACATATCAACAGACACACATATTTGTGCCACCCTCATTAAAAAAGTTTTTGCTGCACAGATTGAAACAATAAAACCGTAAATATGGCAAGTGCAAAAGTTTAGGCACCCTGTCAGAAACGTGCCTTTTGACAGAAATCATAGCTATCCAATTTTTCTTTTATTCTTGTCTTAGGAATTTATTCCCACTCTTCTTTACAGAGCATGTCTAGCTCAGAAATATATTTACATCTATTTGCATGAACAAAATGACTGAGATATTATGACAGATTTTCAATAACAATGTCTGAATTAATTTTAAGAAATTTTTCATAGAGTTGTAGTTGAAAACATCCAACCTCTTTTCAGTTTTCTTCACTGTCTCTGGGACATTGACTTCTTGAATTTGTTAAATATTTATTCAGGAGCTCATTCTCCCTTTCACCTAGACAATATCATCATCATCAACATTTATTTTTATATTCGCCAGCAGATTCAGTAATTGGGAACAAACAGTAATAAAACAATAATGGGTAATACATACAAAGAGGTAAGAGGGCCTTGCTTTAAAGCTTACAATCTATGTATTTTATACCACTGGCTGCCACATAACCCAAAGCATAATAGGCTTTGTTCTAAAAAAGTTCCTGGCTTATCTAAGTATTGCTCTGCATACTTTAGACTTTGACTTTTGTGATAAGGTTATAGGAAAAATGTTCCTTCTGACAACTGTTCCTTATAGATCACTTTACAATGGCTCACTACCTGAGTGTCAGCTAAAGCTTTCTACAAATCCTTTGCATTGATATGAGACTTCTGCTTTATATAATCTGACCGGTTTAGTTAGATCTTTCTAGGGCCTCCAAGATCTTGTCTTCAATTCAGCAGTTCCCCTTAACTTCCATTTCTTAATGAAGTTTCTAACAGTGACAATTCCAATCTGGAAGCATTTAGACACTTTTTTATAGCTCTTCCCTGGTTTGTTGCAGTAAACATTGGGCAGGAGACTATATTATTTTCAAGTCCTTAGTCAGCTACTCAGAGGAGACTGTAGTTGTTGAGAGGTTGTAAGTGTTATAGTAAGTATTCATGTCTGGATTTGTCTTTACCTCGCTCAATCTGAAGCTTAACGAGTCAAGCAAGTTTAGTGGCCTTAATTTATTTTTTTATTTACTGAATCAACTGGAAGAGTGCCCAAACATTTGTCCATGCCACATACTCTATTTTATTAATTTAAATCAATTAAAATTAGCAAATAAGTTATAATTGTGCATCAAAACATGCAGAAATATGTAATGTTTAAGTATGTTCCTAGCAGATGTTAGGACATCTTGCATTAAGATTCAGTGAAATATACAATTTGACCCAGTATATAGTGAAGATGATGGTTATTTGCCACACCTCTCCTGCAAAGGGACAGATAAAGTCCCAAAGAGTCTGCAGGTATAGGCAAGGTTAAATTCCCACAGCACAAAGTTACACAGGTGAGTAATTAGGTTTTTTATTGGTCAAGTACTACTTGGGAGGAGGATAAAAGCCTGTTTGTTCTTGTGGGAGAAGTGACCGATACCAGATATCTGGCAGGTGACTAGGCAGGAGGACTGCGTCTAGCCAGAGTTAGGGTCCCTTGGTGTCATCCGAAAACAAGAATGCTTTGTTATTTGTCAAGTGAACAATAAAAACAGTTATCCAAGTAATAAGTTGTTGCGTTAGTCATCTGCTGAGTGTCAGCATCACAGTGGTGTCATCGGGGGAAAGAACAGCCAGATCCTGCTGTCCATCCAGTCAACAAATGGTGGTGGGTGAGACATGCTGAACACCACTATCAAGTACCAAACTGTTATAAAGCTTTCAGTTGGCAGATGTAGGACGCAATAGTCTTCAGAAGTTGCCAGCTCCCATGTGAACGCATGTGACATGCAGGCACCACAATACTGGTCACAACAGGAAGATTAGAAACAATGCCTCTATAAATATTCTGATTAGTGTAAAACTTTGTTGCGGCTTCAGAAACGTCAATAGCTCGAAATGTTAATATTTCTAGTGCATTATGTACGTTATAGACAAAGTCTTTCACGATTCGAACGTGTCCGTATTCTTCGATAATCTATTGTGTGCTTAAATGAATTAGCTCATTTCACTCAGTAGGCACCAGTAAAGCCATTACTGCGTTCAAAAATATATGTTATTTTGCTTTACTTGGCTACATTACTTTTACATTTATTTTGGGTACTAAATTTGTGGTCTAAACACTTTTTTTTTCCCTTTTTAAATTCCTGTAGGCACTTCTACATTGGTGAAACCATCAAGTCCCTCAAGGACAGCATCCAGGAACAGAAACCTTTAACAAATAACTTCTGCAAAGCTTAGGGAACACTGTAAAAAATGCCTGTGAGTCAATGTTCCACATGTAAAAATATAAATGTTATTAGACACTATATCATGAATTAAAACATACATTCATGTGTGATAAACACAAAAAGATACAAAAGGACTACTGGTAGGAGAATCTTCCTCATCATGTAAGCATTCTGGCTGAGCAGAATGTGGTCTAAATAAAGGACTGATTTATTAGTAGCAGATTAGGATATCTTTCGAAAATGAGGCATTTGTGAATCTTTTAGTTATCTTTAAGCACACGAAAACAAAAAGTTATAAGAATCAGTGGTGTTCATCGAGTTTAAACCCCATATTCACTGCAAGTTGCGAACCCTACTTTCCGAAACACACAGAGACTTAAAACTTAAACTTGTCTCATAGAAAGTCAAGTAAAGTTCCCACTGGAATACAAATAAATAATGTATTACATAATTCATATAAATCAATAAGAGAACAAGGGTTTTTACTTAATTTAACCTTATTTTTTGTTTACCTATATATAATGGAACAAGTGTTTTAGGGTCCGTTTACAATTATCATAAGCAGTGAATAAACATCTTTGGGCGCTACCATATATATCACAATTACAATGTACATAGGACTACCATATCACAAGTCCAGTAGATGATGTAAAGGTCCAATACAATGATTAGTTCATTCTTTATCCAGTCCACAGAAATGATGAGTACACTTCTTTTATAGTGCCGATATAGTCCAGAAATCGCTTGCATTCATGAAGTAGTATATGTCAAAAAGAAAGAAGGAAGGTGCAATAGTTTATTACCTTCAATATTACATTTATTCAATAAAAACAAAGTGCCAGGTAATGGCCGCCTACCAGATTTGGCTGATGGTAAAGGCATGTAATAAAGTTCTTTTCCAGAGGATCCACTGGATATATTGCAAAGTTCAGAAAACACAGCGGTCATTAACAGGCTGGAGGTGCAGAGGTCAAACGCGTTTCGACCTTCGACAGGTCTTTATCAAGGCATATAAGTGGCCATTACCTGGCATTTTAGAGTGTTATATCAACATATGAATACGTCTTGATGTATTTTTATTTTCTATACTTTTGTTTTTAAATAATAAATGTAATGTATTGAAGGTAATACACTATTGCACCTTCCTTCTTTCTTTTTTACATATACTACTTCATGAATGAAAGCAATTTTTGGACTATATCGGCACTATAAAAGAAGTGTACTCATCATTTCTGTGGACTGGATAAAGAATTAACTAATCATTTTATTAGACCTGTACATCATCTATTGGACTTGTAATAAGATAGTCTATGTGCATTGTAATTGCGATATATATGGCAGCGTCCACTGTTTATGGTATGCTCCAATGTTTTTGGTTTGTGGGTGACATTCCTGATTTATATCTCAGGCAGCCACCGTGTAGGAGCGCTCTAGGTTTTACACCTTTTGTTTTTTTGTATTCCGTTAACAATTATACTGACCACCGAGATGGCTAAATTGCCACTACAGTGTTACAGATATTCTTCATGACCTCAGTCTCCACATTCACCATGGGGCTGTAGTCTCTTTTGAAGAGCTCGGTGATTCCCCTTTAAAAGCTCCAGTCCTGCTTTGATCTGCCTGGGCAGGTTACCTCTATGACAGGGGGGCCCCAAGCTGTAAATAGTGATAATTAGCCCAGGCTATATTCCCTGCCATACTGTCTATACTGGATTTGGTTTCGGCTCCCCATGCTTGTTGCCCTGATGGTTTAGACATCACAGGCTGTCTAGCCTGGGACCGCTTTTAGCTATAGCTGGGGGGACAATACACATCTTCCTGTTTTAGTAGGAAATCGTCCAGGGTATCTAGCACTGGGGCTGGTTGACGTATGTGAGGGAGAGCTACCAATTTTTATGGACTTATTTTATGTACAAGCTTCTATTGATTTCAATTGTGTTTCTGCATATAGTGCATACGTTGAAAGCTCAATTGAATTGAATGGAGTATTGAAATGAAGGGGAAATAATTCATAGTACATGTTCTAGAAGCGTTTACAAACACATACAAATATACCCACCACATACCAACCGCAGGTTACCCCATATCAAAGCATGCTAAAACGCATAGGGGCTAATAGTGAGTTGGACATGCAAGTATAAACTATAAAAAGAAGCACGTAATAGCGTATTTATACCCATATTTGGAGTTGTACGCATCTCAAAATATATACAGCATTCCACCGGTCACATATGCACTAGATTTACACCAGGTACACTCATTTCTTTCGATAGCGAATAACGTATTCACCATTAGATTTCATTGAAATAAAAATAATAATAATAAAATAAAACAAGCTCTATAATACAACTAGTATAATCTTCTTTCTTGCATACGAATGAAAGTAGCAAAAAAAAATTAAAACAAAATTCTAAAAGACGTCTACTACACACCGCATTCCAACTCAGGCACCTCCACCTGGAGCTCCTCCGCGGACATTTATAGCCAAATTCCTGCACTATCGTGATCGAGATGCTGTACTACGCCTAGCTAGGCAGAAAGGCCCAGTGGAATATAATGGTCAACGAGTAGCAATGTATCCTGACTTTGCTCTGGATGTTCAAAAAAATAGGGCCCAGTTTATTCCGGTGAAGAGAAGATTGCGTGACTTACAGATCCCATATGCCATGATCTTCCCTGCTAGACTGCGTGTGGTCTCAGAGGGTCGCACATCCTTCTTTGAAACACCGCGCTAGGCTGCTACCTGGCTGGATCGTCTGGCTGCTGGAGGGCGCTGAAACGGGATGTCAGATGAGCAGTTTAGCATCCCTCTACTTTGTCCTCGGGACACTCTGGTGCTGAGTTACATTATGCAATATGTATTGTGTTCTTCTTGGTACTTGCTACACTCATTAAGGTTTAAGATGTGTTAATGAGAAAGAAAGTTGCTCTAAGGCTCATATATGAGGTAACGGGCTGGAGAGCCCATGGCTTTAAGGCCTATTCTGGTCTCAGTTTGCCCCCCCCCCCCCTATCTTCCTTTTCTCATTCTTCTTGCTTCTTTTCTCTGTCCTTGTACTCTATTTCTGTTTACCCTGCTTGTTGGCGGGCGGCCTGTCTTGTTGAGCTCGGGCTGTCTTGCACAGTGCGGGCTTGGCGGGTGGCTGTGTGCTGGCTCGTTGGGCATCCTAAGTTAATTACTGTTCGGGTCTGAGGTATACTTTAGTTGGGTGGAGTATACAGGGTGGGGGTAGGGGTTTAGTGTTAAGGTTACTAATTTAGTCTGAGTGCAGTTATGTGTTCGCAAAAATATGACCAATGCAGAACCGATCATCTGGAACACAGAGTGGAAGAAGTGGTAACCTATCAACAATCATACGAAACAGACCTTCACCAAATTCGCCAAGACATTACCCAACTGCAAGAAGGACAAGAAGACCAAGACAATCGAGCGCGACGCAACAATCTGAGAATCCGCGGAATACCGGAACAGATCGAGCCAGCTCACTTGGACCTTTACCTCAAGAAACTTTTCTCTCAGCTCTCCCCTTCTACTCCTGAGGAACACCTTCTCCTGGACAGAGCCCACAGGGCGCTGAGACCCCGCTCCCAGGACCCGTCCCAACCCAGGGACGTCATACTCAGAATGCACTACTTCACAGCGAAGGAAGAAATCATGAGAGAAGTCCGCCGCCTTCAATCTATCACCTTCGACAATGTTACCCTTCAAATTTTCCAGGATCTTTCCCCAATCACCCTAGCCAAAAGGAGAGACTTTAAGCCTATCACCACACTTCTTCAACAGCGACAAATTAAATACCGTTGGGGATTCCCCTTTCGCATCCTGATTTGGCATCAGGGCTCAATGCTAATGGCCAGAACTCTATCTGAAGCCCACTCCCTACTCCCGAAACTTGGAATTACTACCGGTCTTCCAACCCCTTCTGAGTCACCCGTTCTCCCTCAGAAAACAGCAAGACCCCCGTCACGTCAAGCTTCCAGTGCTGAATGGACCACTGTGCCGACATCATCGCCACCACCTGATGAAGCTTCCGTGACTTGATTACCATTTTCAGGTTTTGTTTTCCCTGTAATTTGTGTTCTTCTCTTACCAATGGGCCCACACCTCTAGTGAGGTCTCCCCTCACTTTGAGGGGCTCGCAAAGGAACACTACTTTATTCCGTAACGTCTCACATGTTAAAATCCCGTTATGTTTTTGTATGCCACTTGCTATATTATTACATGGTTAGGTTCATCTTGTTTAACATTGTCTGGGGGACCCTAGCTCCTGGTAGATATTTAACCTTTTTTCCACTGTACTGTGCTGCATTATATTCGCTAGTAGTACTGTTTATTAGCATCTTTGCTGGGTGCTCTTGTGTCGCAGACCCTCACTACAGGTGCCTCTTGATGGCCCAGGCTGTCATCTGCCTAATCTTCCTGCTTTATTTATCCACCTAATCTGTTTTGAATGAGGACTGTTGCATGAGATCACCCGATCAGTTATCAATCTTTGTTTTACTGCACTAACAACTGATACCTCTTTTCCATGAGTAATTGTTAAATATATGGTTATATGGTTCCAGTATTTCACTACAATACCACTTAGTGCTATTCTACTCTGTTTAATTTCAAAATGTTTGGTTACACTGATATGTTTTGCTCCATATTTCTACTCTTCGCTATACCTTCCATACTTCTACTCCTCGCTATACCTTTGCCCTCTTCCTCTTACACTCCCTACCATCCCCCTCCTATACTTCACCTCAACTCCCACCCCTTACAATATTGCACAAATTCATTATCCCCACCCCCCTCCCAGGTTGCTTCGCCCAACACCCACATTTAATCCACTACCAAAGCCTCTATTTCAGGTAACCCAGAGGGATACACCCCTCTGACCCGTTCTCTTTGGCCGGCGCGATGCGTCTGCTGGATGCCTCGCCACGCTCCCCCGGAGCTGTTAGCTCCTATGCTGACCTATGTACTCCCCCAGTACATAGTATCCTCTCCAGATGTCGGCACCACTGGTCCCGGCCTACTTTGCCGTGTGACTTACTTCCTACCCTTTCCCCTCCTTTTCCCACCACCAACTTTCCCCTTTTTTAAACCGACCACATGAAACATTCAGATATGACTTTCTCATCTACCCCCCCGTGTACTGCACAACCCCCCAAGTGCCCTCCTGTCACTTTTTTGAGACTTCCCACGGCCCCCTACACATTGGGCTCTATCTCTATCTTTTTCCTTCTTACCTCACATGGGTCTTAGAGTTCTCTCCTTTAATGTAAAGGGCCTTAACACCCCCCAGAAGCGCGGTAAACTCTTTGCTACTCTCAAACTTCATACAGGCGATCTAATTTTCCTACAAGAAACGCACTTTCTACACAACTGCCACCCCGAGTTACGCTCAAAAATTTACCCTAACACTCATCATGCATGCGATCACTCAGCCAAGAAACGCGGAGTGGCCATTATGTTTTCGCGCCACCTTACATTTGAACTCATTGACTCACTCGCTGATAAAGAGGGTCGGTTCCTCATCTTAGTAGGTAAACTTAACAATAAACTCTGTACCCTGGTTAACATCTATGCCCCTAACCAAAACCAACATCGTTTTTTCTCAAAACTGGATACTTTGTTGACACGACTCCGTCAGGGGGACCTTATAGTAGCGGGAGACTTCAACACCGTCCTAAATAGCTCTCTCGACCGCTCTTCCCCTGTGGCTGCAGCCCTACCCATTTCAGACCCACTCTCCTCTAAATCTCTCCTCAGTCTCATGAAGTCCCAGCTTCTTTATGATTCCTGGAGAGTAAAAGACCCAACAGCTCGAGACTACACGTTTTACTCCTCACCTCACCAATCTTATTCCCGCATAGATATGATCCTGCTCAGCCATGACCTTGCCTTAAACCTCCAGGAGGCCCGGATCCATCCCCTGATTTGGTCTGACCACTCCCCCATTTCCATTGATCTTTCTGGCCTCACACCTCGTCCACGCCCCATGACATGGCGCCTTAACGAATCTCTCCTCCACAATGTAGACATAGTATCCCAGCTTAGATCACACCTAGAGACCTACTTCGAATTAAATGACTCACAGGAGATCTCTAAGTCTACTCTCTGGCTGGCGCATAAAGCGGTCATGAGGGGACATCTGCTCAGCATGGCCTCCAGGAATAAAAAAGAAACCCTCTCCAATATCAATAAACTCTCACTCCAACTGCATGATTTAGAAATCCAACATAAGATGACCTTTGACCCTGCCACGTTAGTGGCCTTACATAAAACAAAAGCTCAACTGGATCTCCTTCTCTCCAAACAAGTTGCCAAGCGACTCAAATGGCTTCGCCAAACTTTCTATGAGAAAGGAGACAAAGCAGATAAAATTCTGGCATCACGTCTCCGCACCGCTAGGACGAATAATAATATTGTCTCGATCCGTAACTCCCACAACCAGCTTCTCTACGATCCTGCGGCCATCAGAAAATCCTTCCAACAATATTACACAGAATTGTATAACCTCCCACCCTCCCCCACCTCCCCACCACAACAATCCAATGCCACTCTGATCTCAGAATTTCTAGCCAACTCCAAACTTCCGAAATTACCCCACCAAGTTCTTGAACATCTCAATGAGGAGATCTCGATAGAGGAAATCCAGCAAACCATTAAAGGGCAAAAAAAAGGCAAAGCCCCAGGCCCCGATGGCTTCACGGCCGCTTATTATAAGAAGTTTTCGGGCTTGCTTGCTCCCCACCTGCGCTCCCTTTACAACAATGTTCTTCAGGGAGACTCCTTCCCCCCTGAAATGCTCGAAGCTAGAATTGTAGTAATCCCCAAAGAAGGGAAGGACCCCCTCCACTGTGCAAGTTACAGACCAATCTCCCTTCTTAACCTTGACTTGAAAATATATGCCAAAATTCTGGCGAATCGTTTAAACCAAATCCTCCCTTCCCTTATCCATTATGACCAGGTGGGGTTTATCCCGGGACGCCAGGCGAGAGATAATACCAGAAGAGCCATTGACATTATCCACGTTGTCAACTCAAGGACCTCCCCAACTATTATGCTCTCTCTCGATGCTGAAAAAGCATTTGATAGGATCTCCTGGGACTTTATGAGGGCCACCCTTGAGGCCTTTGGATTTGCTGGCAGCTTCCTCACTGGCGTCCTGGCATTATATACGACTCCCCTTGCCAAAGTTTTGATTAATGGTATACCCTCAGACCCGATCTTGATCCAAAACGGCACAAGGCAAGGTTGCCCCCTATCACCCCTTATATTCGCTCTGGTGATCGAACCCTGGGCTTCCCAGATTAGATCCAATCCCAACATTCAGGGGGTGCAGGTGGGTAGCATCAACTCCAAAATTTCTCTTTTTGCGGATGACGTCCTCCTCTCTCTATCCCAACCAGCGATCTCCCTCCCCAATCTCTATGAAATTCTCCAAGCCTATGGGATCACCTCTGGTTATAAAATAAACTATGCAAAATCAGAGGCCATGCTGCTGCATGTCTCCCCTCGGGAAACGGATCTCCTCCAGACAACCTTCAATTTTAAGTGGCAAAAAAGAAAGATCAAATATTTGGGAGTTTTCCTCACCTCACGCTATGACCTCCTCTTTCCTGAAAACTTCCCTCCCCTTTTCGCTAAGATGCTCTCTGACCTGACCTCCTGGAAACGCCTCATTATCTCCTGGCTGGGCAGGATCATAGCAATCAAAATGTCTATTATACCAAAATGGTTATACCTCTTTCAAACACTCCCGGTCGCAGTTCCTGCCTCCTTCCTTTCTAACATACAAAAATCCCTCATCCGTTTTGTTTGGAATCACAGACCCCCACGGATCTCAGCCAGCATTCTCAAACGACCAATCTCTTCTGGCGGCAGAGGTCTCCCCGATATTAAACTATATTACCTGGCCTCCCACTTTTCACAAATTGTTACCTCATATGCCCCCCCAGGCTCCACTTCCTGGCTCGATATAGAATCGGCTTATACTACCTTGCCCTATCTTACACCCTTATGGGGTCTCTCCCCTGCACATCGCCCTCCTGCATCTAAAATGCTCCCTACTATCAAGTTTGACATCAAGCTATGGGATTTTTACTCCTTTAAACTGAAGCTTACCACACAATTATCCCCCTTAACCCCCATTTGGCACAATCCTGTATTCCCTCCTGGACTCTCCGCCGCGAGAGCTCGTCTTTGGAATAAAGCTGGCCTTAAATTCCCGATAGACTTCTCCAAAGCAAATCACTGGCTCCCACTGGCAGAACTCCAACGTCACTCCCCATCCCGCATACTTAGTCCGTTTGAGTTTTTCCAAATTAGTCATTTTTTGCGGTCCCTGCCACCTACCTATGTTTTGCGAGATTTAACCCCCTTTGAAGATCTTTGTAAAAATCACCCTAGGGACAGAGGCTTGATATCCCAACTTTATGGTATATTTATTGCTGCTGTCCTTCCTACTCCGAGGGCACATGAGGCTGATTGGGAAAAGGATCTAGGCCCCCCTCCGGACGATGAGGCATGGGACGACATGAGACTGGAGATAGCCAAAAGCTCCATATCCACCAAACTTAAAGAAACCTCTTATAAAATCTATTACCGTTGGTATTATACCCCTACTCGACTCCACAGCATGTTTCCCTCTTCTTCACCTTATTGTTGGAGGGGTTGTGGCCACAGGGGAACTATGCTCCATATATGGTGGACCTGCCCAACTATCTCCTCCTTCTGGGATGTGGTTTGTGGCATTCTAAACTCTCTATTTGAGGCTCCCGTCGCAAAGGACCCCTGGGTCTTTCTACTATGCTATCCTCCTCCAGAACTTGACAAATTTTCCAAAAAACTAGCCTCACATATACTGACAGCGGCTAAATCCCTTATCGCGCTAAACTGGAAAAAAACGTCCCCTCCCTCTCTAACAGCCCTTAAAAAACAAATCTGGCATGTCGCAGCCATGGAACAGATTACCTATTACCTCCATGATAGAGGCCATGTTTTTAACCAGGTTTGGGCTCCTTGGCAGTTTGTGGAAAGCTCGCGTCCCCCTAACAATTAGCCCCGTGATAAAGACCCATGTGGGGTAAGTCCAGCTCCCTTATACGCTTTGCCCCCTTATCTTCTTGAGTCGTCTACACACTCTCCACCCCCTGAGCTCTTTCATATACCTGCTTTGTGGTCTCCCCCCCCCCTTCCTTTCTGATTCCCTTCCCCCCACTCCCACATTTCACTACAGTTATATACAATTTGATACCGCATATAAAATTGTAAAAATGGTTGTCTCATTATAAGCTTCTACGTACATGTTGATTCAATTGTTCTGACTGTTTTTGTACGTCTGTTCAATAATAACACTCTTATTCCCTGTATTTGCTTATATGACCAACCAAAATAAAGAATTTAAAAAAAAAAAAAATATGACCAATGCTTTTGTAAGACTACATCTATACTTGATTATGTATGCTCTGCGGGCTGTGGGATACGGGGCAGTGGGTCTCGGGGGAAATGTTACAAGATTTTATGCTTTATGTATGTGTTCTGGTACATCTGACAGGGAGCTGAGAATCCTCTCCTGGAATGTTCGAGGTTTAAACAACAGTGTAAAGCGCTCCCTTGTAATACGTCAAATTAGGAAAAATGATCCTGACATAATTTGTTTATTGGAAACCCATCTGCATGGTGAAAGAACACTCTCCCTTAAAAAGTCATGGGTAGGTGGTGCGTACCACTCCACACACACAACTCATTCTCGAGGGGTTACTGTATTGGTTCATAAGCGCCTTAGTTTCACCCTGGAAAAAATACAGGTGGATCCAATAGGGAGTTTTGTCTTAATGAAATCTGTCATTAATTGGGTTCCGGTGCTCCTTCTTGTGGTGTATATACCCCCTCCGTATAATAGTGAAGTTTTAAAAAAATGTGGTGAGTTTATGGCAATGTCTCCAGAGATTCCTACTATATGTATAGGGGACTTTAACAATGTGATGAATAAATCTTTAGATAGATGGCGGGAACAAAATCTTGCAGTCAGTGACTGTGTCGGCCTTTGCTGCCCTGGTTGGGGAGTTGGACTTGGTAGATGTCTGGCGCTTAAGATATCCAGAAGAGGTGCAATTCTCCTGTTTTTCTACATCATACAATGCATTCTCTAGGATTGATATGGTTTTGTTGTCGCACTCTCTGGTGCCGGCGGTACGGGGGGTGGAATACAAGGCTAGAGGAATTTCTGATCACTCGCCTCTTCTTCTGAATATTGACTTTGCTATTGTTAGAGGTCAGTCCTTTTGGAAGTTGAACCCCTTTTGGCTCTCCTTGATGGGTACAGGGGCAACATTGGTGGCTCAGTGGGAAGGGTTTTTCATGGATAACTCTGGTACAGCACGACCCCCTATGGTGTGGGACACTTTTAAAGCTTTTCTGAGGGGGACATTAATTGCCAGTGTGGCGGAAATAAAAAAGTCGTCTAGGCATAAAGAAAAAGAATTGGAGGACACATGCAAATTATTAGAAAGGCAATATATAAAGGGTAGGACTGAGGCCTCAAGATGTATTTGGCAGGTGGCTCAGAGGGAGTGGGTAAACGATGTGTTTGATAAATCTAAACGTAAGTTTCTTTTCTCTAAACGTGTGCAGTGTGCTGAGGGAGACAGAAATGGCAGTTTCTTGGCATACCTGGCGAGGGTTGAGAGGGCTAATGCGGCTGTTCCAGTTATTTGTGATGAAAGTGGGGCTAAGAAATTCCTGATGCCTGATATTGTTGAGGTTTTTTACAAATATTACGCTAGTACATATAAGTCACAGGTTCAACATGATTTGGCCACCTTACAAGTATACTTGGATGCTATTATTCTTCCCACACTCTCTGCGGCTAGTAGGGAGTATTTGGACTCTCCTTTTACTGAAGAAGAGATTGATATGGCCATTATGTCATTCCCTAATGGAAAGGCGCCTGGAATAGATGGCATACCCATTGAAATATATAAAAAACATCGATTCTTTTTTGTAGCTAAATTGTTGGGAACACTCGGCGAGCTGTGTGAGGCCAAAGCCCTTTCCCCCTCCATGGCGGAGGCAGTGGTGGTGGTGATACCTAAATCAGGTAAAGATCCATTGTACCCAGAGTCATATCGCCCGATCTCACTCCTGACGTGTGATGTAAAGATCTTGGCTAAACTTAAATAGGGTGGTGTTGGAATTGATTCACCCGGATCAGACTGGGTTCATGCCGGGCAAGTCCACATCTATTAACCTTAGGAGGTTATATACCCTCCTACAGGTGCGGTCGCCTCCTGAGGAGAGCGAAGTGGTGGTATCCCTCGACGCGGCTAAGGCGTTCGACTCGGTGGAGTGGCCGTACCTGTGGGAGGTGTTATCCCATTTCGGGGTGTGTTCCAATTTCATAAAATGGGTTAAGTTACTTTATTCACATCCTGTAGCTCGGGTATGTGTAAACGGCCACCTTTCCCAGCCATTTCAATTGGAAAGGGGCACTAGACAGGGATGCCCATTGTCTCCTGCTTTGTTCGCACTAGCAATAGAACCACTGGCCTGCCTTATTCGTAACAATAAAGATATTAAGGGACTTCAATCAGAGCATAGGGAGGATAAGGTGGCATTATATGCTGATGATATGCTGCTGTTCCTTGCTGACCATAAAGAGTCTCTGGGTACTCTCCTGAGGGTGGTTGATTGTTTTGGGTTATTCTCCTGTCTGAAAATTAATTGGGATAAGTCTAGTGTGTTCCCAGTGGGTTGGAAATGTCCAGTTACTCCACTAAAATATCTCCAACTGAGGTGGACACCAAAATTTAAGTACCTGGGATTGTGGATCACTAACACCCCCTCAGAATTTATGGAACTAAATTTACAGCGTCAGGTTGAATATCTTAAATCAAAAATACATGTGTGGAGGAAGCTCCCTCTTTCTGTGTCTGGCAGGATAAACTTAATTAAGATGGTGGTGCAGCCAAGGTTTTTATATATACTTCAGCAATCACCTATATATATCCCACCCTCTTTCTTTCGCAGTGTTGACCGTTATTTGACCTCTCTGGTCTGGGGAGGGGGGAGGGCCAAGGTTAAGCTCAGCTCGTTGTGCAGGTCCAGGGCTAGTGGTGGTCTTGCGTTTCCAAATTTAAAATTGTACTATATTGCCTCTCAACTGACCCACCTTAAGGCATGGATTTCCGATCCGGGTTACCAGGATCTACACTGGATATTAGTTCATCAATTCAATGCCAATCATACGCCTTTGCAGTCACTGTTGTCCGGGAGGCTCGGCCCACAGGCTTCTCCGCTCCTGATTCAGGCAATTAAGATCTGGGCAGTCAGTAATAAAATGGTGGGATTCACAGATATAGATCCATGTACTCCTATTTGGGGGGCGAGGAGATTGAGGGAGTTGGACACAGTGGTGGGGTCCAGGCGGTGGTCCCGGTATGGTGTGGTGGCTGTAGGTCAACTATATGAAGTAAATGTTCTTAAACCTTTTGAACAGTTGTCCAGGGAATTTTCTGTGCCTAGAACAATGTTCTTTTCCTACCTCCAACTGAGACATGCCATGTACACACAATTCAAAGGGGAGCCACCAGTGGTTGCCATAGCCCCACTGAGAAAGCAGTTACAGGCTTTGAGCGACAAGGGTCTGATTTCATGTATGTACTCCTGTCTTTTGTATGAATCCACAGTAAATGACTTGAATGACCTGAGAAATCAATGGGAAATAGATATTGGTCCCTTAACAGACAAAGAATGGGGGATGGTCATGGATAGCACTAGTGGCTACACAGCATCATTAAAATTCCAGCAAATACAGGTGTTCATTCTGCATAGGGCCTACTTGACTCCTATTAGGCTGGCTAAGTTCCGCCCCGATAGCACTTCTAAATGTCCAAAATGTATTTCGGAAAATGGCAATTTCTGGCATCTCATTTGGGAATGTCCCTGTATACAAAACTTCTGGCGAAGAGTCATACGATGTGTTCAAAAAACGGGAATTGAAGTCCCACTTAGGTCATCGGCCACCTGTTTATTTGGGCTCCGTCTGAAGGGAAAGGTCAACAAGCTGACAAAAATGTATATTTCCCAGTTGTTTATGGTGGCTAAGGTTAGCATAGCCCGCTTATGGTTAGCCTTGACGAGTCCCACAATTAAGAGTTGGAAAATCCTGGTTAATGCCACTATAGGGCATGAAAGATTTGTTTACACGAGCAGGCAGGCATTGGCAAAGTTTGAGAATATATGGTACAGGTGGGTGGAGTCTCCATTTTATTTTGTATCCTCAAGTCATGATGTCCCGAATACATGAGGGTCTGGTTCCCCTGGATTACATAATAACAATAATAAAGTCCATAACAAAAAGCAGAGCCCCGCCTCTGCAGAGTACGTATGCAAGAGTATTTACGATGTATATTCCTAATTAAGTATTGTACAAATGTTATCATTATGCGATACTGGTGTCTTACAATTTAACCAATATTTTATATTGGCATATTTGCGACTGTATTTTCTATCTTCTGTATTTGTTTATTTTTTGTTTTGTTGTTGGTATTTATGTACCTTGAAAATTGCCAATAAAAATACTGGATTAAAAAAATAAAAAAAAATAAAAGACGTCTACAAAATCTTGTAAACACAAGTAATGAAGATCGGCGGTAGTCACTTTTCCAAACACGTTAATACCGGCAATAGTTAGAGCGACTTAAAAAGGCTGATTACAATAAGGGCAACATTGAGGAAATATAGACTTATCATAGTTCACATAGACAGTATGCCCGACACTTGTCATAGACGACTGCTATAAATTGCATGTATGCATATAAATTATGAAGAAAAGGCGGCGAGTGGGAATCTCATCACTTACAATGGCCAGAGTGAGATTGCCAGTTTTAAGGCTGCAATGGCACGACCCGCCACCTGTACAATGTATATGTATGTATGTATGTATGTTATAAATAAAGACGTATAAAACAAAACAAAAATAAACACCTCGGCCAGATGCTTTACATCTGAAAAATATTATTTTTAATATTTTAAGTACTATAGACTAGTGAAAAGCAAATGTAGAACCAAGATTCAAACAAAAGAATATATCACACAACGATCAATCAATCGTCACAACATTAAAACCACTGACCAGTTAAGTGAATTACACTGTTTATCTTGTTACAATGACACCTTTTTAGCGGCAGGATATATTAGGCAGCAACTGAACAGTTAGTTCTTGAAGTTTGTGTTGGAAGCACAAAAAGTGGACAAGTGGAAGGATCTGAGTGACTTTAAAACAGGCCAAATTGGGATGGCTAAACGACTGATTCAGAACAGCTCTAAAACACCAGGCCTTGTGGAGTGCTTCTGGTATGCAGTGGTTAATAGACTAAAAGTGGTCCAAGGAAGGACAACTGGTGAACTGGTGACAGGGTCATGGGCGCCCTAGGCTCACTGATGCACATGGGCAACAAAGGCTAGCTTATGTGGTCCAATCCCACAGAGGAGCTCCTGTAGCACAAGTTGCTGAAAAAATGAATGCTGGCTATGAGAGAAAGGTGTCAGAACACACAGTGCATGGCTGCTTGCTGCATAGCCACAGAGGGGTCAGAGTGCCCATTCTGACCCCCATCCACCGTTGAAAGCACCAACAATGGGCCAGAACTAGACTAAGAAGTAATGGAAAAAGGTGGCACAGTCTGATAAATCATGTTTTCTTTTACATCATGTGGACGGCCAAGTGTGTGTGTGTCGTTTACCTGGGGAAGAAATGGCACCAGAATGCACTATGGGAAGAAGGCATGCCAGCAGAGGCAATGTGATGCTCTGGCCAATGTTCTGCTGGGAAACCTTGGGTCTTGGTATTTCTGTGGGAGTTACTTTGATATGTACCAACTACCACCTACCTAAACATTGTGGAAGACCAAGTACCACCACTTTAATGGTAACTGGTTTCCCTGATGGAAATATCCTCTTTCAGCAGGATCATGACAGAGTTCAAGGTGTTGACTTGGTCTCCAAATTCGCCAGATCTCAATCCAATCGAGCACCGGCGGGATGTACTGGAAAAACAAGTCTGAGCCATGGATGTCCCGCCTCACAACTTACAAGACAAAGCATCATCTGCTAACATCTTGGTGAAAATTAAGAGAACTGATCAAAATGTTAAAATAATTTATAGGAAATAAATGATCAATCTTATGAAAGATTGATTTGGCACACAAATCTGCTTACATTTTATGAACAAATAGAAATCTAAACAGTGTAATGGATGCATGAATGGTCTCATACTGTGACTCATACACAATTACTATACAGGGTAAAGTTTGTTGGTAGAATACCACATGCACCTGAATAGAAAAATGGCTGGATGACAGATTTTCCTAAATCATAAAGACCCTTTATGTTTGGTTGCACCTGCCCCTGACCTATCTAAGGGACAGCCACAGGAACCCTACAATCTGCACAAAAACAAAACAAGTATTGTGCAGAAAAAGGCTACAAAACCGTATAAAAACAAAATACAACCCATTAGGGTAACATTAGAAACAATGATTTCTTGAAGCATACAAATCAAAGGCTGGAAAAAATGCACTGGATCCCGGAATTTAGCTGTCCTAGGCTCAATGTACAGTATTCTAGGATATGGGACTGTTCTTGTAACCAGATCGGTGCTTCTCCAGTGTACTGGAAAGAAACCTAGGGCATACTAGGTCACCGTAGTTTCCTGAAGGAACAAGTTCAGCTCTAGCTAGAGTAACAGCTAGAATGCTAAATGCCGGGAATCTACAAATTCAAATCATTTTCAGGACTATAGGGAAGGGAGGGGGGGGGGGGAATAGGCATATTCTGGTGATAAAATATGCAGGTAGGAGGGGGGTACAAACTGATGCTTGATTAGGTCTGGTGGTGAGGACAAGTTAGTGTAATGTGTTACACTAATTAGGACATAAATGCATAGGCTGGCAACTGAGAGGTTATGGTGGAGGGAGCAATGGCTGCTCTAGTGTTTTACAGTGTGTTGGGCATAGGCTGGGTTATATATTTAGCACGATTACATGCTGGTCATTGCTATACATACACAGTATATGCAGAGCTCACAAATTTTAGCAGGCTGCTAACTTTTTGCACTGGCTCCTAAATTTTATATACATTTTCCAGGCATGCCATAGATGAAACGTTGCTGGATGATTCCATGAGAGGTATATTTGGCACAGACTTGGAATCAGTACACTGAATATCTGAAGTTTCTAGAGCCAGGAGGAAATGTTCTTGCATTAAAAAGGGTATAGGCTCAAAAGAAAAATCTGGGGCCCAAATCTTAAAAGGAATGTTGTAAAACTGTAGAGTGTGTTATACACAGCATCTAAATTAAAAAGAAAAATGGAAAGAATGTACAAGTACATGTATTTACAGAAGCGAAGAGATGTTTAAGGTGGATGTGGGAACTGTGTATAAACACAATCGAGAAATCTCTGTGGCACCCTGTTCAGCATCCAGTATCTACAGAGAACACAAAGTTACCCCTTGCAGTTGGAAAAAATGTTTATTCTCCAGCTGCAAATATGGGTTTAAAAAGGAAGCGTTAAGCCAAATTTAAAATATGTATTTAAATCCCCTTTCCCCAACAACGCCCTCAGCCCCAATGACTGTACAGGGCTTCAGTCAAAGTCAAAAGGCTAATAAATATATTATTTCTGCCTGACTTTACTTACATAAATATTCATATACACACATATGTACATACTGCCAAAAAAGCACTACATGTCTCAAAAACTATAACGTTTGCTTGAACAGCCCAAGAAACAAAACAAAAAAAAACCAACTCATACTTGTTACCTGGCACAATAAGAGGATGCTGTTTTCATTAAAGAATTCCAATACACCCATAATGAACGTTTTTACAAAAAACTAGCAGAATGCCATGAGTTCAGTAACTACCCTGGATATATTTAGTCTGGGTAGAGATCAGTGTAAAACACCTAAACTCACTAAGGAGTTAAAAGAAACTGCCAGACAAAAATATATCTGCAAACACTAATATATTGTAAACATTTCTACGATTACACTGCAACACTGAAACGAACATTAACCAAGATTTACTTGTAGCTCATTTTTTCTACTGTTGTGTTTATTACCATGACAATTTTGTCACAGCACAACTGAAATAAAGAGAAAAACACACACACCCTGTAGGAATATACCAGATAACAATCACATTAAGAAATGTAAAGAAACAGGGGGGGGGGGGGGGGTGATTACACTGCTTAGTTCAAATCAAGGAGCCCTATGAGATTTTACATATTGCATAAAACATATTGCATATTGTATGACCAACGTGGCAACTATGCCAAAGACACCTGTGAAAGCACAGTACAGCAGTAATTTCCTTGTAGCATATTAACATAAAACACAATTAATGCAAATGATATATATATATATATATATATATATATATATATATATATATATACATATATATATATATATACACATGCATAGAAATATTTTTATTGAACCTTACTTACACTATGAGACTGATTTAACATTAGTTCTAATCTGCGCTCAGAAATCAACCTAACCTGTACAACACAGTGACCAGCATAGATTCAGTCAATGCTCACACTGCCTGTATTTACTTGCAAACTGGAACAAATCAGTGATAGATGCACTAAGGAATGCTGTGCCAGCTCACACATAACAAACAGGAGGTGCAATACATGCTCACACAATACTGATATTTGCACCTCCTAATTAACGGTAGAAATATGCACGGCATGAATGACAGGAGGTAACTCATAGTACAGACACTGTCACTGACATTCATACAGACAATACAGGAAAGTGGCTGGCACAGCACACTCCTTTCACACGTCAGATATTTGCAGCTACTCTCTCTCACCTCCGTCTCCTCGGGTACCAGCTCTACGTCGGGCCACAGATCAACCAGTTGCGCAAGCGGCATGTTGCACGGGCCAGTTCTCTCAGTCTCCCTGTTCACTGCACACAAGATCCACAGTGATCGCTTGACTCCTCCTCTCACTCACTGACAGCACTGGACCGACGCCCTCCCCTCCTACTATTGGCTGGTAGACAGCGCCGCGCTGGCCATTGGCTTCTGATGAATGGGGGAGGAGACTAATGGGGAAACCCGGCCCCTAACCGACACCACCAGTAGCCCCTCAGGTAAATGTTTCCCTTACAGACTCTGAAGAAGTGGTAGAGAAAGCAGCGGACTCGCTGTGTGCGCCACCTTGTGGCTTGTAATTTGAATAAAGAGCCGTTGATGTCAAAATAAGGTTTTTTAAACAGGAGAACGTACATATTGTACAGTCACAGCCAAAAGTTTTGAGAATGACACCTGTATTGGATTTCACAAAGTCTGCTTAGTTTTTATAATGGCAATTTGCAAATACTTCAGAATGTCCTGAAGATCTTTTTGTCAGATGTTGCTATGGTATACTGAAATAAAATTACAAGTATTTCATAAGTGTCAAAGGCTTTTATTGACAATTACATTAAGTTACTGCAAAGAGTCGATATTTGCAGTCGCCCTGGCATGCTGTCAATCAACTTTTGGGCCACATACTGACTGATGTCTGCCCATTCTTTTTGTTTGTCAGATTTGTGTGTCCACCCACCTCAGGAGGATTGACCACAAGTTCTCAATGGGATTAAATTCCGCAGGGTTTGCTTGTCATGGGCCCAAAATTTTGATGTTTTGATCACAGAGCCACTTAGTTATTACTTTTGCCTTATGGCAAGTGCGTCACCAAACTGTTCTTGGATGGTTGGGAGAAGTTGCACTTGGACGATGTTTTGGTACCATTCTTTATTCATGGCTGTGTTCTTAAGCAAAATTGTGAGTGAGCCCACTTCCTCAGCTAAGAAGCAACCCCACTCATGATTGGTCTCATGATGCTTTACTATTGGCATGACACAGGACTGATGGTAGCGCTCACCTTTCCTTCTCCGGACAAGCATTTTTCCAAAGACCCCCAAACAATCTGAAAGAGGATTCATCAGAGAAAATGACTTTACCCCAGTCCTCAGCAGTCCAATCCCTGTACCTTTTGCAAAATACAGTCTGTCCCTGATGTTTTTCCTGGATAGAAGTGGCTTCTTTGCTGGCTTTCTCGACACCAGGCGCTCCTCCAAAAGTCTTCGCCTCACTGTGAGTGCAGATGCTCTCACATCTGCCTGCTGCAATTCCTGAGCAAGCTCTCCACTGGTGGGAGTGGGCTCACTCACAATTTTGCTTAAGAACACAGCCATAAATAAAGACTGGTACCAAAATATCCTCCAAGAGCAACTTTTCCCAACCATCCAAGAACAGTTCGGTGACAAACAATGCCTTTTCCAGCATGATGGAGCACCTTGCCAAAAGGCAAAAGTGATAACTAAGTGTCTCGGGGATCAAAACATCAAAATTTTGGGACAATGGCCAGGAAACTCTCCAGACCTTAATCCCGTTGAGAACTTGTGGTCAATCCTCAAGAGGTGGGTGGACAAACAAAAACCCACAAATTCTGACAAACTCCAAGCATTGATTAGGCAAGAATGGGCGGCCATCTGTCAGTATATGGTCCAGAAGTTGATTGACAGCATGCCAGGGAGAATTGCAGAGGTCTTCAAAAAGAAGGGTCAACGCTGCAAATATTGACTCTTTGCATAAACTTAATGTAATTGTCAATAAAAGCCTTTCACACTTATGAAATGCTTGTAATTTTACTTCAGCATACCATAGAACATCTGACAAAAAGGTCTAAAAACACTGAAGCAGCAAACTTTGTGAAAACCAATATTTGTGTCATTCTCAAAACTTTTGGCCATGACTGTAGCAAAATGTGATCAGGGACCATCCCGGTCATTTCGATTCCTAATTTGGCCAAAGAGTTTCATCGTTTCGGGTCCTTATCAAATTTCAAAATCAACTACTCGAAATCTGTAGCCCTTAATTTATCCTTGCCTCTCACCGTGGCTGGGGTACTTCTGCAGTCATTTTCATTCCAATGGCACCCTGCCCATATCAGATATTTGGGGCGTGATCATTTCTAAAGATTTATCGCAGCTTTTTGACCTTAATTTTGGTCCTTTTAGAGGTTGTGGACCGACCTGAGAGAGTGGCGGGGCAAGGCTTTTTCTTGGTTGGGACGAATTAACTTAGTTAAGATGAATATCCTCCCTCGCGTTCTCTACCTTCTACAAATGTTACCCATTTACCCTGACAAATGGTTCAATGACCTACAGAGACTGTTGAGGGACTTCGTGTGGGGGAGAAAGAGGCCCCATTTTAAACATGATGTCCTATATAGGCGCAGACACTTGGGGGGACTTTCCCCACTTTCTTTCCTACTATAATGCTGTCATGCTAGGGAGGATCCTTGAATGGACAAATCCCAACTGTAAGAAGCAGTGGACTACTATTGAGGGATCTTCCTCCCATTTCAGCCCAAATACACTCCTTGGCTGAGCAAATTACCTACAGTCAGACATCCCACTATTGGTCCCACTATTTCAAGGCGGTTTAAACTCCGGACATCCCCATATATCTCTTCTCCCATCGCACCTCTGTCCCTCTTATTTGATAATCCACTATTCCCTCCAGGCCTACAAGTTAGTTCATTTAAAACATGGGTGCATGCAGGGATCACACGTGTCGGCCAGCCGACCAGTTCTTCGGTGTGTCCTCCTTTGGCGATATCCAAGCTAAATGGGAAATACCACACATCAAGGTCTGGAGATATCTCCAAATTAAGCACTTTCTATCAGTGGGGCTTACCTGCACTGACACAGGAAGAGATCCCACTGTCTTTGAATCAATGTGCTCGGTCTCAAATTGTCCTTCACATCTATTATCCAATATATATAAGCTCCTAATAGAAAACCTGTTTGACTCCTTGCCTAAATTCACCATGGCCTGAGAGCGTGACTTGGTTGAGGGGTCCAGGAGGCAGATTGTCCAGTTATCTTTGAGATCACCCATGCATGCTCCGTTAGAACCTCTGTTGTCGAGACTCGCTACAAAGTTCTTTCGAGATGGTATAGGTGTCCAACCCAACTAGCTAAATTTTGTCGAGGAGTATCTGATTCCTGTTGGAGATGTCACAGCACACCAGGCACTTGATATATATTTGGTGGGACTGTACAGTTCTCCATCCTTTTTGGACTCAGGTTATAGAGTTCTCTGCTGAAATTTTGGGGGATGGTGTTCCTGACAATCCAGAGTTTTGGCTCCTTAATAAGACCAACACCCCAATCTCTCGCTTTAAAAAATCCATCTGAAAATACCTAATTTCTGCGGCGAAAGCAGTAATACAAATTCATTGGAGATCACCCCCCCTCCGTCCATTCCAGATTGCTTTCGACGTTTAGACTTCTATAGTTCAATGGAAGAATTAGTTTTATCATCAACAGATACATTTTCTGACTATTAGGCTCAGAGCCGTAACTTAGAATTCTAGCGCCTGGGGCGAGAAAGACAAATGCCGCCCCCCTAGCCCTCAATTTTAACCAAATGGACCTAAAATATTCCTAAATTGCGCTCCCCTACAGGGTTGCACCCTGGGTGGTCGCCCCTGTTGCACAGCCCTAGTTAAGGCCCTGATTATGCTACTTGGTGTCTGGCTTGATTTTCAGGGCTCTGGAAAATATGCCTCCCTGATCAGCCCTGTTCTCCCCCTCCAACCAGCGGTAGTCTGAGTTAATTCTCATTTTTCCGTCTTTCTTTTCTTAGTTACCAGAATGCCATACACCTCACCCTTTCCCCGATCCTCATCCCCCTCAGATGGTCTCTGTCCCCGTTCTCCTTCCCCATCTGTCCTTTTTTTTTTTCTCCTTTATTCTTCTCTTATAACAGATCGTAATTCTTTTTGACTTTTTATGTCATTGCAAAGTTACCTTATACTTCGCGGTTTGGTTATTGTTTTCTGTTTTTGTGTTTCATTGTCAATACTGCCTTTGAAAATCTCAATAAAAAATAATTGCATAAAAAAAAAAATGTGATCAGGGCCTGATTATCCAACAGGCTGACTATGCTGCAGCCTATGGTGCTTTTTGGAGGGTGCAACATTTTTAGGGGTGATAGGGAGAGGTATAAACTGAAATACATTTTAAAATATAAGATAATAGTTGCACTCCAAAGTAAAAAGAAAAGAAACATGTAAGGTTTTAATCTTGACGTCTTCCCATGGTAAAGGCTGAAGACATTGGGGGGTAAATGTATTAATCTCTGGATTCTTGAACTCCCGCGAGTTCGGCGTCTTCAGCGCTTAAATTTAAAGCGGCGCTGCCTTGTAAAGGGAAGTTTCCCTTTACAAGGTAGCGCCGCTTTAAATTTAAGCGACTCGCGGGAGTTCAAGAATCCGGAGATTAATACATTTACCCCTTGGTCTGATTGAATAAGGAAAGTATAGCAAAAAAAATTAGTAACCTTTCACCTGGGCAAAATCATGTTGCATTGGTGGGGGAGGTAAATTTAAAATGTGGAGTCAGATTTATAGTTGAGGTAGGGCATGTCCTAGATTAACTTTAAATTTCAGTGTACAAATGAAGCTTTCAAGTATTTGTGTGCTACATGAAAAAACAGCCAGCATTTAACTTATGTGCAAGATAATAAACTAATTTGCACCCCTTGCTTAGTGACATGGTTTTGTCCAGGAGAAAACTTGCTCAATTTTTTGCTTTACTTTCCTTAATGAATCAGGCCCAATGAGTCATCCTTGGTCAGATGCTTAAGGATAAGCGAGTAGGAGAGATAAGGTTGGCGTCAGGCATAAGTGTGACAGCCCTCTCCACCTTCATACCTTCACTCTCATTAGCACTCGTTCATACCCCCGTTCTGCTATACAGTTCTGATTTTAATAAAAATAAAATGAGTGACAAAGCTTGCTATGACCCTTTTAAAATGCCAAGTGGAGCTGACTTTAGAGAACATGGGAACATAAACATTGGTTGGGGGGGAGGTGATGGAAGCCGGATTCTAAAGTAAGGACAAGATTGCTTTCACCTACTCGGTGTTATCCTGGCATGGAAGGTGAGAGGGCATTATGAGTGTATTAACCTAGGATGACCAGAACCCTTAATCTGGCCCTGAATGTGATAGAGCTCAATTTTTCTGTTTCAGTCTTGTCTCAGGGGCAAATGCTAGAGCAAAGTTTCTAAGCCATGTCGCCAAAGTGGGCATGACCATCATGCAAGGGGGATTGGCTATAACTTTAGCCAGTTTTAGGCCACTCTTCAACCCCAACCATCCACTTCAAATGCACAGTTCTTGCTATGAACACTACTGTTAATTGCATGCAGATTCCCTTCATACTTACCAAAGGTAGGGCTGCCAAGAGAAATTCAGGGCCTCGGTACAACAACTTAATGGGGGCCCCCATATAGTTGACCATGTAAAAAAAAAATTTGCACCGCCATAGTGTGTGTGTTCATACAATTGGGGAAGTGGCTAGCAGGTGAAAAGCGCTAGGCCACCCTCCTACAGAAAAAAACCCTGCATTGTTGTGTACACCATTGCCAAAAGGGTGCAGTACCCGCTCACCGCAGCGTGACATATGTCCCAGCACTCCTGACTCAGGACATCTAGCACAATAGTGTAGTATATAAACAATGTAGTGTGTACATAAAGAGTTCACAGTCTTGGCCTGCCCTTTACATTGGGCAGAACACTCACCAAAAATTGGGATTGTCCCACTAGAATCACAACATTTCACAGACTGTCCTGCTCTCTCCTACCTGTTCTTGTCACTTTCACCATCTGTTACTGCAGGTTTCTTTAGTTGCGGCTTTTCTGGATCCTGGAATGTTGGAGGCCCTATTTGAAAAAAAAATGGGTACATTTAGAAAATTCCAACCAGCCCCAGCGTTAAATCAATAGCACCCACAAGTAATAATTAGGCCTTCCTCCAGCCCCAACATTAAAATAGTATTCCCATTTAATAAATAAACCTATTTCACTCCCTGCAAATAGCCCTAGCAATAAATTAATTACATTTCATAAATATACCTATTTCCCACAACCATCACTGCCATTAAATTATTCATAGTCACATTTAAAAAGAGTCCTCATTCTCCCCAAACTCACCCACCACATTCAATAGCCCCCAAACAACCCCATCTTAAATTAATAGTCCCCACTAGTAAATTGTCCCACCATCACCCCATAAACAAAATTGCACCCATTAATTAGCCACCACCTACCTCACACTACATTGCCACAAGCCCCATGTGCCATCACACACACACACCCTCTCCTTCATCACTGTGCAATGCTGCCCCCCTCTCCCAGGGCCATCTTAACAACATTATGGGCCCCCGGGCAAAGCAGTGCACCGGGGCCCCTACATAAATAGATATATATATATATATAGATGTATAGAGATACAGATATAGATATAGATATATAGAGATAGCGATAGATAGATGTACTTGCTCAGTGACCCTTGAAGGTTCTTTTTGCAGGCTTTTTCTTTTGCAGGATTATTTATTCTAATTAAGAGCCCTGCATAAGGGGTCCCCTTGCCCGTGGGGCCCCTGGGCACCTGCCCATCGTGCCCAATGGAAAAGATGGCCCTGCCCTCTCCTTCATCACTGTACCATGCTGCTCCCCCCCTCTCCTTCATCACTGTGCCATCCTGCCCCCCCTCCTTCATCACTGTGCCATCCTGCCCCCCCCTCCCCGTCTCCTTCATCACTCGGTGCCTTTGTCCCCCCCCTTGCCTCAGTTCCTTTACTTACCTTTGTATTGGCTTCTTTCATCTCTTCTCTTCTCTTTTCTCTCTTCTTACTTCTGGGTCCTCTCTGCGCCGCTCCTCACTGACATTCAGTGCAAATGGAGCAGAGAGGAAGGAGGAGAGACGCTGGTGCAGCGATCATGTGAATATTTTTTTTCTAGTATTTTTTTTTCTTTTTTTAAGTATCCTGCTTCCCCACCAACGAAGGAGGATGAGCCAGCCCCCCCCCCTCCCCTGACCTGCAGGGAAACAAAACAAAAAAACAAACAGCAGTGAGGACCCGGGTTGGGCCCCCTGGTATGCCTGGGCCCGGGTGATTAGTATCCACCCCACCTCTCAGCGGCCCTGCCAAAGGCCATGTCTGAGGATCTGTCTGTATTCGGGCTGGATTGTTGGCATATAGGAGCACCTTGCTCTGTCTCCTCAGTTTCCATGGTTACCTGCTTATCCCCGGTTCTCTAATGGAGAAACAGGAAGTGAGGCTGGACGCCTATATCCAATTTGCGCTACTGCACACGCTCAGACCCCGATAGCCGTAAGTTCGGCTTTCATGCCATTACTTCCATCAGTGACTTACACAGGGACAGTCGCAGCAGAGTTAGCTGTGTGCCGCATGTAATATAAGCTCCCCAAAAGTCCCCCAAACTCATCCAGTAGGTGACTGGAGGCTCCCAAATGTTTATTAGAGAGTCTGTGCCCACAACACTGACAAGTACTGCATGGCTGTAGAGATACCCAGACAGTATTACAGTATACTTAAGAGTCCTGCTGCATCATATGTATAATAGTACATTACCAACTGCATATCTACATACAAGTGTGTATTGTATAACTGTATTGCCTGAACTGCTGCTGTACTACAAACAACTGTGAGTATCTGCATATTCTACTGTGTTATCATCTTTAATAAACAGCAATCTGTTTAAGAAACAAAAGCATGGTGGCTTAACATCCACATTAACACCGCTGAACACCTTTATTAATAAGAAAAGGTATAAACAACAGGTTTTGGGCCCAGCACCGTGTTTTAAAGTAAACGCTTAAACGTAAAGAACGAAAGCAGAAGTACAAGAGATTAAAAGGAAGCTGATATCCTACAGAATAGTCCTTTATTCAGTGCACAAAGAAAAATGCACAGCACAGACGCCAGTATGAACATTTGCTAAATTGAAAGTTTCTGAGAATTATGCAACGTGGAAAATTACAATGCAAATGCAATTAATGCGGGAAAAGTTGTGGAAAGTCACAGTAGATCCAGACGACAGTCCAAATACTGATGAGGTGAATAGAGCTATGGACACCATTGGTTTAGCTGTAGAATAGCACGTTTATTCTATCTTTAATGATAAAGATTCAGCAAGTGAGATGTGCACTGCTCTGAAAACTGCGTACAAGGACAAAGGTCTGATGAGAAGGATAAACTTGAGACGTACACTGTATGGGACTAAATTGAGTACTTGTGAGAACATAGATTAGTACATAGACAAAATGCTGTGATATCCCAGCAATTTGCATCTGTGGGAGCACAGGTGGACGACGAGGAAGTCGCTATGGCGATGCTGCCGAATTTCACACCAGAGTATGGTTTCCCTGTAATACCTTTGGAGAACAATGATACCAAGTTAACAACAGAAATTGTGAGAGCTAAGCTGCTGCAGTTCATACAGAGAATTCCTGTCGAGGCAAATGCTGAGAGTACCGTTCTACTTTCAAAAAGTGTGAAGTCCAAAAAGCCCAAGTTCAAATGTTTCATATGTCATAAGATGGGGCACAAGGCATCTGAATGTAGGCTGAAAGTTTCAAGTGGTGAACAGAACACAAAAAATGTGAAAACCCTAATGAGTCGGCATTGAATTTAGTAGATAGTCTACTACTGGTATATGGACTCGGCGGCCACTAGACATTTTAGCTGCAATCACGAATGGTTCACTACATTGAAACCATGTGATCCAGTTACAGTAAAAGGAATCGGTGGAAAAGTTCTTACTGCAACAAAAGTTGGGTCTGTCACAGTCCGCCTGAATATAAAAGGTGAAACTAGTGTCACAAACATCCAAGACGTCCTGTATGTACCAGAGTTGGAAACCAACCTTATTGCTATAAGTATCCTTGAGAGAAAAGGGTACAAGGTCCAATTCGCAGAGGGCAAATGTGTGGTTGAAAACCAGAGAGGTACTGTAATTGAAACAGCAACCCGGTGTAACCAGCTTTATGTCCTAGACACTGAGGAATGTCATGCAATGACGGCTTCAGACACCAATCAATGAATGGAGATGTGGCATAGGAGATTGGGTCTTCTTCGATACGACAACGGCCAGAAACTCGCTGATGGGATGGTGACAGGCGTCACTGTGAGCAGTTCTGAGAGACCGACAAGCGAGAGCTGTATAAAAGGTAAGCAAACTTGTTGCCCCTTACCCAAGTCAGCAACTAGGTCTGAAGCACCACTAGCTCTAGTGCATACTGATATGTTTGGTCCAATAGAGGTGAAATCAGTCAGTGGCTACAGATATTTTCTGACACTCATTGATGACACAACTAGGATGACACATGTCTACTTCATAAGAGCTAAGAGTGAAGTCGTAGAGAAAAATGCAGGATACAAGAGCCTTGTAGAGACTCAAACGGGTCTGAAACTAAAAGCCTTGAGATCCAACAATGGCGGAGAATATGACAATGGGACTAACTGAATTCTTAAAAAATATGGCACACAGCACCAACTAACAGCACACCATAACAGAACGGAGTGAGTGAACGAGCTAACAGAACAATTGTTGAGCGAGCACGGACTATGTTAAATGATGCAGGTCTGGAGAAATTTTTTTGGCCGGAAGCAGTGTCCACTGCAGTCTACCTTAAAAACGCCACTTTAAGCATGGTCCGGTAAAAAGCCAAGTGTCATCTCTGTGTATTCGGCTGTAAGGTGTATGCACATATTCCTAAAGAGAAGCGACGTAAGTTAGATTCCAAGTCAGTGGAGTGTATCATGCTCGGGTACTGCCAACAGAGTAAAGGATACAGACTTTGGGACATTATCAACAAACGTCTTTATTAAATCCAGTGATGTGCTGTTTCATGAAAACACGCCACCTAGTGGAGTAGTGGAACAGCAACCACAAGAAAAGTTTGTGACACTGGATTTTCAGGCAGCAGAGAGGGTGTCTGAGACAGAAAATGTAATTGCGGATACCCAACTGGAAAACATAAGTTCTACGAGGAGTAACAAAGTTATTCCCCCTAGGAGATGTAGCAAGGAGTTCGCTAATCTAGCCTTTTGTAAACCGCAAAACATTGAAAATTCAAAATCAAGCGACTACTGGGAACAGTGGAAAACGGCCATTGATACAGAGTTAACAGCTCTGGATGACAATCATACATGGACTGTAGTTGACAGGCTGAGTAACCACAAAATGATCAGGAACAAGTGGGTCTTTTGTAAGAAAGTGAATGTAGACGGTACCATCGCACGCTATAAAGCCAGTCTTGTTGCCGAGGGCTACACACAAAATTCCGGGATCAATTACAGAGAGATCTTCTCATCTGTTGCCAGATACAGTACCCTGAGGTTAGTGATTGCCATCTCTACTATCCATGATTTGTTGTTGCATCATCTTGAATTTGACTCTGCATTCTTGAATGGAGAATTGTTAGAGGAGATTTACATGGAGTCACCTGAACATTACAACAAGGGTGTCTACCAAGAAGTCACTTTATTGTCTTAAACAAAGTGGTGAATATTGGTACATTAAACTTGATGCTGTACTGCTAGACATGGACTTTAATGGTCAGAGACTGATTATTGCTTGTATCACAAAATCATTGAGGAAAAGATGTTCTTCGTAGTTGTGTACGTTGATGATCTGTTGCTAGCAGACCAAGAGAGTCACATCACCAGTACCAAATACCTGTTGAAACAGAAATTCAAATTAAAATATCTAGGCACTGCAAACAAGCTGTTAGGCACGAGGATCGTACAAAGTTTGAATGATGAAACTGTTACAGTTGATCAACAGACATACATTGAAAATATACTTGCCAAGCATGGGATGTTTGATGCAAAACCAGCTAAAATAACAAAGGGAATGTCACCAACAAGCAGTGAAGAGATAGAGGAAATTAGTAAAATCCCTTACAGAAATGCTGTTGGAAGCTTAATGTACGCAAGTATTGGGACTTGCCCCGACATCACACACGCAGTGAGTCTTGTGAGCCAATTTGCTATCAACCCAGGGAGACAACAATGGATGCAGTCAAAAGAATCCTAAGATACTTGAAAGGTACTAGTGCTTTAAAGTTAGGATTTACTAAAACCAAGAATTCAACTTTAGAGACTTTCTGTGATGCTGATTGGGGATCTGATGAAGATGATCGTCGTTCCTACACAGGGTACCTGTTTGTCTTTTGCCATCAGCTGGTCAAGCAGAAAACAACTATCTGTTGCCCTACCCACCAGTGAGCCGGAGTACATGGCACTAACAGAAACAGCAAAAGAAGCCTTATGGATAAAGGAGACTTTATGTGAAATCTTTATTTTTAACCAGAGTGAAACCATCAACATTGAGTGTGATAACCGTGGAGCAATTGATTTGTCTTCAAGTACAAAGCAACATGTACGGTCCATTCGCATTGTCATAAGACACCACTTCATCCGAGAGTTAGTGGAGAAGTCTCTCAGTGTGAGTTATATAGCCATTGAGGACAATCCTGCTGACATGTTAAGGAAGGGATTGACATCACACTTGTTAATTGTGTTCCTGAGAAAATGTTGACTGGAATATATTTGAATATAGATGTGTCAAAGGCAGATAATTGGATATAGTCATTTCAATTAATATCTAACAACTTGTATGCCTTTGTCTGAAGTTATGCGAATAGCACGCTACAGCGCGGAGGAGCGTAACTAACCGCAACACGTGGCAAACACTTATACATGCATTTACATGCACACATACACTTGTAATTAGCTCATATTAAATGTAGTTGCAACACATAGTTATTTATGTAGAGATAGAGTGTGTAGCAGAGTTTATGGTTGATATTATAAAATTATATACACATTAGTGAGATCTAAGGTTCAGGTCATAGGAAACATATCATGTTTAGTATTATTCTAATCATTTATTTATCCGCAGACGTCCGGATCATTCGTCGAAAGCATCGCACATTGCGTATGCTAGTTATGGATTAGAGGGAATAAATGATTAGAATGACATTGTCTGTGTAATGCCAATAGACCAGTTTGAACCAGTTCTTGGCTGGAAAATTAAGTATGAATCTTCTGGAGAAGTCAAGCCCACCCCTGGATTGATGGTTTGAACTGCCCAATGACCTGCATTACACTGGACCTTCCTGAAGCCTGAACCTATGGAAGCAAGCCACATCATCTGTATTGTTTTCACTATATCACTAACTGTATATAAGTGGGGGATCTGGGACCAGTGTTCAGTCTACTTGACCCCAGCCTTCAGACCTGAATGACTGTACACTGGATCCAGAGCGCCTACTAAAAGCAACGGCTGTACTTATTTTATTCTGACCTGTTATTCTGCTACGCTTGGCTATTAAATCATAGTGTGCTTTGGAACCACATCACTGGAAGTGGGCAATCGTTTTTGGATAGCAACTAGACGTGCATAACAGATGAATGAAAGGAGACTAAGGGCTAGATTGCATAATAATTTGGGGGCTCGCGGCGGAGGTTACGCCACCGGACAATTCGCAAAGCCTATGGATTCGGTTCCTCAACAAAGGGTGGAGAGATGCGTCATATACGGGTAAGAACGCAATGTGTTCAAAACCTGTGGTTCATTCTGTGTTGGGAAACTGAATGTCCATTTTTGCATAATTTAAGGAGCGCTAACTTGAATCTAGAGACAAGAAAGAAAACTGTTTCTTTTTATTGCCGTTTTGCGTTTTAAATATGTTGCATTGCATAGCGTATGTGTACTTCCTGCATTGCGTATGTGTATTTCCGGTTGTGTTGCCACGCGTTTAAACAGTCGTGTTCATAGTCTGTTATATATGTATAGTATAATCACTTGTTCAATTCTCTGAAACGTTATTACTATTGTTTGGGAAATTTATTTTCTGCGCAGAAAACAAAAGTGTATATTGTGTGATTGTGTGATTAGAAAGAATTGATTTATTGTCTTAGACAGACAGAGAGTATCGGTTGCTGTCTGACAAGGCAGGTTGCACAACTGTTGATCGGTATACGGGGCAGGTATACTGGTGGTAAAAACAAGAGAAGTTTTTACAAACGTGCCCAATAGTAATTGCAGCACTTACTGATAATTAGTATCTTTAAGCGGTGCGATCATACCGCATGGTACAGAGACCGTGATTGTGACTTGGGAGAGCAGCTGGAGAAAATTACACTGGCAAGGTGGGTAACTCCAATTCTACCAAGTGTTAGATTTGTTGGAGAGACAGAGTATCGAGGAGCTGATACTTCTGCGGTTCACGTTGATATTTCTGTGTTAGGGGTTCCTCGTTTGGTACGAGAAGAAGTGAGTGAACGCAGCTTGAGCAATTCGTCCACGGCCCTTAAGATCTCTAGCAGTAGTTGTGTTGCGTAGCGTTGGAGAAATATTAGATTTTCACATGGGAGCTAAGCATACGCTGGAGATGGTCGATGTTCTGCCTAAGGAAGAGCCGATTGTTTCGGTGAGGTTTCCGGTGATAATCGTAAAAACGATTACCACTTTGCCGACATGGACAAGCCCTACAAAAACTCCCCAGAAAAGCTGCAAAACCGAATGAGAAAAAACAGACTTACCTTGAAGACGACGCTGGAGATCTCCAATTGGATCAGCATGATGACAGCAAGTGTTTCCGATTGAAGAAGTGTTCGGCAGTGCAGGCTGACGTTATCACGACGTCTGTCACTAGAAATTTAAAGCGGCAATGTCAGGTTAAGTATTTAAACACTTAACCTTAGGGTCCCGACATTGGCGCTTTAAATTTCAAGTCACAGACGTCGCAATGACGTCAGCCTGCACTGTTGAACACTTCTTCAATCGAAAACACTTGCTGTCAATATGCTGATCCAATCAGAGATCTCCAGCGTCGTTTTTTTTTTTTTTTTTTCATTCAGTTTTGCAGCTTTTTGGTTTTTTTTGTAGGGCTTGTCCATGTCGGCATACTTACAATAGTTAAATCGTACCCAACCCTGAGTTTCTTATGTTTAATAAATATGGTGCATATGCAACGGCGTATTGCAACAAGTTGGTCAAGATGACCAAGGATTGTGTGAGGCCTTTTCCAAAGATCGGTAGTTTTGATTCAGAGGTGTTGAATAATGTTAGAGATAAAATACGGTTGATTAAAGCAACAAAAGTAGGAATTGAACATGATGACAACTAGAAGGGTACACGTGGCAAGGCAGCGCGTGCACAGCGGGTGTGGGCGTGGTGAAAAGCGTGCGCACAGCGGAAGTAGCCATTGAGAAGCGTGGAGAACTGAGCGCGCCCCCGACGCACTATGCGGTAGGGGGCGTAAGTACAGCCGTTACCAAAAATGATAAAATTGAAATGAACAAGTTATATCCTGTTTTAAGCCAATTTAAAACAAATGTTTCTTAGAAAGAAGATGAACCCACTGTAATTTCAGCCATTGCCCATGATATTAACATGCTGGAGGTACAGCGCAGACAAGGCATGGGAGCGGTCGCACCAACAAGGGCAGCGGCTGAAATAGGTGAGAGTAGTGGAGTAACTACAAGGAGGGAGAACATTCACGGTACTGAAGCAGCAATTTCTATGATTAATCCTGAATGTAGTGATTCGGTTGGTACTTATCCTGTCCGCATAATAACAGTTCCCAATGGGAAAGCGGACAAGGACGGTATAGTTCCTATAAGAAATGTAGCAATGCATTGTCCTTGGACTAGATCGGAACTACATTCAATTATCACTGATTTCCCAGATCCTAGAAAAGAGTTGGCCAGATGTCAGAAATTTGTTAAAGACTTAGGAAATGCACATGAGCCAACTAATAAAGATTGGCGAGTGGTGTTGAGAGCCTGTCTTCCTCCCAATACTGACATACAGAAGTTTGTTAAGGACTTTATGTTGGAGGAGGACAGAACCTTAACAGACGAAGGGAAGCAAGAGAATATTAAGAGAATTGTCTAACAATTGGCCATCTATTTTCCAGTGGTAGTGAATTGGAGCAAAATTTTCACTATCCAACAAAAGGATAGTGAAACTGCAGTGGATTATTTCGCTAGAGCTCTGTCAGCGATGACACAATTCACTGGAATATCTGATATAAAAGAGGATCCACATCACAGGGAAGTGGCTGTAACAGTATTAATGGATGGTCTCAGAGAAAATCTAAAGATCAGGGTACAAACCTCATTACCTAATTGGAGAGGCATCACGGTAGATGCTCTTAGAGAGTCTGCCGTGGAGCACGACAAAAACATTTTCAAAAAGAAAGAAGCGCAGAGTGATAGGTTATGATGGTAAGTATCCAAGCTTTAGAGGGACTGCACACACGACCACAAGCCTACACCACACACAAAAAGAGACATATAGCAGTGAGGTGTTACAACTGTAATGAAGAAGGATATCTCATGAAAAATTGTAGAAAGAAAAGAGACAGGACACCTAGACGGGGATCACATAGATACCTACAAAGGAGACACACACAAGGGTCAGAAGACTCACAGCAGCTACCCACGCATGTTATAGCAGCAAATGCTGTGTGGGAAGTGATAGTCAGCGTAAGGGAATCAGGTCATACCTGTATTCTACAGCCAGTTAGGTTATCTGAGAGTCTGGGAGAAGAACCTACAATAATAGTTGACATAGCTGGTATGAAACAAACTTTTCTTTTAGATACTGGGGCGGCCAGATCAGTGATAACTTCTCCTTTAAATCTACAGGTCACTAACAAAACTGTTCCAGCTATGGGGGTAATGGGGAGAGTGTTACATTACCCTTTGACTAAACCCGCAGAAGTTACTATCGGGTCTCTGCACGCCAAGCATTCATTTCTCTTGGCTGCAGCAGCTCCTACTAACTTAGTGGGCAGGGATTTGTTGTGCAAAATGGGATGTGTCATATACTGATGGTGTATTCCTAGACATATCGGGGAAGGTTGCACATGAGGTACAGGATATATTGGACACCCCACAAAGGTTAATGTTACACTCTACCATTATAGAACAAAGTCCATCTCAGGTAAAGGAAATGTTATTGCAAATACCGGGTTCCCTATGGACCAAAGATGGACCTGACACTGGATTAATGGCAAATGTAGCTCCTGTGATGGTTAATCTAAAAAGTGGTAGGATAGCTCCAAAAGTCCCACAGTATACATTGAAACCGGAGGTGGAACTAGGGGTGTGTCCTGTTATTGAGAGGCTGTTGCAACAAGGGATCTTAATTTGTACATCCAGCACAGCCAATAGTCCCATTTTCCCTGTGAATAAAAGTGGGGGGTGGGGTTATAGATTAGTCCAGGACCTAAGGGGAATTAATAAAGTTGTTGAGAGCCAATTCCTCGTAGTGCCCAATCCAGCCGTCATCCTCATGCAGTTTCCACCATCTGCTAGTCACTTTACTGTCATTGACCTCTGTTCTGCTTTTTTCTCAGTCCCTATTCACCCTGCCTGTCAATACCTTTTTGCATTCTCCTATAAGGGGTTGCAATACACATGGACCACACTTCCCCAGGGGTTCATTAACAGCCCTAGTATTTTCTCCCAAGCCTTACATGACTGTTTACAATCCTTCCAACCAAACAATGGGTCTGTTGTTATTCAATATGTGGACGATTTGTTGTTGTGGTCTGATTCGTTTATGTCATGTTAATATGATACTAAATTGTTGTTGCTTCATCTCTCGCAAACAGGGCACAAGGTTGCAAAGGACAGGCTACAGCCATGTCAGACTAAGGTTAAATACTTTGGACACTGTCTCACCCAGGGGCTAAGACACTTGACAACGGACAGAATCAAGGCACTACAACACATGACTCTGCCGCAGAACCAGAAGCAAATCCGTACCCTCTTGTGGATGTGTGGATACTGTAGATCCTGGATCCCGGGTTTTTCTATTTTGGCGTTACCATTGCAGGAGTTAGTCTCTTCCTCAAAACCTGTATGTGTTATACACACAGAGGAGTCAGAGCAGGCATTCTTTAATCTTAAAGATAGTCTGACTAGAGCACCTGCATTGGGAATATCAGATTATGAAAAAACCCTTTGAGTTATACTGTACGGATGGTTGTGCAGCAGGTGTCCTCACGCAGAAACATGGTGACGCTAGCAGACCGGTAGTATACTACAGTGCACAATTGGACACTGTGGCAAGATCACTCCCAACGTGTCTAAGAAGTGTAGCAGCAACTGCTCTTCTGGTGAGTAAGAGCGAGGACTTAGTATTAGGACATGATTCAACCGTCAATACACCTCATGCGGTATCTGCACTGTTGAATTCAGCTCAAACCAGAAATGTCTCTTATGCTAGGTCCACAAAATGGGAACTAGCTCTGATGGCACTCGCAAACATCACCATCAAACTATGTAGTACTTTAAATCAAGCTACATACCTTCCATATTTGCCTGGAGATGCACAAAGGGTGGGAGGTGAGGAGACTCTGGTTGGGGATGAGTTTTGCAGGTATACTGATACACATGATTGTATGGAATATCTGAACCAGACCTTTACTGCAAAGCCCGACATACGTGACACCCCCTTAGAAAATGTAGATTTTACGTTTTACACGGACGGGAGTTATCATCGACAGACTGAGACGGGAGAACTATGCACTGGTTACGCTGTTGTAGATGATCAGGATGTTGTGGAAGCTGAACCTCTTGGCCCACCTCATGCGGCCCAGGTGGATGAACTAGTAGCACTAAGGAGAGCATGTGAGTTGGCAGAGGGTAAGTCAGCCAATATATATACTAACTCTAGGTACGCCTTCAGGGTAGTGCACGATTTCAGGGCTCTTTGGCATCTTAGAAACTTTACTACAGCAGCAGGCACACCGGCAGCACACTCACGGCACATAAAAGGACTCTTGACAGCAATACATTTACCCAAGACAGTAGCCGTCATAAAGTGTAAAGCCCACACATCCGCAGAAGACCCGGTGTCAGTGGGCAATAAAAGGGCGGATGAAGCTGCTAAATGGGTAGCAGGGTTACCTATAACTGTATCGACAGACACAATTATGATTTTTCAGCCATTCCATATGCCTCCTAGAGACGGACCTTTTCAGGTAATACAAATTGACTATATCCAATTACCACCTTGCAGGAATTTCAAATATGTGTTAGTGTGTACTAATGTGTTTTTCAGTTGGGTAGAGGGATATCCAGCAGCCACTAATACTGCTGTTTTCACTGAAAAGAAAATTGTTCAGGAATTTGTGTGTAGATATGGTATCCCTAGAAACATAGAAAGTGATAGGGGTACCCACTTTACTTGTGATATCTTCCAGAACATGTGTAAACTCATAGGAATCAATAGCAGGCTTCATACTCCTTATCGGCCACAAGCCAGTGGTAAGGTGGAAAGGGTAAACAGTACCATTAAGAACAAGCTAAGTAAGATAATGGCTGAAACTGGTTTGGCGTGGCCAGAAGCTTTGCCACTAGTCCTCCATAGCATTAGAACCACTCCCAGACCTCCGCTTAATCTGTCCCCCTTTTTTTGGCAGACAACCTCATTTGATCATAAGTCCACAGGACGATTTGAAGTGCAATAATGAAGTGACTGTGCAATCATCATCATCATCATATATTTATATAGCGCCATTAATTACGCAGCGCTGTACAGAGAACTCATTCACTTCAGTCCCTGCCCCATTGGAGCTTACTGTCTAAATTCCCTAATGACTGTACACTATCTCATAAAATGAGTAGACAGCTAAAACAACAACAACAAAAGCTTAAAATACTGTCACCTGGTATGCCAGAAACAAACTGTCATGATGTTGAACCTGGGGAATATGTTATAATACGCAATTTCTTATGCTCTGTTTGTTTAACAGACCGTTGGGAAGGCCTGTACCAAGTGTTGATGACCAATACCACATCTCTGTAGGTTGCAGTAAGAGACACTTGGGTTCATTCCACTCACTGCAGGAAAGTCAGTAGCCCGGAGAAAGTATGAGAAAAAGCTGAGACCGACAACACTGATCTGTCACTCGTTCCAGGAGACCTAAAGCCTGCAGTTAAGACACCTGAGCCAATGACTTTGGCCAGACTATCATCCCAGCAATGAAGTGGCGATTTTTGTTTTTCGTTTGTTCCAGGATTTTTCTTGTTTTTATTTTTTGTAGGACACCCTATTTTTGTGAAGGAGGATGGACGACAGAGACGGGATCTGGTAGTGATACTGATGAAGTGGAGTTAAAGGAAAGGTTGAATATTGATGAATATTGTATTTGTAAGTACTGTGACTCCCTAGTTGAAGAGAAGTGCATGCAGAGATGCCAGTCCAACAGTAATCTGGACATAGGCGGACATCCTCTGGAGGATTATCACTCCTTGTTGGGTAAGATCTTAAACCAAACCTAGTGCTGGGTGTTCTCTCATGTGCCTCAGGGACAGCATAACATAGGACTAGTGCCATTCCCACTAAATATCCCTGAGGTCCTCGAATTACTGGGAGGGAGGTCCATAGACGGGAGATACAATATCACTAGGTCCCCTAGTCTGAATCCAATACTCATTAGACCGGTCTTTCCTGTGTCTGGATATCTAGCAGGTAAAAAGACTGGAGAATTGGGAAGCTGACCTACATGATCAGACAATGACTCCCCACTCTAGTGTTGAAGGGAGACTATCAAGGTCACCAATTAGCAGGAATATTGATGGGCATCATAGAATAGGACGTGTCAACAGAAATAAGAAAGTATCCATTGGGAAAGTCCCTATAGGTTATTGCAAAAATGTTATCCATGCTGACACTTGTCTTGAACAAATGGAGCCACTAGGCATGGGTAGTTTTGTCAAAACTTTGTGTGATATTAGCAATTATCGTACTGTACCTTATGTCCTCCTGTCACGATATAGGAATGTGGCAACCTGCATATATTGGCGCTGCCACACTAGGAGGCGCGGAGTCTAACACGCTGCTGGTCTTCACCAGGGACCCCCGCGAGGGAGTTTGGGTTTCACAGCAAACGAAGTGCAGGTCTCAGCCCTCCCAGGAAGCCATCCGCGAGATGGCGATGAGAATCATGGTCGTACAGGCTGAGGTCAGGAACCGTGCGGGCAAATGAAGTACGAAATCAGGAAACAGAGAGTAGTCAGCAAGTCAAGGGTCAAACCAGAGAATACAGCACAAATCCAGAGGGGTATCCAAATCAAGGTCAGGGAAAGACAAGTCAGTACACAGAATATCAATCAGGAGGCTTTGGAACATAGGAATGCTAGAGGCTAGTAAACTAGTTGCTCTGGCACCCTAATGGTGTAAGAGCCAGCAATAAATAGTAGGGAGTCAGCCCTCATTGGTGGGCAGTGGTGCGGTCGTCAGACGTGCTGACCACCAACAGGAAGTCAGGGCGCGCTTCCCGTTGCCGGGGCAATGGACGCACATGCGCCCTGCCGGCTGCCGGAAGGAGCGTCCCGTTGCTTTAGCGGAGGAGGAAGACGCTCGTCCCCCGCCAGTGACAGTACCCCCTCCTCTCTGTTGGGGGAATCCAAGGATAACAACCACCTCTTCTGGAAAGCGGCCAACAAACTTGGAGAATGCAAGTCCTCTTTAAAGACCCAAGACCTCTCCTCAGGCCCAAAGCCCTTCCAATGCACTAGGTACTGAAAAGTCCCCGAAGTCTGCATTCAGCTAGAATTTGGCTAACCTCATTTTCATCACCAGTCGTTGTCGGAATGGTCTGAGGGACAGGAGTAGTATGAGAAAATGTATTGGGTACCAAAGGTTTAAGCAGAGAGATGTGGGAGGTATTATGGACCTTTAGAGAAGAAGGGAGATGGAGTTTAAAGGTAACCGGGTTAACAACTTATATCACAGAAAAAGGACCAATGAACCGAGGTGCCAACTTCATAGAATGTACCCAAAATCTGAGGTTCAGAGTGGACAGCCACACATTGTCTCCAGCCTGAAGAGCAAGCACTATGATGATCAGAAGAGGATTTATATTGAAACCCAGATCTCAGTAGATTCTCTTTCGTAGAAGCCCAAAGTTTGGCCATATCTCCAGTCATGGAGTGGGCGGCAGGGACAGTAGGAGAATGCGAAGAAAACATGGGGAGAATAGAATGGATGCCATACACAGCGAAGAAGGGGGAGAATCCAGAGAAAGAATGTTTATGATTGTTGTGGGCGAATTCAGCCCAGGGCAATGGGAGACTCCAATTGGACTGATTATGGGATGAAAAACAGTGGAGGAACAATTCCAGGTCTTGATTCCCCCGTTCAGTCTGCCCGTTGGTTTGTGGATGATAACCAGAAGAAAATTTAAGGGCAACACCTAAATCTTTGCAAAAGGCCCTTCAGAAGCGAGATATGAACTGAACGCCACTGTCAGAGATTATCTCCCGAGGACACCCATGGAGGCGAAAGATCTCCTTGATAAAAACTTGTGCCAATTTGGAGGCAGAAGGAAGGCCTTTCAGAGGGACAAAATGGGCCATCTTCGAAATCCTGTCCACTGTTACCCAGATGGTGTTGAACCCAGAGCTAGGGGGTAAGTCCGTGATGAAATCCATTGAGATACTTAACCACAGATGGTCAGGAATGGGTAGCGGTTGGAGCAAACCAGCGGGGAGTTGCCTAGGAACCTTATTTTGGGCACAGATGGTACATGAGGCTACAAAGTTCCGAACGTCCATACGGACAGTAGGCCACCAGTAGTGTCGAGACAATAGCGAGAAGGTCTTCTCAACCCCCGGCATGTCCAGCGAACTTGGAAGTATGAGCCCAACGAAGAGCCTTCAGACGGAGGTGAGGTTCCAGAAATGAACAACCGACTGGAGGGGTACGGGTGAGAGCCACAATGCAGAAAGGTTCAATAACAGGTGGTGGTTCAACAATAGGTGGAACATCGGAAATGTTGAAAGAGCTGGAGAGAGCATCTGCCTTGGAGTTCAAGGTACCAGCACGGTAGGTAAGTTTGAGATCAAATCTGGCAAAAAATGATGACCATCTGGCATGGCGGGGATTCAAATAACTGGCATCCCGAAGGTAGATAAGGTTTTTATGGTCGGTGAAGACTGTAACAGGGTAGAGAGTGCCCTCGAGGAGGTGGCTCTATTCCTCAAGCGCAGACTTTACTGCTAATAGTTCTTTATCACCAATGCCATATTTAATTTCAGAGGAGGAAAATTTTCTGGAGAAGAAACCGTAAGGCAAGAGGCTACCAGAGGTGGATTCTTGAGATAGCACTGCCCCAACGCCACTGGAGGAAGCATCAACTTCTAGGAAGAAGGGTCTGTTTTGATCAGGCTGAGCCAGCACTGGAGCTGAGAAGAAGGCCTTCTTAAGTGATTCAAAAGCAGAGATGGCTTCAGAAGACCAGTTCCGGGGATTGGCCGACCTTCGAGTGAGAGCAGTAATGGGGACAATCATGGAGAAAAAATTGCGTATTAAACTGCCGGTAATAATTGGCAAAGCCAATAAATCTCTGAACTGCTTTTAATCCTAACGGCCTGGGCAAATTGAGTATAGCGGATAAATTCTCTGGATCCATCCGGAGGCCGGCTCCTGAAACAATGTAGCCCAAGAAAGGAATCTGTGGAACTTCGAACACACACTTCTCAAGTTTACAGTACAAATGATTAGATCATAAGAGTGATAGAACCACTTTCACATGCAGACGGTGGGAAGGCAAATCAGGGGAGAATATTAGAATGTCGTCTAAGTAAGCAACCAAGGAGATGTAGAGAAGGTCTTGGAAAACCTTGTTGATAAACGACTGAAAAACTGCAGGAGCATTGCTGTAGGGCATAACAAGGTATTCAATGTGTCCTTCTCGAGTACAGAAAGCAGTCTTCCACTCATCTCCTGGTCGTATGAGATTATAGGCCCCACGCAGATCCAACTTTGTAAAGATCTTAGACCCACTGATCCTGTCAAAGAGTTCAGAGATAAGCGGCAGAGGGTAACTGTTCTCGATGGTGATCGCATTTAGTCGCCGATAATCAATACAAGGCCGTAAGGTCCCATCTTTTTCTTGACAAAAAGGAAGCCTGCACCTGCGGGAGATCTGGACTTCCTGATGAAATCTCGCTGGAGATTTTCAGAGATGTAAGTGGATATTGCCAAATTCTCAGGAAGTGATATCGGGTAAATTCTGCCTTTAGGAAGCGATTTATCTGGTAGTAACTCAATGGCGCAATCCCAGGGGCGGTGAGGAGGAAGATTCTCGGCCCCGGTTTTGCAGAACACATTTGGAAAGAGATGTAGGAGGAAGGCAGGTCGACCTGAGGAGACAATAGGTGACACGGAACAAAGGGTTGCCTGGGTTTTACTCCTGAAAGACAAGATTTGAAGCATCGGGTGCCCCATGAGGTAACCATGGCACGATTCCAATCGAACTGGGGTGAATGAAGCTTGAGCCAAGGTAATCCTATAATAATGGAATTCACAGATCGAGGGAGCACCAGTAACTCAATATCCTCAGAATGTAGCACCCTCAGCCGAATAGCAGAGGAGATGTGGGAAACAGAGCCGTTGGAAATTCGATTCCCATCCACAGCGGTGAGGAAGAGTGGCTTGCGAGTAGATAATTGAGTTGTGAAGACAATGTGGCAGAGATGAAATTCCCGGCAGAGCCGGAATCCACAAAGGCTGAGGTCTCATAGGGGCCGACAGGAGTATCCAGAGAGATGGGCATAAGGAAATCAGAACCGGAATTGGTATAGGGAGTGGTAAATCTAACGCCTTGATGGAAGTGGTCAGGACATGACCAGGTTCCCCGCAGTACAGGCAAAGATTTTGTTTGAAATGTCTCTGACGTTCTTAAGGGGATAACCGAGAGCGGCCAATCTGCATGGGTTCCTCCGGGGGTCCAGGATTCTGGAAGAGAGGAGCGAGGCGTAGAGAGACTCGTCTGGAAGAGGAACGTTCTTGAGTTCGCTCCCGAAAGCGCAGATCAACCCGGTTACACAGGGAAATAAGGGAATCAAAATCTGCAGGAAGTTCACGTGAAACGAATTCGTCCTTAACGCGGTCCGCCAGGCCTTGCCAGAATGTCACCACCAACGTCTCATTGTTCCATTTAAGCTTGGTGGAGAGCGTGCGAAATTGATTCGCGTACTGACCGACTGTCAGAGACCCCTGGCGAAGATTCATTCGGCCGTGTTCATCAAAAACTCTCCGAAATGCTTCAATGAAGGAAGACACGTTCAGTAGGAAAGGGTTGTTCCGCTCCCACAGGGGAGAGGCTTAGGCAAGGGCTTGTCCGGACAAGAGAGAGATGATGATGTTATGACCATTACACATGATGAAATGATTGATATTCAGTGGATACATCACCTCCATACATACACACACAGTATGACCATCGTGGCAAAAGAAATATGATTCCTGGTGAAGAACCCCTAGCTACAAAATTGATTAGTGAAACCACTAGTTTACAGGTTATGGTTGCATTAGATCCCACCAGGATCGCTCAGGGAACTTTAAATTTTAGATATATACAGGACCTAGCTAATTTGATAGACAATATCACCGAGATGTATGATGACACTTTCAGGTATACGGGTAGAGAGCTACAGGCTTATAAAAAGGAGTTGGTGCAACATAGACTGGTGTTGAATTATCTAAGGTCTATTACTGGTGGATATTGTGTGACTTTGGTCACCCAGTTCGGTGTCAAATGTTGCACGTACATCGCCAATAATACTGATGACCCCAAGGAAGTCATAGACCAGAAAATGGATGAAATTCTGCAACTAAAATGGGAATTTCGGAGGAACCATAATTCTTCATTATATTGATTGGAAGAAAAGGTGGCAGGATTGTTCTTATGGTTAAATCCTGTGAAATGGACATCTGATGGGTACAGTAAATGGTTGCTAGCATAGGTAAGCTCCTTCTCCTTATACTTGGTGTCATCTTAGTAATTGGCTTATGTGTCAGATGTGTTCCTACTGTGTGGAAGTGTGGAAAGTGGTCTACTGAGGCAAACACTGAATTTGAGACTGTAATGGTGGTGAGGGATACTGAAATCATGGTCTGTGAAGACCTGCATTACAATCCTGACATCAAGAACATGATTAGGTGATAGTTTCTTTCACTATCAAAGGGTGGAGCTGTCGAAGTCAGATAATTGGATATAGTCATTTCAAGTAATATCTAACAACTTGTCTTTGTCTGAAGTTATGCGAATAGCACGCTACGGCGTGGTGGAGCGCAACTAACCGCAACACGTGGCAAACACGTATACACGCATTTACACGCACACATACACTTGTGATTACCTCATATTAAATGTAGTTGCAACACATAGTTATTTATGTAGAGATGTAGCAGAGTTTATGGTTGACATTATAAAGTTTTATACACGTTAGTGAGATCTAAGGTTCAGGTCATAGGAAACATATCATGTTTAGTATCATTCTAATCATTTATTTATCCGCAGACGTCCGGTTCATTCGCCGAAAGGATCACACATTGCGTATGCTAGTTGTCACTCACCGGACTGTGAGTGCTACTTCTCGTGTATTCAGGAACCGTGGCTGTCCGCCATCCTGAGGGTCTGCGCATGTGCAGCCCTTTCAAGCCTTCAGTACCTGTTGCTTTTAGTTAATTGGCTGATCAGGCAACACTCCCTATTTAAAGCACCTGTGGTCAATACCTCGTTGCCTGATCTTGGAGTCTCATTCCCCATGAGCCTCTGAAGGTGTTCCTGTGTTTCCTCGTGTATTCAGCTCCTGCTGATTCCTGTTATTCGTTTGTGGTTTCCAGACCACTTCAACTCCCCTGTGTTCATCGTGTCTGCAACCAGCTGATTCCTATCCGCTGCCTCCGTTGTTTCTACAGAGTTCCTGCTCACTTCAACTCTCCTGTGTTCATCGTGTCTGCAACCAGCTGATTCCTATCCGCTGCCTCCGTTGCTTCTACAGAGTTCCTGCTCACTTCAACTCTCCTGTGTTCATCGGGTCAGCGCTCCGCTGCTTTCATCTTTGCTACTGGATATCAGACCGCCTCAACTCTCCCGTGTTCTTCATGTTCCAGTTCCACTTACTACTGCTTCCAGAGTATTGCCTCGTTCATGCTGGTTTACCTGCCGTGCGCTGCACCAACCTGATTACCGCTTCCACCTTCCAGTGGTCTCTCCTCCTGCCGGCCTTCAGCCGTTCAGGTACCACGTCTCTCTGACAGCCTGCTCTCCTGAACCGCGGTATGCATACTTCTCATTGACTTTGCTTGTGTATTGCATATCTAGCTGGACTGAGTTGTGTTCTCCTCCGGAGTCTCCTATCCACTGAGACTATTGCTACCATTGACTTTGTTTACTATTGTCTGGATAGTTATTGTGACTTTGTATATGTAGCAGTGCTGCTCAGTTATCATTGTATTGTGGATTTCATCGTGGGATCAAGTTCTGTGTGCCCGTGTATACTCTGCATTGCATTCATCTCCTCGTGCCCCTCCTCACATATATATTGCAGTGGTACAACTTGCTATATGCAGACCACTGACTCCTGTTCCCTGTGACACCAGTTTCAAGTATCCTCTCACATAAGCAGTGGTACAACTTGCTATACGCAGAACCACTGACTTCCCTGTTACCTACCTTCACCTGGATTCCATTCCTTCACCTAGACAGCGGTACAACTTGCTATACGCAGACCGCTGACTCTCACCACCTCTTCGCTACTCCTGGACATTCCTCCTCACTATAGCAGTGGTACAACTTGCTATACGCAGACCACTGACTATCCTCACGTTTCCTTGTCCATCTAGTTCCTCGTGTACAGTCATCTACCCATTACCAGTGCTGCTAGTCATAGACTTTCCTCGAGCATTCTCTCACCATCTGCTGTTTCTCCTGTTCCGTTGTCACCCTGCTACCAGAGTACCATATTACCAACTACACTACTCTGGTAAGTCCATCATCTGGTGATATCCTGGGTAAAGACTCCTAGTGCCCGTGACACTAGTTATGGATGAGAGGGAATAAATGATTAGAATGATATTGTCTGTGTAATGCTAATAGACCAGTTTGAACCAGTTTTTGGTGGGAAAATTAAGTATGCATCTTCTGGAGAAGTCAAGCCCAACCCTGGATGGCATTGTTTGAACTGGCCAATGACCTGCATTTCACTGGACCTTCCTGAAGCCTGAACCTATGGAAGCAAGCCACATCATCTGTATTGTTTTCACTGTATCACTAACTGTATTTAAGTGGGGGCTCTGGGACTAGTGTTCAGTCTACTTGACCACAGCCTTCAGACCTGAATGACTGTACACTGGATCCAGAGCGCCTGTTAAAAGTAACAGCTGTACTTATTTTATTCAGACCTGTTATTCTGCTACTTTTGGCTATTAAATCACATTGTGCTTTGGAACCACATCACTGGAAGTAGCAACTAGACGTGCATAACAGATAGATGAAAGGAGACTAAGGGCTAGATTTACTAAGCTGCGGTTTGAAAAAATGGGGATGTTGCCTATAGCAACCAATCAGATTCTAGCTTTCATTTATTTAGTGCTTTCTATAAAATGACAGCTAGAATCTGATTGGTTGCTATAGGCAACATCCCTACTTTTTCAAACCTGCAGCTTGGTAAATCTAGCCCTAAGTGTCTATCTGCGCTCCTCTAAATGCAGCTTTACTGATCTAAAACAAGGCTATAAACTTCCCAAATAATATATTAATATATTAATAACAAAAAATGTGAATAAATCTTCAAGCGCTATTAGTGTTCAAACATAGGTAATAAATAAATAACAATAATACTTATAATTCAATGGAGATCTAATTCTTCTTTAGTAAAATTCACTCTCCGTCTATAGGCTCTTTTGGAAAAAGCAAATATGAAAAAGAACATAGCGTGATAACGTTTAGCATAAGAAATAATTAATGAATATTTGCAACTTGCAAAATGCATATAATAGTGAAAAATCTTTTGGGGCCAAATCCTGCTGAAACTCCTTTAGGGGGTGCACTTACTATGAATTTAATAAGTGTGCTCTTTTAATTTAAGTGTGCACTGAATTTAATTTTTGCTCACTTATGTTGTTATTATTATTATTATTATTATTATTATTTGAAATGCTACCTATGCCATGTGCTAGACGTAAAAGACAGTGGAGCTAAGGGAGAAAGATTGAGGCAAAATATCTGTATATATTTGTTTAGTTTCCAAATGTCAACAGCTTGTTATTCTCCATGCTATGGAACCTATGCAGATGCTTATGGGACACAGGGTCACTTTATTAATCAATGTCCTGTTAAGCCAGGAATTTTGAAAACCTAACTGGAATGAGAGGAAGCATGCTAGAAAATATTAATTTCTCTCCAATAAATAAAGATTCTCAACGTATATCTCTTGCCATTTCCTATATTTCTCCATTTTCTCTGAAAATTTCTAGGGGATTACTTTTGCCTTACCAGCAGTATGCAGAGGTATTTTTACAAACGTAAGGCTGAAACACTACCGCCCTATCAGTCTTAGGATTGCACCGTTGATTTCATAACCAGTATTACTACTTCCTGGAACTTAAGCAATGTCCATATACGTTAAGGAAAATCTTGATAGAAGCTGTACCTTCATCTTCTCTCAGTATAGGGTTCCTTTTTGCTCAGAAAAAAAGCCCCTCTCTCAGGCCCTACAATGGTTACCATGGTCTAAATAAGATCACCAGAAAAAAAATGATTTTAGAGCTCGTTGACCTAATCTGAAGTGCCTTCATATACATCAAGCTTAATCTTTTTAGAGAGTATCATTTAATTCTCATTAAAAAAGGGGTCAAATGGAAAACTACTTTTAATACTTGAGATGGACATTATGAATATGTTTTAAGTCCCTTTGGCCTGTGCAATTCTCTGGCAATTTTGCAAAATTTTATTAATTTAATTGTCTTTGTGTAATCTATTTGCCAGAGAATCTGAGTAAAAAAAAATTGCTTTACATCATCATTTTGTTATATCTGCAAGGTTGTTAAGATTAAAAATAATCAAACTATTTGAAATAAAGAAAATATGAGAGAAAGTGGAGAAATGTGATTAAAACTCTTGACCTAATTGGATAAATTGCAATTGTCATGAACTGTTCCAGCATTGATGTCATCTGAGTCACAGAGACTTGCTAGGAATTACAATTCACATATCTTTCCCAGATTGGCAGCTGGTTTGGGCCTAAAGAAACACAGCAAGGGTTAATCTGATGATGTCTTGATGAAGATTGATGCTGTGCAGGTGCTGGAGGGAATACCTGTGCTTATAAGATCCATTCAGTGCCAAAATAGCAGATGATTGAGACCAATGTCCAGCAATCCTGTTACTGAATCTTGCTCTGTATTGATGACTGCTGCTAGCTGCTTGCCATTCTGACCGTGCATTGTGTGACTACAATTTATTCCTTTGCCTGTAGTCTTTGTGCACTTGGGGATCTTGCTACTGCACACTGTTGTGCTGGTGTTGTATCTCTGTGTACAGGGCCTGATAAACCACTAGGCTGACCAGGCTGCAGCCTGGGGCGCTGGGTCCCGGGGGGCGCGGCGCTGCGGGTATTTTCTTTTTTTTCTTCATTTTATTTTTCTGGGTGGGGGAGGGGGGTCGCCGAGGGGGGTTGGAGGGCTCGACGATCAAAAGCATTGGTGGTCAGTGGTTAGCAACACACAGCCAATCGCCAGGCTGCCTGTTGCTGTGCAGCAGACAGGAAGCAGGACGTCTTCACTTCCTATCTGCTGATCTGAGGAGAGGAGCGACGCTGGCACAACTACAGGTAAGTGAAGGGGGGAACTGCCCTGCATATCTATAGGGAGGGGGGGAACTGCCCTGCATATCTATAGGGGGGGGGGAACTGCCCTGCATATCTATAGGGGGGGGGGAACTGCCCTGCATATCTATAGGGAGGGGGGGGGAACTGCCCTGCATATCTATAGGGAGGGGGGGGGGAACTGCCCTGCATATCTATAGGGAGGGGGGGGGAACTGCCCTGCATATCTATAGGGAGGGGGAACTGCCCTGCATATCTATAGGGAGGGGGAACTGCCCTGCATATCTATAGGGAGGGGGAACTGCCCTGCATATCTATAGGGAGGGGGGGGAACTGCCCTGCATATCTATAGGGAGAGGGGGGAGAACTGCCCTGCATATCTATAGGGAGGGGGGGGAACTGCCCTGCATATCTATAGGGAGGGGGGGGGAACTGCCCTGCATATCTATAGGGAGGGGGGGGAACTGCCCTGCATATCTATAGGGAGGGGGGGGGAACTGCCCTGCATATCTATAGGGAGGGGGGGGAACTGCCCTGCATATCTATAGGGAGGGGGGGGGAACTGCCCTGCATATCTATAGGGAGGGGGGGGGGAACTGCCCTGCATATCTATAGGGAGGGGGGGGGGAACTGCCCTGCATATCTATAGGGAGGGGGGGAACTGCCCTGCATATCTATAGGGAGGGGGGGAACTGCCCTGCATATCTATAGGGAGGGGGGGGAAATGCCCTGCATATCTATAGGGAGGGGGGGAACTGCCCTGCATATCTATAGGGAGGGGGGGAAGAGCCCTGCATATCTATAGGGAGGGGGGGGAATTGCCCTGCATATCTATAGGGAGGGGGGGACTGCCCTGCATATCTATAGGGAGGGTGGGAACTGCCCTGCATATCTATAGGGAGGGGGGGGAACTGCCCTGCATATCTATAGGGGGGGGGCGAACTGCCCTGCATATCTATAGGGGGGGCGGGGGGCTACTGCCCTGCATATCTATAGGGAGGGGGGGGAACTGCCCTGCATATCTTTAGGGAGGGGGGGGGACTGCCCTGCATATCTATAGGGAGGGGGGGGGGAACTGCCCTGCATATCTATAGGGAGGGGGGGGAACTGCCCTGCATATCTATAGGGAGGGGGGGAACTGCCCTGCATATCTATAGGGAGGGGGGGAACTGCCCTGCATATCTATAGGGAGGGGGGGGAAACTGCCCTGCATATCTATAGGGAGGGGGGGGGGACTGCCCTGCATATCTATAGGGAGGGGGGGGAACTGCCCTGCATATCTATAGGGAGGGGGGGGGAACTGCCCTGCATATCTATAGGGAGGGGGGGGAACTGCCCTGCATATCTATAGGAAGGGGGGGAACTGCCCTGCATATCTATAGGGAGGGGGGGGAAACTGCCCTGCATATCTATAGGGAGGGGGGGGGAACTGCCCTGCATATCTATAGGGAGGGAGGGGGAACTGCCCTGCATATCTATAGGGAGGGGGGGAACTGCCCTGCATATCTATAGGGAGGGGGGGGAACTGCCCTGCATATCTATAGGGAGGGGGGGGACTGCCCTGCATATCTATAGGGAGGGGGGGGAACTGCCCTGCATATCTATAGGGAGGGGGGGAACTGCCCTGCATATCTATAGGGAGGGGGGGAACTGCCCTGCATATCTATAGGAAGGGGGGGAACTGCCCTGCATATCTATAGGGAGGGGGGGAAACTGCCCTGCATATCTATAGGGAGGGGGGGGAACTGCCCTGCATATCTATAGGGAGGGGGGGGAACTGCCCTGCATATCTATAGGGAGGGAGGGGGAACTGCCCTGCATATCTATAGGGAGGGAGGGGGAACTGCCCTGCATATCTATAGGGAGGGGGGGGGGGAACTGCCCTGCATATCTATAGGGAGGGGGGGAACTGCCCTGCATATCTATAGGGAGGGGGGGAACTGCCCTGCATATCTATAGGGAGGGGGGGGAACTGCCCTGCATATCTATAGGGAGGGGGGGGGGAACTGCCCTGCATATCTATAGGGAGGGGGGGGGGGAACTGCCCTGCATATCTATAGGGAGGGGGGGGAACTGCCCTGCATATCTATAGGGAGGGGGGGGGGAACTGCCCTGCATATCTATAGGGAGGGGGGGAACTGCCCTGCATATCTATAGGGAGGGGGAGAACTGCCCTGCATATCTATAGGGAGGGGGAACTGCCCTGCATATCTATAGGAAGGGGGGAAACTACCCTGCATATCTATAGGGAGGGGGGAACTACACTGCATATCTATAGAGAGGGGGGGAACTACCCTGCATATCTATAGAGAGGGGGGGAACTACCCTGCATATCTATAGGGAGGGGGGGGACTACCCTGCATATCTATAGGGAGGGAGAGGGGGGACTGTCATACAAATCTATAGGGTGGGAGGGGGGGTGCTGCCATGAAAATCTATGGGGAGGGAGAGAGGTTGATATGTATGAAGGAGGGCAGAGGAGGGGGGCTGATATATGTGACTGGGGGAGTTTTGATGTGATGGGGGGATAGCTACAGAGTGGAGGTAAGGAAAATAGCTGCAAGGGGGATGGATGCAGGGTGGGAGGTAAAGAAAATGGCTGCAGCAGGGGTTAAGGAAAACGGCTGTGGGGGGGGGTTGTGGTTAAGGAAAATGGCTGCAGGGGGTATTTAAAAAATAGAGCAGCTTTGGGGGGCAGAATCTCATGATTGTGTGGTGGTCACATGGGTGGTCTCAGCAATCACTAGAATACTAAATATTAGTGAGATGGGGCTGGTAGAGGTTTGTATTTGATTGACAACAAATATTCAGATATTGCTTATATATGCCTGTCCAATGGGGTACTTTTAGCTGGCCATAATGGAGTGTTTTGTTTTAACTAAAGGGCCTAATCATTCAGGGTTTGCATTATAATACATTTTTGCATTTTCAAAACAGGACGCCAACTTTCCAGAAGCCAGCGAGAGGATAGCAAAGTTGCAAGAGAGAAGAGCAAGAACAGGTAAGAGCATACTTGCCAACTCTCCCGGATTGTCCGGGAGACTCCCGCATTTTGCGAGAGTCTCCCGGACGAGTGTGGCAATCTCCCTGATAGGAAGTGGGAAAAATTCAGTTTAAACGCCGCGATTCACCCGGAATCGCGGTGTTTAGCCCCGCCCCCGCTGTAAAATGACGCGATTTGCGTCATTCCGTCACGGGGGCGGGGGCAAAATGACGCGATTTTGCCGCCCCGCCCCCTGCACGCCCACGTCCCAGCCGGCATCTCCCGGAAAAAGAAAAAGAAATGTTGGCAAGTATGGGTAAGAGACAATGGCACAATCTGTCTAAATTTGAATGCTGGAGAATACACCTGAACATTCATATTCAGGGGTGTTCCTATACACCTATATATTCGGAGGGGGGAGGGGGGGGCTCTGCGGCCGTATTAGCCTAGGGCGGCCAGAACCCTTAATCAGGCCCTGTCTGTGTACTACCTAAGACTGAAGTCTATATTTATTGAACTATTGCTGCTATCTAACACTGAACTGTTGCTTTGCTCTGTTCTTGCATGAGTGTGTTTGGTTCCACTTGCTACTGTCTAGGTCTAACTATTGTTGTGTTCTGCATATCCTGTGTCTGGTTCCATAGCAATGTACTTTGTTCCTGTATCTGCTGTGTCCAGTTATCTATTTATGAACTGTGGGAATCGATGGTATTAAGGAGATAATTGTTCTTGTCTTCACTCCCTGGTGGTCACTGTGTTTCCTATCAGTGTTGGCGCTGTACTGCATTACAGCTTATCCATGCTTCCCAACTGTCCTGATTCCAGCAGGACAGTCCTGATGTCAGGTAGACTGTGCTGCTGGAATTGGGACAGTTGAGAGGTATGCTCACAGAAATGTTAGAGAACTCCTGGTTAGCACAGTACAATGGATTTTGGGTCCAAGATGAGCAACAAAATGGCCACCGCTGTTTGCAGAGAAAGTTAACTGGAGGCAGAGCTGCCTCTGATCAGCTAGTGAGAGGAGCGTCTCTATGTAAATGAGGGCTGTGGCTTCAAGGGAATATATTGTATTTTTGTTAAGTTGTGAGCAGCACATGTATGATGCCAAAATGACCAGTTTAAGCCTCCAGCATATTTACACAGACCAATTGCATACCTCCTGAGCCGCCAACCTTCACAGGGGGAGGAGTTTTCATGAGTGGGCATGGCTTATTTTGTCCCTCTTTCGGGACTCTAAATGTTGGGAGCTATGGCTTATCGGCTTCTCCCTTTGTGTTTTGCTTTCCTGGTTCCTTGAGTACAGCTCACCAGGGATGTCAATACTGAACTTTTTCCAGCTTATCTACTTCATTACTGATAATTACTTATCCAATTGGGAGCACTACTACCTGCAAGCAATAGCCTGAGTTACATTGAAACTTGTCCATTTAATAGCAAGTCATTCATTATTTGGGTGATGGATATATTCTAATGTAAGTAATAGTGCTGTACCCAGCCTTTCATCTTTGTTCTACATTTGGATTTATGATTACAGTGCAGGGTCTGTGTGCATTCTATTTGATCCAGTATTAACATGAAATAATATGTTGAACAGCACACACTTGTCTTTCCAATGTGCTGTTAATTCCGTATAGGATCTGTGCAGGTACATATCTATATATTTCCATGGCTTAGGAAGCGTCAAGTTATTATATAAGCATTTTGATTCTACTATACTTCAGGCCTAGTTGCAGTCATGTTCTAAATTATGAAAGGCATAATAGATATGAGATGCTATTTAAATCATACTTACCAACTTTTACAAGTTGCGATGGGGGAGGTGGGCGTGTGGGGGCGAGGCTTGGTGAATCACGTCATCGTGGCCCAGCTCCCTAACTTGTCATAATCTTTCAAAGCCTATAACAGCAGGAGGCATGGCCGCGATGACGTAGGAATTGAGTCATAAGCCCCGCCACTCAACTAAAGACATTGCCAGTAACCAGGAGGTTTGCTTGCTCTTCTGGGAGTCCGTGAGGACTCCCAGGAATTCTGGAGTCTCCCGGACATTCCGGGAGAGTAGAAAACTATGATTTAAATTTAGAGGTTATTAGCAACTGAGGTTTAATTCTGCTTGAGGTCAAAAAGCGTTCCTGACAGCAATATTATAACTAATTAACCCCTTAAAAAGGCACTAGCGTAACATGCATGAGACACTCTGTACAGATAACATTTAGGAATATATTTTTTCTGTAATTCATTGAGCTAGATCAGAGTTATACTCTTTCCCTGAAATCATGATAGTTTAGCAGTAGTGCTGAGTAGCCATCAGCAACGGCTGAATGAGGCTAGTACAGTGGAATCACCAGTGGAATGGAGTCTAAAGAGGACTTTATTCAGATATTATGAAATAATAACTCATTGTAATAGTGAAATAAAAATATACTTAGGAAAGGGTGATTCAGATGTAATTATAACGTAGGCTGAGGGTTATTGGGTAATTCTACTTGGTAAATAAGAAATTATAAGCGGCAAATCTATTCTAGTAGGGGTTAAAGCAGACCTAGGAAGGATAGTCTGTTTGGATACACTGACTCCTCAAGCTACACTATAGCAGTAGTGGATCAATTCAGAGCTTTTAGCAATTAAGACCTATATCAAGAATAAACACGCTGAGGAACCTAGCTAACTGGTCCAATATGATTTGTAATAGAGGAGAGTGATTCAATAACCCTATCGGGTTAGATACTGAAAATTATAAACTGCAATCTATACTACAATAGATTGGTGAAGCAAGGATTAATTGAATAATAAACTTGGTCTTGAAGCTAGATTATATTCTGGAAATATTATAGTAATTTGGAGCAACTACCAATGGAAATACATATGGAAATGGCACAATCGATATTTAATTGAGCAGGATATAAATTGTGGAAACAGTCCTTTTTTACTAGATATATATAATAAGGAAAAACTACTATTATAATACTGCAATATATCCAATTAGATTAACCACAATTCCTCAAGTTTTTTTTATTTTAAAGATTTAGCTGATGCAATTATCGTGCAGAGCACACGTTAAATAACCATTTTGTCAGATATTGCAACAGTGTCTAAGCTCCGACGATCATGTTTTATCTTACCAAAACACATTGCATTGTATGATTTGGTTTTCCAAAAATCGTAATCACTAATGGAACGATGTCTTGCAAATTTGAAAGTTTGTACGTACTCATGACCATCTGTCCAACAATTCTGCCGATAGTTCCTCCAACAGCTACTCTTTTGTGGGCGTACATATTTAAATCTAGGATGTTGTGTAAAAGTACAACGTAAGCGCATGGAAATAGTGATATTTTCATAGTGAATCATTTATAAACATTATGTACATGCTCTGTCATCTATTTGTTCCTGTATCCAAGTGTATACAGCATGAATTGTAAACCCATGTCTCAATTATTTGCTGTTGTGTTTGTACATTTCTTAAATTCTGTATTTACTTGTATGTATAATTATTTAGCCTGTGTAGACCTGCATCTGTACCAAAGCATGTATGTAGGGAGATGATTAACAAATAACTAAACTGTAATCAAGCACAGGAGTCTATAAACGCACACATTTGAACCCTATGATTTAACAGATTTAACTATGATTGAATGGTATATATGATTTGACTTTTTATACAATGCTATAGATAATGTTACTATGATTGGATGCTGTATATGATTTACCTATATTGAGAATTTAACTTTTGAGCTTCCTAGACCCTTACAGCAGTATTTTTTCATACATGTGATACAAATCAAAATAAATAATTTGTTTCTAGTTGAACACTTTTTTTTTTTCTTCACATCATTTAGTGTTTCCCTGCAATGGGCTGAAATATTCTTGCAGCTGTGACATATTTTCGGCTACACCTGTTGCATTACCGGAAAATTGAACTTTTCATGTTTGACCCTTCCTTCTCAACTGAACTTTTGTCTGATGGTATCTAAATGAAGAACAGAAATTAATTTTAGTTAATTATAACAATTAAATGGGACACAAATGATTGTTTCTCAAGTCTTGTACCACTAGTTATTTTAACACAGGATGAGCTTTCTGCTGACATGCAGAATAAACCATGTATATTATAGTATATCTAAAGAATGTCATGGGCACTGAATTATCTATCAGACTTGTTTGTGTGTTGTAGCACCAATGAATGTGTAATATTTTCAATAATCCCTGCTTATGGTATATTTGAGGATAGCCCCTGTAGTTAACTATATAATCCCATCTTGGGGGCAGGGAATTGGTGTTCCCACTATTACTAGGTTGTTTGGATACAAAGTGTTAATTAGACATACAAGAAAACTCACAAAAAAACATATATAATCAGTTAATGCGGCGGTTCCCAAACTGTGCGCCGCGGCTCCCAGGGGTGCCGCGGCGCTGTCACTGGGGTGCCGCGGGCCAGCCATAAAAAAAAAAGAGAGAGCACATAAACTTACCAATCCGCCGGGTGCCGGGACCCAGCAGCCTCCTCTATCCCGCAGCTGTCACTGAATATCGACGTCAGTAACAAGCTGCTGCGGGAGAGAGGAGGCTGATGGGTCCCGGCGCCTGGCAGATTGGTAAGTTTATGTGCTCTTTCTTTTTTTTATGGCTGGGAGAATCGGAGGAGGGCAGCAGAGTGACAGAGGGCTGCAGAGGGGGGCAGCGTGACAGAGGAGGCAGAGTGCCTGGGGGCAGAGGGGGCAGATTGCCTGGAGGCAGAGGGGGCAGAGTGCCTGGATGCAGAGGGGGCAGTGTGACAGAGGGCAGAGGAGGGGGACAGAGGGCAGAGGAGGGGGACAGCGTGACAGAGGGCAGAGGAGGGGGACAGCGTGACAGAGGAGGGGGACAGCGTGACAGAGGAGGGGGCAGCGTGACTGGATGCAGAGGGGGAAGTGTGACAGAGGGCAGAGGAGGAGGACAGTGTGACAGAGGAGGGGGACAGCGTGACAGAGGGCAGTGAGAGGGGACAGCGTGACAGAGGGCAGTGAGAGATGGCAGAGGGGGCAGCGTCAGAGGGGGCAGTGTGTCTGGATGTAAAGGGGCATTTTTGCATACAACTAAATAAGTATTTCTGTCCTGACCTAAATACTTATTACATTTTTTTGACCGAATACTTCTAAAACAGGACTGCTCAGTAATTATTTTGGAGGGGTGCCTTGAAAAAATTTGGAGACTCTAAGGGTGCCGTGAACTGCAAAAGTTTGGGAACCACTGAGTTAATGCATTAGTGAGGAAGTTGAATATACAGAAGAGAAGGGTATGGAATGTAGACACATAATCACAGCACAAGAATCCAAGAACAAGTAACAGATACAACTACTGATCAAATTACTCTGATACAGACAAAAGATAGATGGGCAGAAGAGACTCGATCATACACTGCCACAGAGTTCTCAAATGGGTGCCAAATATAGGCAGAGACCTGTATTACGCCTTTGGGAAGCGGGAGGTGATGAAATGATGTTGTCTAATGCAGGGGCGGATCTAGAATAGTATCCTTCCCGGGGCGATTTAGGCCCCGTCCCCTTTTTGACTTCAAGGCTGCCGGCGGCTGCACAATATGTGCAGGTCCGCTCGGCAGTGACAATGTGCTGCCCGGCTGCTCTGATTGTGTTTTAAACACAATCAGAGCAGCCGGGCAGCACACTGTCACTGCCGAGCGGACCTGCACATATTGTGCAGCCGCCAGCAGCAAGCCCCTGCTAGGGGGGGCGATCGCCTGGATCCGCCACTGGTCTGATGCAATGCAGAGTGTGGGTCTGGGCTCGCTGAATCAGGATCTGTGGGTATGGTTGTTTCTTGCATCAGGCAAGAATAACGTGCTCTGCGTTCTTTGTTACACCTTGTCAGAGATTCCATAGCACACATGTATGATCATGCTGCTGATTTAGTCCCTAAAACTCTGTGGGAAGAAATAGGATCAGCAATACAGTGATTGCAAGAGATTGCTTGTGTGACTGGTTTGGATCGCCTAGCAGCACTAATTATCACAATTGATACACACTGCTCCAACACTTTTAAAGGCCATATTGTTCATTTGTCAATGCATAAAGTTATACAGACTGTGTTTGATGTGTGCACTATGTTAAGTCAGCTGCCCGAGTTAACGTTAGTACTCCCAAAACGGCTTCCCATACAAGAAAGGGGACAACAAAAATAATATAGACTCCCACATTAGGTGCGCAGTATAAGGTAAAAAAGAGGCAAATGTTTCTTGATTTGCTTAACTCAGGGGTACCAATAGACAGGTTTCCTACTCCAGATTTATTCAAATAATGAAAAGCTTGGAAAGAAAAACAGAGACTGTAGTTTACTACTTATGCCTACTCTATGAACCCCAGCCAGCGTGCTGTAATATATCGAGATAGCAGGAAAAACAGTTCAAATCGACCTACACAGAGTGGGAGGGTTATTAGATACAGCCAGGGTTTCCAACCATCAGTAAATTTATTGACCATAAAATAGCTGAATTTGCTACCAGTAACAAAAATGTAAATATCAGCAACAGGGCCTGATTATCCAATAGACTGACTAGGCTGCAGCCTAGGACACAAGGTTTTTTGGGGGGTGCAAAATTGTGACAAGGAAAGCTGTAAATTTAAATTAATTTAATTTTAAAATATTAGGGAATCATTGGTCACCAAAGTAAAAAATTAAAACATGAAGGAAAAATGTAATAAGTTTTTTAATTTTGACGCATTACTATGGTATGAAGACAATGAGTGATCTTTGGGTGACCACTTGAGGATAAGCAAGTAGGAGAGACGAGGATGGTAACAGGTGCAGACATGACAGCCCACCTGTCATATCTTCACTCTTATTAGCATTCGTTCATGCCTCCGCTCTGCTATACAGTTGTAATTTTAATGAAAATAAAATGAGTGACAAGGATTGCTGTGACCCTTTCAAAACACAGGAACATAAACATTGGAGGGGGGTGAAGGAAGTAGGATTTTAAATTAAGAAAAGTTTGTTTTTACTTACTGTGTATTAGCCTGGCGAGAAAAACGATGGGTGTTACGAGTGTATTAGCCTAGGGCTACCTGAACCCTTAATCAGGCCCTGTACAGGGACCTGATTCATATTCGGAGGCAACCTGCATGAAACTTATGTTTAAAAAAACAAGCACAGAACTTGAGCATAGTTCCAACTCTATTCAAATACAAATAGATCTCAATATACGTTACAATCTGAATATGGGTATAATTGTGCTCTGCCTAAATGTTACTTGCCAGACAACACAGAGGGCAGAATACATACATGCATATGTGCAATATAAATTCTCATCAAAATGCATGTAAAAAGTAAATTAACATCTCATAATACTATAATCATTAAATTTACATTAAATTCATAAACCAGGATGTTAATGCGTACTGCACATACAATGCTTTTTTTATATTCTCCCTTGAATACAAATCAGTAGTCGAAGTGGGCTGTATGCCATACCGGCACTGCTCCTACTGCCTTCATTGTAAAGCTAATAAATTCCATTCACTTACATTTTCCATACCGCCACATCTACATTTCCACTTGACCACTGATACAAATGTTCTTTGCTATCTAGTGGCCCACATACATGTAGCTTTTGACACAAAGATGCAGTTGTCGGGGTACCAAGGCATGGTGCCCTCATTATCGATCTCTGATAACCTGATTTCCTATGTGGTATTTTGCTGTCGACAGCAGAGTGAAGAAGTGAAACACAAACATGGTGTTGCAGTTTCAAAATCAGCTCTGAGGGTCTTTGCAGACTGGCCCTTTATTTATACATAGGGTTGAACATTAAGTGGTTAACAACAAGTACATATAAGGAAATCTCTTTAGCTCAGCAAATATTTCTTTGCAACAATAATACATATAAGGCAACATCCTTTGTTCAGCATTACATGCTTTTCCTCTCGGCCGCTTCCTTTAGTCTGGCATCCTGCTATTGTCTGTTCTATAGGAAATACTTGTTTTTCCTTAAGGCGTTGTCCTGCATCTGTAGTATGTAGTATTTTAAGGCATTTCACAATATATATTTGTAAATCTTAATAGCTATAAATTATTTTATACCCTCACAATCCCCTCTTTTTATTACATTAAACAAATATACATGTGTTTCCTGACCCTTCCTATCATGTCCTGATACAGGGCTACTGTCACGGGCACTAGGAGTCTTTACCCAGGGATCACCAGGTGGTAGGCTTACCAGAGCAATGTAGATGGTAATAGGGTACTCTGGTAGCTGGGTGATCACGGAACAGGAAATGATAGATGATGAGATGCTCAGGAAAGTCTATGACTAGCAGCACTGGTAATATGGAGGTAATAATACACGAGGAACTGTATGGACAAGGGCACGTGAAGGTAGTCAGTGGTCTGCGATAGCAAGTTGTACCACTGCTATAGTGAGGAGGAATGTCCAACAGAAACAAGGAGGTGATGAGAGTCAGCGGTCTGCGGAAGCAAGTTGTACCACTGAATATATATGTGAGGAGGTGCACGGGGAGAGACTGCAACACAGGATATACACGGGCACCTTATACACGATCCACAGTAATATGCACAATATATATATAAATGACTGAACAGGTCTGCAAATATAGAAAGTCTCTTGAAGTAGTCCAGCACAAGATAACACAGTCAATGATGGCAATAGACTCAGCGGATAGCAGACTCCAAAGAGAACCAACACAGTCCAGCAAGATATGCAATACACCAGCACAGTCAATGAGAAGTATGCATACCGTGGTTCAGAAGCAGGCAGTCAGATAGGAGTGCAGCGATACCTGAGCGGCAGAAGGCCGGCTGGATGAGAAGTCCCTGGATGGATGAGGCAGCGGTCTAGTAGGTGCAGCGCACAGGTAAGTAGACCAACAGGGACACGAATCCACAGGAATCAGTAACACATGGAACTGGACTCAGGGAGGACCCAGGAGAATGGAGATGATCCAGCAGAGGAGTAGTAGTTGATGAGATACGAATCCAATGCTGACAGGAGGGTAGAGACCAGCGGGACACGTGAAGGCGTGGAGAGCGGATCAGCAGGAGATGGACGATAGCGCTGACAGCAGCAGCGGGACTCTGCGGGCACACGGAGGTAACCAGTAGCAACCAACAGGTACCAACAGCGATGGAACACGGGAGAGCAGAGTAGACCAGGAGCTGTTGATCACGAAGAGTAGCGGATGGCAATGAGAGCAGCAGTCTCGAAGGAAACACAGGAGAGCTGAGATGAGGCTGCAATGCACAGGGGCAGCGGATAGGAATCAGCTGACAGTCACGATGTTGAACACAGGCGAGTTGCAAGCTGGAGACTGTAGTGCACGGAGGCAGCGGATAGGAATCAGCTAACAGGCACGATGATGAACACAGGCGAGTTGCAAGCTGGAGGCTGTAGTGCACGGAGGCAGCGGATAGGAATCAGCTCACAGACTTGATGATGAACAGGTGAGTGGATGTGAAGTAAAGGCTGGAGTGCACGGAGGCAGCGGATAGTAATCAGCAAACAGTCACAATGAAATATAATAACGTTGAGTGGTTTAGAAGACTGTAGTGCACGGAGGCAGCGGATAGGAATCAGCAAACAGTCACAATGATATATAATAGCGTTGAAGTGGTTTAGAAGACTGTAGTGCACGGAGGCAGCGGATAGGAATCAGCAAACAGTCACGATGATACAGTTGATGGTAGAAGTGGTATGGGAACCACAGTAGTAGAAGTGGTTTGGAAACCACAGAGATAGAAGTGGTTTGGAAACCACAGGAATCAGCAGCGCTGAATACACGAGGAATACAGGAACACCTTCAGAGACTCATGGGGAATGAGACTCCAAGATCAGGCAACGTGGTGTTGACCACAGGTGCTTAATATAGGGAGTGTTGCCTGATCTGCCAATTGAGTTAAAGGGACATACACTGAAGTATAGGAAAGGGCTGCGCATGCGCAGACCCTCAGGATGGAGGACGGCCACGGTTCCTAAATGTCCGGGAAGAAGCACTCACGGTCCGGTGAGTGACAGCTACCTGGTTCTCAAGCTACATTTATCCAGATTTTGACCTAAAGTCTCCATGTGGATAGAGAATTAATCATTCACAAGAGAAAGTATCCTCGCATCATTTATTCTTTCCCTAGCAGTATGTCACTGCAGTATACACATGTCATTTTTGCTTGATAGGGGTTATTCCGTTTACATGAGGTACATACTTTTTGAGTTTGATTGAAATATGTTGGTACCGGAGTCATGGCCTGATTAACCATTTTTCTAAACTTACAGGACAAATAACAATTCCACACAATCAACAGGATCAAAACCACTATTACCAGTATTGGATGGAGCATTACCTTAAAAATACCTGTTGCATTGGGGGAATTACCTGTGAACACATCCCACCAATGGTGTTGCAGATTATCTTTTAATTGATGAGCTACATATTTTAATTCCTGTGCTTCTATTATTGTCTGCATTTGTGCATGATTAGCTGAATCGTTTACCTGTGCCAAATGTTCTGCCAGGCGCTGGGTGTTGTTTATAGCATTGCTTATCCCCTAAAGATTAATAATCAAGTTATAGGAGGGTAGTTTAATTGGGATAAATTGCTGATATATATGGTCTTTCCTATCCTTATGGAATATATAAGTCTCATTTCTCCATATTAGATGAGTAACATTTTGGATACATGCTGAAAATGGATTAGTCAAGTTATACATTTCTATAGTTTGTTTATCATGGGTTACTAAGCACAATATTTGTGGTGCTACTTCTATAAACATAATTTCTCCTGTCATGGAGCTCCCAATTACAAACACTAGTTGGATGTTCTAGCTTACAAGGTTCATAAACTTGAGTGTTTTGAGAGCACACTATTCAATTATCTGTATTTGAACACAATCCTAAGTTATGTGTGTTGTTATCATCTATATATTCCCCTTTTATCTGCAGGGTCCATAATTGTGTTTTACTGACCTGGGCATAGAGTGGGATAGGCAATATGAGGAATTTACACATTATCTCGGTCCTCAGTATGCTGTATGTCTGAAAACTTCCTATGCACCAGTTTTCTGTACACGTCACACCCATTCCATCGGTTTGAATCCATAGCTGCGTAATTACATTAAACATATTTCTATATACCAATCCATTGTTAGTCATTTACTGTTACTAGTGCTATGCACATTATCACAAGAAAAGGATTCATGGTGCTTCAATTTTCACAGTCAAATTTTTTAGTGAGATGCGTGGACCCAGGTGTCTCTTCCTCCTAACTTAACAGAAGTGGGAGTAGTCAAGACCACTTGATATGGACCATCAAATCTGGGTTCCAAAGTTTTCCTTATGTGCCTTTTTAATTAGACCCAATCTCCTGGTTGCAAGGCATGGGTTCCTGTATCGTTATTTGGATCTGGAATGGAGGAGAAAACTTGAGAGTGCACATTAGTCATTATCTTTGTAAGCTGTATTAAATAATCAGTTAGATCTGCATAATTATGTTGCAATTGCTGAGGAAAATAACACCCTGTCTTGGGGGCTCCCCCAAACAATATTTCATAAGGGAACAACTTATGCATCTTTCCTGGTGTTGTTCTAACTGAATATAGAGCTAAAGGTAGACAATCTACCCAGGTTTTTCCTGTTTCTGCAATCATTTTCTGAATTTTTTTCAAATTTAATGTGCCATTCAATCTTTACACTTTTCCACTTGCCTGAGGCCTAAAGGGGGGTATGAAAGGCTTGCTGTATCCCCATATCCTTCATTATATTTTACATTACTTCACTTATCAGTTTCTTGGCAGTGTTTTTACTTGTTACCTTAAGCTGCTACCCAGATCTCTGGCCAATTTGAGAATAGATCTGTACACACACAAAGACATACTCCTATGTTCCTACCCTAGGTAGCTGTATATAGTCAATCTGCAATCTCTGAAATGGGTACAATGGCTTTGGTGTGTTCCTCTGGGGTGTTTTCACTACCTGACCTGGATTGTATTTTCCGCATATCACACAGGCTGCTGCATATGCCGTAGCAGCTGCATTGAATCCTGGTGCTATCCAATGTCCTAAGACATTATTGGTCATAGCTTCTTTAGAATTGTGGACCAGCCCATGTGCCAATTGAGTCATCATAGGGTATAGGCTTCTGGGCAGACAATACTTATTATCTGTTCTCCAGAGCCCTCCCTGACATGTAGCTCCTTCCTTTTCCCAGGCTTTTTTTTTTTTCGTCTATTGAGACTTGTTCCTGGAACTTTTGCAGTATGTCAAGGGTTACAGGCTCTACAGCGTTTTCACCCTGTGTCACATGACAGACCTGCACCCTGGGCATAAGGGCTGCCTGTTTAGCAGCAGCATCTGCCTTTGCATTTCCCATAGCCTCCCTAGTCTTTTATTTAGTGGGTGCCTGGACTTTCAATATAGCTACCTTTCTGGGTAGCTGCAGAGCTCTAAACAGAGCCCTTATCTGTTCTGCATGCTTGATAGGTTATCCTGCTGACCCCACAAAATCCCTGCTCTTCCATATTGGCCCAAAGTCATGGGCCACGCCATATGCGAACCTGGAGTCTGTATATATGATAGCTGTTTGGTTTTCTGCCATTATACATGCCTCAGTGAGTGCATGCAACTCCTCCTCCTGCGCTGAGCAGAAAGGTGGGAGTGGTTGTTGTATCAAAGTCTCTTCCAGGGTGGTCACAGCATACCCTGTGTGTGGTGACCCTTCATAATAATACCTGGAACCATCAACAAATAAGTTCCAATCTGCATTATGTATAGAGACATCTGTCACATTTTCTAACTGCTTCATTTCTAGTTTCATTAGTTCAGCACAGTCATGTGACTCAGAAAAGGGAAAAAATTTGTGTGTGTATTTTGTCTGGTACTGATACATTCCTCACTTTCTGATTCATCAAGGGTGGGTAGGTCCCCACCCACCTCTCTCCCCTCTGTTGAATCTGCTTTAACTGGGAACAGTGTAGCAGAATTTAAAACTTTGTCCTTTTTAATTGTTACATGTGTGGGACTTAATACTGACACCTTGTACTTAGTGAGCCTTGCTGTGGACAGATGCTTTGTTCTTGCTTGGTTTAGTATTTCTGTAACTGCATGTGGGGCCTGTATGGCTAATGGATGGTCTAGTACTATGTCTGCCACTTTATCTTTTAGCAAGGCTGCGGCTGCCACCGCCCTTATGCAGGACGGGGCTCCTCTTATGATACTGTCTAGATGTAATGAATAGTAAGCCAGCGATCTCTTTTTATGTGAGTGTACCTGTGAAAGGACCCCTTGTGCATGTCCCTTAGATTCATTGCAGAACAAGGTAAATGGCTTATCATATTGTGGTAATCCTAACGCTGGTGCCTGCACAATGGCTTGTTTTAATGTTTCAAACGATGTTAGTTGTGATTCAGTTAAATATATCCTGGACCCTTTTACCTCACTAAGAGCATCATAGAGGGGTTGCATTAGGAGGGATGCTCCGGCAATCCATTCCCTGCAGTACCCTACCAAACCTAGGAATGCCCTTAATTCCTTGGTGTTCTGTGGTGGCTTTACCTGCTGTATTGCAGTTATCCTGTCCTGTGTGAGTTGTCTGGTACCTTGCGAGATGCAATGTCCTTAAAAATATTATCTTACTCTGCGCTACTTGTATTTTGTGGGTGATACCTTGAAATATTGCTGCCCTAAAAGGTTAATTAATGATGTAGTCTCTTCCTGACACCCCTCATTCCTTTGGCAACATGGTAATAAGTCATCTACATATTAGAAGAGTGTCTTGTTTTTATTTAACAGCTGCTGGAGCCTGTTCTAGTAATTCTGTACAATGTATTAAACACCTCTGTAACCACAAGTCCCCAGAACCTACAGTTTTGTTTTCCTTCTCCAGCAGTACCAGTTGCTTCATTTATTTGACTCTGTGAAATAGCATGTGTCACTGAATCTCCTGCTGCTGCATCCAACATATCGTTGTATGCGGGTGGGGCAGGGGGTTCTTTTGGTTTCAATTCACCTGGTCTAGGGGTCTGACATTAAATCACACACAAATGTTCACCTAACATTCTCTCAACTGAATATACTTTCAGCAGGCATACAATTATCCATAGAGAAAACACCAAAAAAGAAATCATTTACATCTACAATAGAGCTGGAATCCTAACATTGTACCACAAGTCAAATTACTAACAAAAATCCCTTCAAATCAATATCCAGAAATGTGGTAAAATTATATTAATACAAGTTTAAAAATGAAAAGCAGAAAAGATTATTCTTTCAGTAATCCACAAAACACTCTCTTTCTTGCTAAAAGAGGAAGAAAAAGATAAATATAACTGATATGTTACAGCATACAGTTGTGGAACTACAAGTCCCAGCATTCAATTAGCTTCAGCTTCAATTAGGTTGTTACCACTGCAGAGATATTTCAATTACTCTTGAATTACTGAAGCACACGTGAAAACCTCTTTTCTATCAACCACATATATTGTCAAATAAATCCTTCTCTTTCACACTGAACAAACTGGGGAGAGAATCTGCAACTTCATTCCCCCTCTGCTTATATCCCCCCCTCCCTTTCTCAACACACTGAATTCTTTTACACAGAATAGGAAGGGGAAGGCATTCCATTCTCTATCTCTCACTCACAGGTAGTAAGACAGAAACAAAACAAAAAACTAAAAAATATGTACAATGTGTAATTTGTCTTTTCTTTTTCCTAATTCATTTTGTACAAACAATACAAAAAGTATTATATCTGGCGCAAAAGAGAATATATGAAAAATAAGACTGCAGCTAGACGTGGGATAGTGAATTCCCACAATAAATACACAAGCACAAAAAGAATAGTCCAGTGCAATTCTCAAGTTCCAATAGCCAAAAGAATGACCCTCTGAATTTAAAAGGATTTCTCGAATTTTTACCAGCACAAATACTGTTAACTCTAAATCCTTCAGTGGCTAATTTAAATATTATTGTACACTTTTCTTCAACAACAGACATATAAAGCAATATGTCAAAATATAACAAATACAAACAATGAGTCTTACCAGAACTAAAAGGGTGAGTATTCTTGAACCTTCACATCAAACTGATGAATCTTAGAAGACACAGAAATAACAACGACCTTTTTAGAGCAGAATAAAACTTCTACCCACCGCGGTTTTGTCATTCCTAGTTCTGCCTCTCCCCGACTCCTTCGCAGTTTTTCAGGAAGATTTTTGAAGCTTACTGTGGCCTCTAAGTATGTTAAAGGCAATAGACCTTTTGCCACCAGTAAAATCCCTTCTAATTCAGGTGTACAGTGCACACTGGAGAATTGATCTGAGACTCACACTGTTATCTGGATTAATCAGTTCTGTTTTACTGAAACTGGTATACTAATATTTATACATAAAACAAGGCATACCCTCTTGTGGTTACATACTATAATAATAAACAAAATCCTTTAAATTGTAGCTATGACCTGCAATCAATTGAAGAAAGACATCTGTAAATCTTTCTCACTTAGAGCAGGACAGACAGCTTATCTTGCTTATCTTTACTGAAAGTGAGTTATATCTAAGTTTTTGAAGCATAACCGCTCATCCTTTAAATCTGTTAATCTAATTGGGATTTATTTACCTACGAAGGTCTGTAGTTAGCCATTTTTAACTAATTGACTTCTACATTAACTATGAAAGCTATATATTGCTTAATTTCTTTTACAGGGGGTAGTTGTCCTGACGTCCCTTCTAATGGGTGACTATGTGGGTCTGATGATGCACTTGGGAGTGGCTGAGTAGGAGGAAAGTTTACAGCTGTATGTCCCTGGATGTCTTCGAACATCTCCTCCTTTACCATTTGTTCTTGTTCTATTTATCTACATGTCCTTACCCATGCTGATACTTGGTGTTCTTTATTATTCCTAGTAATCCATATACTATATTCTTTCTGAAAATCTGGCAATCCTGCCTTCCTAAAGATGATATGGATTTCTCTAATAGCCACAATACCTTCTCTTTCCTTAACTAGATCCGCAGGAGTGTATGATGTCTGTACCATCATACCTTTACTGCCCTGGGCCCCCATTACTGCAGTTATGGGAATACCGGCCCCTAGTGTGCCTGAGAAGTGACTGTTAATCTAACTTTATACACCTTTACAATTAAATCCTGTTATGGATTGCTTGATGAACTTGGGTACATACTTTTCTGATATTTTATTAATTAATGGACATGTAAGTGGGCCTATCCTTCTAATGTTTTCTGGTAAAAAATGATATATTTGCCACCATCCCAATCCTATTTGAGTTTTCAGATAGTCTGGACAACCGTGACTTCCAACTATTGCTGTATATATCGTTGGATTAAAAATTCCCTCCTTATGTTTACCATATGTTACTGAACAATCAGTGTCAGTTCCTATCACCGCTATCAATTTACTAGTTTGTATCGTCAATGTCTTTTGAATTATAACAACACATTTACAGTCTGGACAACTAAGATTATTTTCTGACATTTATACTCCCCACAGCATGTCTCTAATTCCCTCCGCTCCCCTTGATGTTTTTATGAAACAATATATTAATACTAGTACAATTATTACTATTAAAATAATTCCACCAATACACTCAGCTATTTCTTCTAAAGGTGTCATCTAATCTTTCTTAAGACAATAGACAGAAGACAATAGACAATGGACAGTAGACAGACCTATCCTCCGACCTCAGGCGCCCCTTAACAGAGGTACCTAATAAGGAACTGCGAAGGACCCTTTCCAGAATCAGTGAGCAACCTTTCTGCACTTTTACCGTGTTACTCGGTTGTTACTTCTTTCAACCTCTAAGAGAGCTGAGGACCCTTGTAAACTGACAGCTGGCCCAGTGATCGCACGTTACACAAAACAAGGTCAAGCCTCAGTTGCATGTGCAAGGTACAGTCTTTGATCAGATCAGTCTTTTCAAGGTTATGTTGTCCCCTTATACATCTCTTATCAGTACAATATCACTCAATCTTTACAGGAGCGAAGGATTCTTATAATGACCTCTCAAACCCAAGGACAATCATCTACACAAAACAAGGCGAGGTCTCAGCAACAAGTATAGAGGAATGCCTTTGATTATCGAGGTCAATTAATAAGTTATGTATTTGCATCCTTTTATATACATCCTGTATCGACACAAACACATACATTCACTTATCTATTTTTCACAAAAAACAAATATATCAGGAAAACAGGTTATTCAGTAATTGTTCAAATACCCGTTATACCATCCCCTACTGAACCCCACCTTATATCTTACAGGAAGAGCAGATAGAGTAGAGAGGTGCAATTGCACAAAACGTCAACTACTCACCGCACGGATTTGTCTGCTGTTCCTGAAGATTGAGGAGGTCTCTGGTCAGTCCTGGGCTGGTATGTTGAGTATCCCAGACGAAGTCCCCAGAAAATGTCGGGGTACCAAGGCATGGTGCCCTCATTATCGATCTCTGATAACCTGATTTCCTATGTGGTATTTTGCTTTCCACAGCAGAGTAAAGAAGTAAAACACAAACATGGTGTTGCAGTTTCAAAATCAGCTCTGAGGGTCTTTGTAGACTGGCCCTTTATTTATACATAGGGTTGAACATTAAGTGGTTAACAACAAGTACATATAAGGAAATCTCTTTAGCTCAGCAAATATTTCTTTGCAACAATAATACATATAAGGCAACATCCTTTGTTCAGCATTACATGCTTTTCCTCTCGGCCGCTTCCTTTAGTCTGGCATCCTGCTATTGTCTGTTCTATAGGAAATACTTGTTTTTCTTCAAGGCGTTGTCCTGCATCTGTAGTATGTAGTATTTTAAGGCATTTCACACATAAATTTGTAAATCTTAATAACTATTAATTATTTTATACCCTCACACAGTGACATTCACCACTATCACTCGACACTTACACCTGCCCTGTAGCTGGTGCAATTGACACGGCTAAAAAAAGTACTTGAATCTGCGTGGGCATATTCTGGACACACCCTTCTGTACATTACCTTCATTTGTCCACCGTATTCCACTCTCATCCTGCCCTTCAAGTTGTAGGCGGTCATAAGTGTCATTTGCATACAGACATGAATTGCATGTAATGGTGTTCATTGGCGTAAGGTCTGTGTCTTAGTATTTCATGCACGATACGGCACACCAAGGGATTTACGCCCGAACATAAACCAGGCCCCATGTGTTGTTGAGGCTGTATCAATTTATTTGTTCATACTGTGGACCAAAATAAATGTAGGAGCTATAGGTTAAATTATATAAAATGTCCCGGAATAGAAAGTTATCTAATAGAAGAAAAGGAAGAATGTCATACATTTAATGGACGAATATAGATTATCATATATTTATTCAATACATCAGCATAATACAAAATAACAAAAATATATAAAGTAGAGATGCTCAGGCTCGGATCCTCGGAAACCGAACACACCGGAACTCAGGGGATCCGAGTACCGAGTGGAGTCGGCTCGGTACTTCCGCGCTCTTACGGATTCCAAAATGAGGCAAAATGTCATTGTGACGTTGTCGGATCTCAGATCTCGGGAGTTTTGGAATCTATAAATACCATCCTCCACGGCGATCTAGCACCATTTGAGAGAGGGATACAGAAGGTGTAGGATAGAGTGTAGAGCAGTTGGGCCAGCAAATTTACAGAATTGAAAGAGGAGGGCGGTAGCAATGTTCAACAAAGCTCCATTGCTAATTGTCATTGGTGAAATACAAATTTACTAGTCCTTGCAGGCTTGTTTCCTGAATTTGCACCAAAAAGTGTAGGTTGTTATATACACCCAAATCAAGAGCTCAATTGCTGAATTTGTCATTGCTGAAATACAAATATACTAGTCCTTGCAGGCTTTTTTTTCTGAATTTGCACCAAAAAGTATAGGGTGTTATCCAAATGGATTCACAGCAGTACACAGAAGCAGTTGTAGTCAATAAGACGGTACTGACTACTCCGACAGAAGACATGACGACACGAGGACTGAAGAGGAGGGTGACCTGCCAAAAGAAGTACAAGAATGCAGATGTCTTCAGATGACGACTCATTGTCTTGCCGGCTCCCGAAAATGATGTCCTCCTCAAGCGCGACTGCCCTTTAAGGCGGCGATGACCAGAGCCGTCTCTCATTTATGACAGGTAAGTACTATTTTAGGGGTTAGGGGTGTTAGGGATATTAGGGTTAAGATTAGGATTAGCCCTAATGATTAACCCTAATATCCCTAACATGTCTTCTGTCGGGGTAGTCAGTACCGTAAATAGGTACTACACCCCACAGAAGAGCAGGAGCAGCAAGCAGCTGCTGCCATCAGTCCTGATGACAGTAATCCCTGTATGTCATCTTGTAAAGCCTATGTACATAGTCTTTTTAAGTTAGGGAAAAAAACATTAAAAAAAACACCCTTTACCATGGTGAAGAAAAAAAGAGCTGGAATCCATGAAAAGTTATCTCCCAGAAAAAAAAATATTGCCAACATGCCATTCTACACACGCAGTGGCAAAGAAAGAATGAGGCCTTCGCCTTTCTCTATGAGTGCAAGATTTGAAATTGTTACTGAGGCATCTTCTTGTAAGGCCACTTGTGACCAAGCAATTCGGACTCTAAAAGTGGTGAACAAATACTGTTACATGTAAAAGCCAAGCTGGAAGAAAACAGTAAGGCATTAGAGTAAAATCTATGCTCAGATTCAGAAATGACACCAATCCCTGAGGAGAGTCCATGCACGAGTGCTATGTGTAGTCGTGACAATTCTGATAGTCTATCCATAAAGAAGGACCCTTTTGAGCATTTCTGCTGATGTGTGCCTGAACAGCCCGAGTGTAACCGGTGATACACCAATTGAGGATGCCACTTTGGAATTGGTACAAGATGAGGGGGATATTTGTGTAGCCAACGAGGGCGCTAATGAGGATGTTGATGAGGATGATGTTTGTGTAAGTCCTTCACCGGTGGAAGCAGTTCTGGGACTTGATAAGAAGAAGGCCATTGTCATGCCTGGACATAAGACCAGAAAAGCCACTTCTTATGTGTGTTGTCTAGCCATTTGTAGAGCATGTAAAGCCACAGTCAGTCGAGGGAGGGACCTTAACCATCTAGGAACCTCATCAATGTTACGCCATTTGACGTGAGTTCATGGCAAGGTGTTGGGAAAATCAGAAAGTTATTGTCACTCACCGGACTGTTAGTTCCTCTGGCTCAAGACCTAGGTCTTGCGCCACGGCCGTCCGCCATCTTGACCAGGGGTCTGCGCATGTGCAGACCTACAGACTGTTAAAACCTTGTGTCTCTCCTCATTGGATGATTAATTACTTCTCTCTATTTAAGACACTATTTAAGTCCTTCTACCTTTGGCTGTTCTTGGTCCTCATTCTGCTGAGTTACCAAGGAGTTTCCTGTTCCTGTTTATGGTACCTATTTGTTGTGGACGCTACCTGCACCTGGACAAATCTCCATTCCACATCAGTGGTATTACCTGCCAGCCACAGACCGCTCCACACTACCTTGTATTCTACCTGCTCCTGGACAAGTCTTCACTCCATGTCAGTGGTAATACCTGCCAGCCGCAGACCGCTCCACGTTACCTTGTATTCTATCTGCTCCTGGACAAGTCTTCACTCCACGTCAGTGGTAATACCTGCCATCCGCAGACCGCTCCATGCTACCTCGTATCTTACCTGCTCCTGGACAAGTCTTCACTCCACGTCAGTGGTAATACCTGCCAGCTGCAGACCGCTTCACACTACTTCATATCTAACCTGCACCTGGACAAGTCTTTACTCTACGCCAGTGGTAACATCTGTCAGTCGCAGCCTACTCTAAAGCTACATTGTATGTTACCTATTATCGGGACTAAGTTTTACTGTTCTCCTGTAGTGATAGCTGCGAGTCGCTGACTCTTCCACTACTCTTTGTTTGGCTGTCCGTATAGACTTTCCTTCAGTTGTCAAGTATTTGCCTGTTTTAAGTTACATGCGTGCTAGGCACCTTGGAACTCTCTCTTCCCATTATTACTGGCCATCATACTTGCCGGGTCATCATTGTTTCTACTACTCAGAGACTATATATTAGGGATGTGCACCGGCGACTTTTGAGGTCTCGTGTTTTGTGTTTTGGATCCGGATTTTCGTTATTTTTGAGGTTCGGATTTGTCTCGCAAAACACTTGACGAAAGGTCTCGGTTCGGATTTAAGGTATTGGATTCGGATTTTTTTTGAAAAAAACATAAAAAGTTTAAAAATCAAGTTTTTGGGCTTATTTTCACTCCTAGGCTATTATTAACCTCAATAACATTCAATAACAAGCATTTCCACTAATTTACAGTGTATTCTGAACACCTCACAATATAGTTATTAGTCCAAAACGTTGCAACAAGGTATCTTTCTCGACTGCGTAGAGGAGTGGGTCACCACAATATATATTAAAAACCCTGAACTTTTATGATTCGCACCAATAAATGTACCTGGACTGCGTAGAGGAGTGGGTCACCACAATATATATTAAAAACCCTGAACTTTTATGAATCGCACCAATAAATGTACCTGGACTGCGTAGAGGAGTGGGTCACCACAATATATATTAAAAACCCTGAACTTTTATGAATCGCACCAATAAATGTACCTGGACTGCGTAGAGGAGTGGGTCACCACAATATATTAAAAACCCTGAACTTTTATGATTCGCACCAATAATTGTACCTGGACTGCGTAGAGGAGTGGGTCACCACAATATCTTAAAAACCCTGAACTTTTATGATTCGCACCAATAATTGTACCTGCACTGCGTAGAGGAGTGGGTCACCACAATATCTTAAAAACCCTGAACTTTTATGATTCGCACCAATAATTGTACCTGCACTGCGTAGAGGAGTGGGTCACCACAATATCTTAAAAACCCTGAACTTTTATGATTCGCACCAATAATTGTACCTGGACTGCGTAGAGGAGTGGGTCACCACAATATCTTAAAAACCCTGAACTTTTATGATTCGCACCAATAATTGTACCTGGACTGCGTAGAGGAGTGGGTCACCACAATATATTAAAAACCCTGAACTTTTATGATTCGCACCAATAATTGTACCTGGACTGCGTAGAGGAGTGGGTCACCACAATATATTAAAAACCCTGAACTTTTATGATTCGCACCAATAATTGTACCTGGACTGCGTAGAGGAGTGGGTCACCACAATATCTTAAAAACCCTGAACTTTTATGATTCGCACCAATAATTGTACCTGGACTGCGTAGAGGAGTGGGCACTGGGCACCACAATAAAATATATAAAAAACCTTCAACAGATCTGCATTACACTACACATACGGCTGCTCCTCCATCCTCTCCATCATATACATGTTGGAGTTTTAGCGTGTGACAACCTCTTGTTTTTGATAATGTCAGTGCATTTTGAATATTTTTCAATTTGCCCCACACCACTGAATGTACTTTATCTATGATACGCAATACGCATCTATCTATCTTGACTGCGTAGTGTGGTGGCCCCGGTACACAGACAGACAGGGTCGAAGTGTTATTGTTTGACTTTGTAAACCCAAAAAAATGTCCCTGTTGCACATAGTCGTGCAATGAAGACTGACTTTTTCATTTAAAGGCACGATCTTTCAAGTGTAGTGTTTGTAAGTCTAAGTCATATTATACTTTTGGTAAAATTGGTTTATTTTGTTCCTCTTTATGGTAATTAATTAGTAATAGAATTAAAGTATGAAATAGAATTAAAGTATGAAATAGAATTAAAGTATGAAATAGAGTGGTATAGAGTTGTAGTGTGGTATAGATAGAGTGGTCCACACAATATAATAATAAAACCCTCAACTGGTCTGAATTCCACCAAACAAGTATCTGGACTGCGTAGTGGGGTGGCCCCGGTACCCAATTTGATACCGGGGCCACAATACCTCCTCCAAACATGGTACAGACAATTCGTCATTGAGATCCCAGACAGACAGGGTCGAAGTGTTATTGTTTGACTTTGTAAACCCAAAAAAATGTCCCTGTTGCACATAGTCGTGCAATGAAGACTGACTTTTTCATTTAAAGGCACGATCTTTCAAGTGTAGTGTTTGTAAGTCTAAGTCATATTATACTTTTGGTAAAATTGGTTTATTTTGTTCCTCTTTATGGTAATTAATTAGTAATAGAATTAAAGTATGAAATAGAATTAAAGTATGAAATAGAATTAAAGTATGAAATAGAGTGGTATAGAGTTGTAGTGTGGTATAGATAGAGTGGTCCACACAATATAATAATAAAACCCTCAACTGGTCTGAATTCCACCAAACAAGTATCTGGACTGCGTAGTGGGGTGGCCCCGGTACCCAATTTGATACCGGGGCCACAATACCTCCTCCAAACATGGTACAGACAATTCGTCATTGAGATCCCAGACAGACAGGGTCAAAGTGTTATTGTTTGACTTTGTAAACCCAAAAAAATGTCCCTGTTGCACATAGTCGTGCAATGGACAGTTACTTTTTTATTGAAAGACTCAAGCTTTCAAGTGTAGTGTTTATAAAATATAAACAACAATACAGTAGTTTTAGAGCACGTCAATACCTCTTGTTTTAAATTATGACACGGCATTTTACTTTTGGTTTAATTTCTTGTATTTTTTTAAATTTGGTTTTACTTTTTGAACATGGCAAACGACTGTTGATTGGTCATATAATGCCAAAAAAAAAGGTCCAAGATGGAATTGTCCTTGGGCCCTCACACCCACCCTTATGTTGTTGAAATAGGACATGCACACTTTAACAAACCAATCATTTCAGCGACAGGGCCTACCAAACAACTTTGGCTGAAATGATTGGTTTGTTTGGGCCCCCACATCAAAAAAGCTATTCATCTCTCCCTGTACAGACTAAACAGGCTCTACTGAGGCAAGATGTCGTCCTCATCCTCAACCTCTGATTCCTCTCCCCCTACAGTGTGTACTTCCTCCTCATCACACATTATCAATTCGTCCCCGCTGGACTCCACAACCACAGGTCCCTCTGTACTATCTGGAGGGCAGTGCTGTACTTCATTGAGGAATTGATTATTCATTTTTATAAACATCATTTTTTCAACATTATGAGGAAGCAACCTCCTTCGCCGCTCACTGACCAGGTTCCCCGCTGCACTAAAAACTCTTTCCGAGTACACACTGGAGGGGGGACAACTCAGGTAAAATAGAGCCAGTTTGTACAGGGGCTTCCAAACTGCCTTTTTTTCCTGCCAGTAACAATATGGACTGTCTGACATGTCTACTTGGATGGTGTCAGCAAAGTAATCATCCACAATTTTTTCTATTGTGACAGCATCCAATGCAGCGACAGTAGACATGTCTGCAATGGTTGGCAGGTCCTTCAGTCCGGACCAGATGTTATCAGCATCCCCGCCAGCGCCTCTTTTGGGAAAACTGAGCTTTTTCCTCGCAGCCATAGATGTGGAAGAAAATGAGGGTGGAGCTGTTGGCATGTCACGGTCCTCTTCAGAGGACAATCTCCTGACCAGCAGGTCTTTGCACCGCTGTAGACTTGTGTCCGCCGGAAACAGAGACACAACATACGCTTTAAACCGAGGATCGAGCACGGTGGCCAGAATGTATTCCTCTGACTTTAAAAGAGTGACCACCCTCGGATCCTGGCAAAGCGTACGAAGGGCTACATCCACAAGAGCTACATGCTTGGTGTAATCGCAATGGCTTACCAGCTCCTCCCTCACTTTCTCCAGCTGCTTCTGCAACAGCCTGATCAGGGGAATGACCTGACTCAAGCTGGCAGTGTCGGAACTGACTTCTCGTGTGGCAAGTTCAAATGGCTGCAGAACCTTGCACAACACGGAAATCAGTCTCCACTGCGCTTGACTGAGGCGCATCCCCACTCCTTTGCCTATGTCGTAGGTGGCTGTGTAGGCCTGAATGGCCTTTTGCTGCTCCTCCATCCTCTGCAGCATATAGAGGGTGGAGTTCCAGCGCGTCACAACCTCTTGTTTGAGGTGATGGCAGGGCAGGTTCATGCTTTTTTGATGTGCCTCTAGCCTGCGGTAGGCACTGGCTGAATGCCGAAAGTGTCCAGCAATTTTGCGCGCCACCGCAAGCATCTCCTGCACACCCCTGTCACTCTTGAGGTAATGCTGCACCACCAAATTAATGGTGTGGGCAAAACATGGGACGTGCTGGAAATTGCCCATATTTAATGCCCGCACAATGTTACTGGCATTGTCTGACACCACAAATCCCCATGAGAGTCTAAGTGGGGTAAGCCACTGGGAGATAATTTCCCTCATTTTCTCTAATATGTTGTCAGCGTTGTGCCTCTTATTAAAGCCTGTAATGCACAATGTTGCCTGCCTTTGCATGAGCAGCCATTTTGTAGATGCTGCTACTGATGCAGCTGTTGCTGTTGCTGCGGAAGGGGATGCATCTACCCAGTGGGCTGTCACAGTCATATAGTCCTTCGTTTGCCCAGAACCACTTGTCCACATGTCCGTGGTTAAGTGGACAGTGGGTACAACCGCATTTTTAAGAGCACTGAGGACACTTGATCGTACTTCTCTGTACATTTTTGGTATCGCCTGCCTAGTGAAGTGGAATCTCGAGGGGATTTGGTACCGGGGACACAATACCTCCATCAACCCTCTAAATCCCACTCCACTGATGGCGGACACCGGGCGCACGTCTAACACCAACATTGCAGTTACAGCCGCAGTTATACGCTTTGCAATAGGGTGACTACTATCGTATTTTGTGGTCATGGCAAACGACTGTTGGACGGTCAATTGTTTTGTGAAAGACTTAGCGGTCTTACGACTTCCCCTCTGGGAAGATGACCGACTAACAGCAGCAACAGCAGCAGTGGCAGTAGTAGGCGTACCGCTGCAGGATTCCTCGGATGAATCCCGTATTGAGGAGGACTCAGTCTGGCTGCTGACTTGGGCTGCAGGACTGAATCTGATGGAGATTGTGGAGGAAGTTGACGAGGAGGGTGTTGCTGGTGTGTATCCAACTGGACCACGGGATTTAGGTGTCCCTGTACCGATGAGGGTCCTAGCCCCAGTTCCTGAACTAACCACTGAACTATGAAGGTTATTCAGGTGACGTATAAGGGAGGATGTTCCTAGGTGGGCAAGATCCTTACCCCTGCTTATTTGAGCTTTACATAAGCTACATATGGCCATACATTGGTTGTCTGGATTTGGATAAAAATAACTCCAGACCGAAGAGGTGCATTTTTTGGTCTTCTGACCAGGCATGACGATGGGCTTTTTCATCCCATGGACATCAGCTCTTTCCCCCCCTGGTGCCTCATTTACAATAACCACATCACCATCCTCATCATCAAGTTCCTCCACAGCGCCAGCTACATCATCAATAGCCTCCTCCCGAGCCACCTCTTCCCGTACAGTGATGGGAAGGTCAGGCTTGACAACCACCAACACCCTTGGACTCGCCTTGGGGATTTGTGATAATTTCTCTTTAGAAGGCAGAGTTGTTTGCTGTTTTGTTGCTGACAGCATAACTCTCTTCAATTTTTTGTAGGGGGGGGGGAGGAGAAGGAGGGCTAAGATCCGTGGGTGAAGCTGAACCACTAGTCATGAACACGGGCCAGGGCCTAAGCCGTTCCTTGCCACTCCGTGTCGTAAATGGCATATTGGCAACTTTACGTTTCTCCTCAGATGATTTAAAGTTTCTCTTTTTGCTACTTTTTCTTAACTTGGGCTTTTTGGATTTTACATGCCCGGTACTACGAGATTGGGCATCGGGCTTGGAAGACGACGTTGATGGCATTTCATCGTCTATGTCATGACTAGTGGCAGCAGCTTCAGCATTAGGAGGAAGTGGGTCTTGATCTTTCCCTACTTTATCCTCCAAATTTTTGGTCTCCATTATATGTAGCACAAGATACTGCAGAATGTGTGAACTTGGTAATATTGCAGTACCAATGGACTTATACTGCTGGATTGGTTTTGCAAATTTGGTTATAATTATTATATATTTTTTTTTTTTTTAATTTTTTATTTTTTTTTACTTTTTTTTTATTTTTAAAAAACTTGGGAATAGTGGGGAAATAACTATGCCCTTAGAAGCACAGAGCACAGGACACAGCACCACTGGACTGAACAGGACACGGCACAGGACCCAGCAGCACTACGGAACTCAGCAGGACAGAGCACAGGACACAGCACCACTGGACTGATACTGCAGAATGTGTGAACTTGGTAATATTGCAGTACCAATGGACTTATACTGCTGGATTGGTTTTGCAAATTTGGTTATAATTATTATATATTTTTTTTTAAAAAAAATTTTTTTATTTTTTTTTACTTTTTTTTTATTTTTTAAAAACTTGGGAATAATGGGGAAATAACTATGCCCTTAGAAGCACAGAGCACAGGACACAGCACCACTGGACTGAACAGGACACGGCACAGGACCCAGCAGCACTACGGAACTCAGCAGGACAGAGCACAGGACACAGCACCACTGGACTGATACTGCAGAATGTGTAAACTTTGTAATATTGCAGTACCACTGGACTTTTACTGCTGAATGTGTGAACTTGGTAATATTGCAGTACCAATGGGCTTATACTGCAGGATTGGTTGTGCAAATTTTGTGGTAATTAAAAAAAATTAAAGTAGTTTTTGGTATTTTTTAAAAAAACTTTTTTTTATTTTTTTAAACACAGGGGAATATTGGGGAAATAACTATGCCCTTAGAAGCACAGAGCACAGGACACAGCACCACTGGACTGAACAGGACACAGCACAGGACCCAGCAGCACCACTGACCTCAGAAGGACAGAGCACAGCACACAGCACCACTGGACTGATACTGCAGAACACAGCACAGCACAGCACAGCACAGCACTAAACAGCACAGCACTAAACAGCACAGAACTAAACAGCACAGAACTAAACAGCACAGAACTAAACAGCACAGAACTAAACAGCACAGAGGACCACCTAACACACCCTCCCTCTACCCTGATCAATGCCCGAGTGAAGATGGCGGCGACTAGCGGGGAATTTATAGGATCCGAGTATCGCGAGATCCGACAACGGGATTATGAGTCAGAGCCTCAGTTTCACTTTTGAATTTGGCGCCAATACCCGGATCTGTCTCGGATCCGACTCGGATCCGCAACGTTCGGGTGGGCTCGGATTTCATAAATCCGAGTGCGCTCATCCCTACTATATATATATATATATATATATATATCTTCTGGCATTCCCTCTTCTATTCAACCTGAGCAGATACGTGTACTCATTGTGTATAGCTGTATCCGCACATTCACCATACTCCCCAGAGGGCCGCGACCTGCACAGTGGAACTCCTAGTGCCCTTGACAGTTATGGTAAAAAAATAACAACAAGCAGTCCATCATCAGCTAGGACCCTTCTCTCACCTACATTCTGACGCCAGCAATCTACACCCACAACACCGTCCTCATCAATATCCTCAGTAGCGATCGGAGTTAGTCCTGCATCCAAGTTGCTAAGGTTAGATGACTTCTGCACTATCCTTGATTCCTCTGAAGAATTCTTGAGCGTTAGTCCTACTGCTGCTGCTGTTGCTGCTGGTGGGGGTGAATCTTCATCCCAGAAGCAGACTAAGAAGAAGACTTCTAGTAGTTTACAACAATTGACTGTTAAACAATCCTTTGCAAGAGGAAGCAAGTATGAAAGCTGTCACCCAGTCGCAAAGCGGATCACAGACGCCATGGCGACTATGCTAGTATTAGATCTGCGTCCAATATCCACTATTACTGCAGCTGGTTTTAGACAGCTACTTGAGGTCTTGTGTCTCCGTTACCAAATTCCATCACAACCAGGGGCGGGCTGGCCCGGGGGGCAGCGCCCCCCCCCCCCCCCCCCCCCCCCGGGCCGCTCAGTCAGGCCGCTATTAGGGCCGGGCGGTAGGCCGGCCGCCCCCCGGGTGCAATATTACACATTTGTACCCGCGGCCGCGTCAGTGCACAGGCGGCCTCATCACATGACAGGGGATGCGGCCGTCTGTGTGCCCCCCGGCCATCCCTCTCCCAGCCCGCGCCTGATCACAACACCATTTCAGTAGAAAAGCTATTCCTCACCTCTACCAGAAGGTTCACAAAAATTTTATTATTGGTCTGCAAAATGCCATTCTACCCACTGTACACTTAACCACAGATATGTGGACAAGTGTGGACATTTGCACAGATATGTGGACAAGTGGAACTGGGCAAAGTAAAGATTATATGACTGTGACAGCCCACTGGGTTGGTGATTCGCCTTCACCAGCAGGAACAGCGGCAACATGTACCCAAGTACGTCACATTTGTCAGAGGCAGGCTACTCTGTGTATCACCAGCTTCACTAAGAGGCATAGAGCTGACAATCTGTTACAAAAACTATGGGTTGTCATTGCAACATGGCTTATCCCGCTTGGACCCTTCTCAGAATATGTCATTTCTGATTACGCCACAAATATTGTCAGAGCATTACAGCTGGGTGAATTCCATCACATTCCCTGTTTTGCTCACGCAATAAACTTTGTGGTACAGAGCTTTTTAATAAATGACAGTGAAGTGCAGGAGATACTGTCTGTGGCCCATAAAATATCTGGACATTTCTCTTTCATCCATCTGGGGGACACTCCTTAACCATGGGGTTGAGTCGGGAGGAGGAGTCTGGCACCCAAAGAGTTAACTTTTTTCAGCTGACAGCATATCACCCCCGCCAATTCCCACATACCTTAGTTTGAATTGGGTGCCCTTGGAAGAAGGTTGCACCTGAAGAGCTCCAAGAGAGACAGTGAACAGGGTTCACTGGTTATAGGTTTTTTCCTTTTCATTTGCAGTTTTTTCTTTTGACAGTGGCGAGAGGCTCCGTGTAAACGGAGCTGACACCTGGGAGAAGCCCCTGTCGGGGGGGCCGCCCCGCTGACAGAGAGGTAAGAAGCGCTTCTCACAGCGGGAAGCAGTCGGCAAGAGACTCTCCCCGCTGATGCAGGACTGGCGCTGCCATTAGGCAGAGAGCGCCTTTACTGCTGAGGTTCCCCGGAAGCCAGCTGGAGTATACCAAGTTCCTCCTCCCATGGGGATGGCAGTGAATTCTTGAGGATGGCGCGCTTTGAATAGCGCTAGCGGGGAACACATTCTAACAGGTTTTCCCCTAATATAAGAGAAAGGGCAAAACACTGTTAAAGTAAACAACACAGAAGGAGAGCCAGTGGAAGGGGAATGTGTTTAAGGAACACCGCTTCCCCCCCCCCACCTGCTGAGTGAGCACATTGAAGATCCCTTTTGGCGCCAAAGTTCAAAAGGAGGACAGGTGCAGCAGTCATTTGGAGAGAAGTGCACTGTTGACACATATCTTCCACGCTAAGTATCACTTTGTTTCTTCTGTGTATGCATGTGTATTATAAGACTATGAGGTGTTGAGAGAACTATAAAGTTCTCCAAACCTGTCTTATTTAATCAGAAATACTATGATATGTTAAATAACCTACTCTGTATTTTCTGATAAAGGTTGTGGAAGTGTTTGGGTGTGCCAAACATATTGTCTGTTCCAAATGTAATGCTAAATGGGCCCAGGTGTTCTGTACTAATTGCAGTCATTACTGAAAAACCTGCTGCAGCCTTTCAGCTTGACTAATTATACCTTATACTCTCTATATAGAGGAAAAGGAACAGAAATACTATCTTTTGACTGGTTCATAGATAAATATGTACCTGTATTTTGCGGTGTGGTGGCAAAATGTGAGAAAGATAAAGCAACAGGATTTCACCTAATCGCTGTTAGCAGAGACACAGAAGGAGATTCCAGTGGTAGGGGAATGTGTTGAGAAGCACCTCTTCCCCTCCCCCGCTGAGTGAGCACGTGGAAGATCCCTTTTTGGCGTCAAGCTTCAAAAGGAGGACAGTTGCAGCAGTCATTTGAAGAGTAGTGCACTGTTGACACATATCTTCCCCGCTGAGTATCACTTTTATTTCTTCTGTGTGTATGTGTGTGCATGTGTAGACATGTATATTATAAGACAATGATGTGTTAAGAGAACTGTTGTTTATGAGAAAACTATAAAGTTCTCCAAGCCTGTCTTATTTAAATCAGAAATACTATGATATGTTAATATAACCTAATCTGTATTTTCTGATAAATTGGAGAAGTGTTTGTGAATTTTGAAACTTGATTTAGTTTTTCTTATCTTGTGATGGCAGATAAAAGCAAAACAACACGTACCAAACATAATGTCTGTTCAAAATGTAATGTTAAACTAAGAAGTGAACGGCTGGATCAGGGGGGGCTCTGTGCAGCCTGCACTGTGGCTCCTGTGAAACAGCCTATAGACACCTCCACCATAACGGTAGATCCTCCTGAGTGGGAGGCTGCCTTAACACAGGGGGTAAATACCCTTGTAAATCTGTTATCTAAACCAGTTGAGACCCCAGCTACATCTGTGGTTTCTCAGGGTATAACAGTAGGAATGACAGATGAGTAATTTTCCCCAGGGGTCGGTGTATTTCCCTCCCCAGCCCTCCCGGGGCTTTCCCAAATGGGAGAGGTGGGTTGGTCAGCGGTGGCTAAAAGCCTGGACCGGCTTACCCATCTACTGGAGAACCCCAGACACGAGCGTAGTGTTAAAAGACGTAGACAAACAGCTAAAGCGCTGTGGTCAGTGTCAGACTCTGAGAGTTACTCAGAGGAGGAGAGGGAATTGTTGGACGATTCAGATGTGTCCATTATAGAGTCAGAAGGAAACTCTAGGCACCAGGGTATGGACGACCTGGTAAGAGCAGTTCGTCAGACCCTGGGGTTTGCTGAAGTAGAGGAGACGAAGTCCTTGGACCGCTCCCTCTTTAAGAAGGCTTCTAAGCAGGTGGTCAGGTTCCCTCCCTCAGTTGAGTTGAGGGATATTGTAGAGGCCTCTTGGAAATATCCAGATAAAAGGTTCTCTATGCCAAGGAAGTTTGGTGTATTGTATCCCCTTCAGGAGGAGGATATGACCCGTTGGGAACATGTGGCAAAGGTAGATACACCTGTGGCGAGATAGGTTCGTCAGACTACACTACCTGTACCCGGGTCAGCGACCTTACAGGACGTGACTGACAAGAAATTAGAATCCCTGCTGAAGTCGATCTTCTCGGCCGCCGGTATTAGCCTCAGGCCAGCATTGTCCTCTACCTGGGTAGCTAGGGCCATGGAAGTCTGGGCAGGGCAGTTAGAGTCTGCCTTGCAGGATTCAGATTTACTGCCTCTGGCCATGCAGCTAAGGGAGGCAGCAGGCTATGTTTATGAAGCGGCCCATAATTCGGCCTCCATAGCTTCCTCTATTTCAGCTACAGCTGTAGTAGCTAGAAGGGCGTTATGGTTAAGGGCTTGGAATGCGGATTCAGAGTCTAAACGATCATTAGAATCCATCCCGTATACAGGTGGGATGTTATTTGGTCCAGAATTAGACTCTTGGATTTTACAGGCTTCAGGGGGCAAGAAGACGTCCTTGCCTGTAAATACTCCAAGACCTAGGGCTAGGCCTAGGTTTAATTCTTTCAGACAGCCTCCTTACGGGGGCGGGTCTGGCAGAGGCCAGACTACCAGTCCAGGGGCTGTGGAATCCAGGAGACAGTCCCGTAGGGGAAGGTCATCCTTTGCCCCTGTGGCACGGAGAGCTTCTTCCGCCAAGCTGCCGGATAGACCAGCGGCATGACTACCACCCACCTCTGGTTCCAGAGGGTGGGGTGGGAGGACGGCTGCTTGGGTTTGGCTGGCAGCAGACAGTGTCCTCGGTAGACGAGTAGGTCCAGAATATCGTGATAGAATTCATGGGACCAGCTCACCCCAGGTTTTGAAAAAAATTACCTCGCTGGCTTCTTCAAATCAGAAAGAGCTCAGGGCTGTCGATTTGCTTCGTTCAGACGAAGCTATACAGGCTTAGATGTTCCAGTAAGGGAAAAGGTTTTAGTCACACCCATTCAGGGTGCTAAGGCTAGACGAGTTGTTCAGTCTATGACCGAACTTCTAGAGTCTGAAAGGGTCACAGAGAATCCCTTGTCTAAGAATGAGTTTCTTGAGACTAGTGAGGGACTTGGTACGCAGCAGAAGGTTGTCTTCACAGGACAAGTTGAGGTCCTAGATGGAGTGGACAGGCAGGATCCTGTCAGACAAGAGGCTGTCAGTAGCCAGGTCTTTGAAGCTGCTGGGAAAGATGGTGACATCTTTCGCGACCTTACCCTCGGCAGGGTCCCACCCCAGAGGAACATTCCCGTGTTCGAGGTACCAGTGGAGGAGGTAGGTCCTCAGCTGGTGGTTGCTGGACAAGAACCGAACAAAAGACAGGGAAGTCCCAGAGTTCTGCGCAAGAACAGGGGATCCACTGGTAAGGGACGTCCTAGCAAGGCCTTGGGGCTGCAGGTAAAACCTGCCCTACAGGGTCCCGTAGAGAGAGGACCCTCAGACTCCTGGAACAAAGACAAATAAATATTTGCACGTAGTGAGGGCATTACGTATATATGTTAAGAGATCTGCTGAGATACGTAAGACAGAGGCTCTATTTGTGTTGTTTGACTTTTCCAAACGGGGATAGCCAGCATCTAAGCAAACTATTGCCAGATGGCTTACCCTGACTATCAGGGAGGCTTATGTCCGTATTAATCTCCCTGTGCCGAAACGTATTGTTGCCCATTCTACCCGGTCGGTTGGGGCGTCTTGGGCGGCTCGTAATGGAGCAACGGCGGACCAGCTGTGCAGAGCAGCCACCTGGTCCTCGGTCCATACCTTTACGAAATTCTACCAATTTAATATATTTGCGTCTGGGGACGCCTCCTTTGGCCGTAGTGTTCTGCGTGCAAGGAGATCAGAGCGGTCCCACCCTTCAGAGGGATTGCTTTTGTAAGTCCCCATGGTTAAGGAGTGTCCCCCAGATGGATGAAAGAGAAAATGGGATTTATACTTACGATAAATCTTTTTCTCTGAGTCCATCTGGGGGACACTCCGATCCCCCCCGTCTTTTCGTTGTTTTGTCTCCACTCCCCCCTCTGTTGAGTGGTGTGTCTTGGTTGATTGGCCTATCTTCCTTATGGCTTTTGTAATCAACCTGAGGTATGTGGGAATTGGCGGGGGTGATATGCTGTCAGCTGAAAAAAGTTAACTCTTTGGGTGCCAGACTCCTCCCCCCGACTCAACCCCCATGGTTAAGGAGTGTCCCCCAGATGGACTCAGAGAAAAAGATTTATCGTAAGTATAAATCCCGTTTTCCGGCATTCGGCAACAGCGTGCAATTTAATTTGCCCTGCCACCAACTGAAGCAAGGTGACAAGGTGGAATTCCACCCTGTATATAATTCTGCGTATGGAGGAACAGCGAAAAGCCATCCACGCTTACTCCACAAACCATGACATTGGGAAAGGAGAGGGGATGTATTTTAGTCAAGTGCAGTGGAGAATACTTTCCGTGTTGTTCAAGGTGCAAAAAACATTTGAAGTAGTCACCTGTGAAGTGAGTTCAGACACTGCAAGCTTGAGTCAAGTTATTCCCTTAATTAGACTTTTGGAAAAGCAGCTTGAGAAACTGAAGGAGGAGATTAAACAAAGAAATTCCGCTAAGTATGTCGGACTTGTAGATCAAGTACTTTATTTGCTTCGCCAGGATCCAATAGTTATCAAAATCTTGAAATCGGATCACTACATTTTGGCAACTGTGCTTGATCCTTGGTTTAAGACCTATGTCTTCTCTTTGTTTCCAACTGACCCAGATCTGAAGAGATGCAAGGAGCTCCTGGTCAGCAAGATGACAGCTCAAGTGGTACGTGACAGGACGGCATCTCCTCCTTCAGTTTCTCACTCAGTTGCTGCTAGGAAAAAAACTTAGCTTTCCCAAGAGACCCAGGGATGATGCAGATGACTCTGCACCAAATTTTGACATCTGGTCTGGTCTAAAAGAATTGACCAAAAAACGTGATGCCTCTGCCGTAACTCCACCTGATCCTACTATTAACATCCAAAGGATGGTGGAGGATTATTTTCACGACAGCATAGAAATAGACACATCAGACAATCCCTTTACATACTGGGAGGAAAAAAAGGGAATTTGGAGACCCATGTACCAATCTGCTTTGCACTGCCTAAGAGGCCCACCCTCCAGTGTGTACTCGGAAAGAGTTTTTAGCACAGCCAGGAACCCTGTCAGTGATCGGCGTAGGAGGCTACTTCCTCAAAATGGGGAAAAGATGATGTTCATAAAAATGAACTTCAAGTTCCACATGGAAGGCCTTTCCCGACAAATACATCAAAATACTGAGACTTCTGTAACGGTGGATTCCAGCGGTGATGAATTAATAATGTGTGAGGATCATGTACAAACTGATGAGGATGAGGCTAAGGATGATGACAACAACATGTTGCCACAGTAGAGTTCATTAACACCACTGTTACCTTAGGTGGCTTAAAGCCATTGTTACCTTGTTTTGTGGGGGCCCAAACAAACCAAGCACTTCAGCCACAAGGAGTGGCACTTTTGTGGCTGAAGTGCTTGGTTTGTTAAACTGTGCATGTCCTTTTTAAGATCCAACATATGGGTGGCTGGGAAGGCCCAAGGACAATTCCATCTTGCACCACTTTTCTTTTCTGCCACTGCTGTGTGCCAATGTGTCCTAGATGTGGTAGGAACTGCCGTGTGTTTGAGTCATTGCTCTGTTGCTTACCATCTAGCCAGATCGCTGCAGTATTTGTCCAAAAGTGTATGGAAATAATATTGTGACCTGTGAGGTGCTCAAAATTGACTGCAAATGACTAGTATTATTGAGGTTAATAATAATGTAGGATCCAAAAAAGAGAAAAATTATGTGATTTTAGCATATTTTAGCAATTTTTAAAAAAAAAATACATATCCAGATCCAAAACCAAAACCACTTCACGGGGGTCATTGAGCATCTCTAATATAAAGCTCAGAAATAAAGTGACAAAAAATTTGGTAGGTCCTAGGCACGATTTCAGAATTCCCAATATAAATACTACTAAGAGAATGCAAATGGAGCAAAGGGGTTTTATTTAACGCGGGATACACAGGTAAGGGATGCAATAAATGGTAAGGCGTGAAATACAAGGCAGCAGAGTATGGCCATTGTAGCAAGGAGTACTTGGACTCTGGAGGCTTGAGGCACTGGATGCATCACAGGTAGCAGGATTCCAGGTAACTCAGGAGGCACAAGGCACCTGATGATCAGAAAGCTGAGAAAGTGTAGTGGTCTGCGAAGATAGTGGAGATGATACACGGAGTGCAGTCTACGGACCGATACACAGGAGCTACTGAAGACAGGATGCAATGGTCTGCGAAGCATTACCACTAGACAGTGGAGATGACACAAAGGATGCAATAGTCTGCGGACCGATGCACAGCAGATACTGGAGACAGGATGCGATGGTCTGCTAGGCGTTACCTCTAGACATTGGAGATGACACACAGGATGCAATAGTCTGAAGACCGATATACAACATATAGTGGAGACAGGATGTAGACTGTAGGTGCAGTATTGCTAGTGGTGCAATGGAATACAAACCCCGTAAAGCAGGAAGGTCAAACAAGTCAGGGGATCAAAGCCAGACAGTCCACCATTATACCAGGGAGAAGCAGGTGCGGAGTCACAACAAAGCCGAGTCAGGGGTCACAGGAAGAGATGCCAAAACGGAGGGACAAGCAGAGGTCAAAACCAGGAAGTCAGACAAGGATTACTCACAGTAGAACCAGCAGAGGTCAAGACAACAGATAAACTGGCAAAGGCTGCTGAGACAGACAGGTTTTTATAGGACAGAGACAGGTGCTAGGCATCCTGGAATAACAAGCTAGCTCTGGCAGGTAGGAGAGCAGTCCAAGTACCACAGTGGCCCTTTTGGTGGAACAGTGGTACTGCAAGCTGGATACATACTGTAAAAAGTCCAACATCGTTCTTGGCAGTCAGGAGGTGCAGGAGGGAGATACTGTAGAGCAGCCAAAGGCAGATCGTGACACACGATTACAGTAATGTTGTGTTCAGAATATGAACAACAAGTCAGTGTCCCATACAGGCAACATCAAAACAAGTGAAAAATTGTACTATAAATAGTACACTACAAAGATTGACATTTCAATTTTTTGCTTTATCTGCCAGATATAAAATGTCTTAGTTAGAAAATGTCAACACAATATAAATTGATATCTGTACCATATAAAATGTTAAAAAAACCCACAATGCTAATATAACATAATATATATATTAGCAATGTCTACAATTGTACGTGTATATCAGATGTTCAAATTTTTATATATCAATATGCAAATAATGTAATTGTTGTTATGTAAGCCGGATTTATTGAGGCACTATAATAAGGAAAGGATGCTCACAATGAAATTGCTTTCCATAAAATTGCAGACCATGGTCCTAATACATTAACGTAACCGGTGATACATTGCGTATAATGTGTACAATTAATCTGCACCTGTCCAGAACAGGACCATACCCCACAGAACACAGCAGCCTGCAAATATTCTTTGAGCACAATGGACACTTACGATTGTTTACAATTTCAGGAGCAGCACAGGGTGGGAAAGGGCCAATTTAGACAATTTACAGTAAAGGAGTATCCCTGCAGATACGTTCAATTCAAACTCCTACAGACGCAGAAGAACCCTGCTGCACCTGCATCAGGTTATGTCTAACTCACGGTTGATAGTGATGACCAAACACAGCATTTACATCCTCATCAACTAATGGCAGACTGGACTATTCACCTCATGTCTCGTTTTACAACCTGACTTCCAGAAGGAGATGACTATGGTGCCATTGTGTCAATAGGATAGTTTATACTAGTGTTTGCTGAGGATTATGGTATTGTTATATAACAAAGAGGTAGGTATATTCTTTTATATTTTACAAGCACTGCACCCTTTTGTTGATGTTGTGAATACATTTTTAACATTTTTAACACAAGTGTGAACTTTACCAATGTTTGACTGTTTTTAAATTTTATATCCGTGTTGTATAGTATCTGCACTCTTGCATACATGTACATTGTGGGTTGTGTGTTCTAAAAGCTTTCAAAACTATTGCCTATGTTATCTACTATGTATGCCTATGTAGTACATTTGTTATTATTATTATTATTATTATTATTATTAATAATTTAATACAATTGCTTAAAGGGACACATTTTGAGTCAGTTGATGCTGTAAAGAAGAAAACGGCAGATATGTTGAAACAAGTGAAAGAAATGGATTTGCTCCATGCCTTCGACCAGTGGAAAACAAGACTACAGTGATATATTAGTGCAAATGGGGAGTATATTGAAGGGGACAAACATTACATTTGTAATACCAATAAATAAAGGTGAGTTATTTAATCAGTCTCGTTATCTAATAGACATACCTTGTACATTTGAAAGTCACACTTTTCCATATAAAATGTAATTAAATTGATATCCCAATTCAGGGGTGGATCTGGGGGGGACAATTGGCCCCCTAGCACACTGCCTGTCACGGTCCGGAGACTGGATAGGAGCCCAGTGGCAGGGAGGAAGGCTGGCCAACAGGAGATTATAATATAAGAATAGTCAAATGTAGCAGGGTACGGTACACAGACAGGCAATAAGTTCCAATGGTTAGGGAAGAGGCGAAAGTCGAGGGCCAGCCGAGGTCGGTACATGAGTAGTAGATGTCTGCAGGTAAGAGAAGCAACAGGAACAGGAGCTAGATCACAGGCAAGGAGCACAATCATCATGTACTTGAGACAGGAACTGGCCAGGCTTTTATAGGAAGTCAAGGGTTGGAGCTAAGGCATGCTGGAACATCAGGAGATCAATAGAACTGATGTGGAAGACAGGATAAAGGCAAGGATCTGTCCACCAACTAGAATAGTTCAGTCAGTAGAGCAGCAGTCCACAGAAGCAGAAGCCCTGGGTTTGAATCCTGACACTGCTGCCTATACCTGCCTTTTGATTCTTGCCTCTAAACTCCCAAATGAAAGTAGTATTGAATGGACCGTGAACCGGAAGTGACATCATACTGAAACCCCTCTATACAAGTAATAGAGGTTAATTTCAAGTTTGAGATGCATTTGACTAAGAGGGCAGAATTAGATCTATATATGTTTATTTTAGCCAATATGTGTATTGATAAAAGTAGGCTTTGGCAGGCTACTGAAATAATGGCTAAAAGTCAGACTCAGATATAAATAATGAAATATAGGTTTACATATGAAAAAATAAATAAATGTAATAAATCAAATTAAACCCAAGCAAATAAAGTAAAATAATGCAAATGAAATAAAGAGAAAGCAGAAATATATGAGAAAAAATAACTACAATAAAAATGTAAATAACAAAATCTGGACACATACATGCATATATTGCATGTCAATGTTATAGCTCTTTTTGGCTTCTATGTGTGTCTGGAGCTGCTTCAGACTGTGGCACCACTGCTGGATTATACAGCAAATCTTACCATAGAAATCCCTACTTTTCATATGTAAACCTATATCTCATTATTTATATACCTCATCTGAGCCTGACTTTTAGCCATTATTTTAGTAGATAAGCTTGCCAATTCTACTTTTATCAACACACATATTGGCTAAAATAAACAAATATAGATCTAATCGTGCCCTCTTAGCAGAGCCGTAACTTAGAATTCTAGCGTCTGGGGTGAGAAAGACAAATGCCGCCCTCCTAGCGCTCAATTTTAACCAAATTAACCTAAAACATTACTAAATTGCGCCCCCCTTCAGCATTGCGTCCTGGGCAGTCGCCCCTATCGCACAGCCCTAGTTACGGCCCTGCCTCTTAGTGATCTGTATTTGTGTGTATTTGTATGAGGTGCTGCAAACAACAAACATAGTGAGAACGCTCCACCTTTTCTATTATTATCAAGTTTGAGATGGTTGGTTTCTTCTAAAGAATTAAAAAAAGAAACATGAATAAGAAAAAGATCTATATTCTAATAAAAAATAAGAAAATAAATAAGAGAAAAATAAGAGAAGAAAAGATGAATATACTGAATAAAGAAAGATAAATAGCGAATAAATAAGAGAATACATATTAGTGCTATTCAATCATACAATAAGGATTATAATTTACATTACTCTACATTACTTTAATAAACTGGTCACTATATAATTTGCACTAGCTCACAATTGAAGTCCATATGTTTCAAGATCACTTTTATTTATTTATTTATTTATTCGTTCACCAATTATATTTTTTATATTTTGACTGCTAGCACTTTTTACCTCCATCTAATCAATCCTTAGTAAGCATGGATAATAGAGATGGACATAGAGATGGAAACACCATAGACTGAAAGGGTGTTTATTAAAATAGTGTGTTGTCTCCCGGGTGCTCGGGCTCGGCATATTGCGGATCGGGTGGACAGATTGTTGGGAGGGGCTGGGAATGACCCAGCGGTTTTGGTGCATGTTGGCACCAATGACCGAGTTAGAGGAAGAAGGGGTGTCCTAAAGAATGATTTCAGGGACATAGGTCGCAAACTTAAGGCAAGGACATCCAAGGTAGTATTTTCGGAAATACTACCTGTGCCACGCGCTAGTCCAGGGAGGCAGCGGGAGATTAGGGAGGTTAATGCGTGGCTAAAAGATTGGTGTAAGAAGGAGGGTTTTGGATTCTTAGAGCACTGGGCTGATTTCTCGGTCAGTTGCCATCTTTATTGTCGTGATGGATTGCACCTGAATGAGGAGGGGGCTGCAGGGCTAGGGGAGAGGATGGTTGGAAGGTTGGAGGAGATTTTAAACTAGGCTCCGGGGGGGAGGGGCAAGCAAGTATTTATGGGATAGACATTGAGAGTAGTAAGGAGGAATTTAAAAAGAGTAAAGGGGGTGGAGAGGGGGGAAAGGGAAGCATAGCCGATAAGGAGCGGCCCTTTTTAAAGCAAAAAGAAATACCTAAGGGAGGCAATAGACTTAAGTGTATGCTTGCAAATGCAAGAAGCCTGACAAGTAAAATGGGGGAGTTAGAACTAGTAGCAATGAATGAGCAGTATGATATTATAGGTATTACTGAGACCTGGTGGGATGATACACATGACTGGGCAGTCAACTTGGAAGGCTATTCTATCTTCAGGAGGGATAGGGTAAATAAAAGGGGAGGAGGAGTATGTCTTTATATTAAGCCAGAATTAAAACCAAGTATTCAGGAAGTTATATACGAGAATATTGGTGATAATATAGAGGCATTGTGGGTGGAAATATCCAGCGGAGGAAAAAGTTCAGAGAAGTTTCTGATAGGCATATGCTATAAACCGCCAGATATTAGTACGATTGAGGAAGCCCAACTTCTACAGCAAATTGAAAAGACTACACAACTAGGTCAAATTTTAATTATGGGGGATTTTAATTATCCGGACATTGATTGGAGTACTGAGACCTGCGGTACAGCTAGGGGAAATAGGTTTCTGAGCATGCTAAAAGACCATTACATGTCCCAATTAGTAGAGGAACCAACTAGGAACCGGACTATACTGGACCTAGTAATAACAAACAATGTAGACGTAATATCAAATATTCAAGTAAAGTAGCACTTGGGAAACAGTGATCATAATATGGTCTCATTTGAAATTAGTTTCCAGAAACAACAGTATAAGGGATCAACTAGGACTTTAAACTTTAAAAAGGCAAATTTTAATATGCTAAAGGAGTCTATAAAGCGCATAGACTGGGACAAAGTCTTTGAAGGAAAAAATACGGAAGAAATGTGGGCTGTCTTTAAAATGTTGTTGGAAACATACACGTATAAGTTCATTCCTATGGGAAATAAATGTAAAAGAATTAAGTCTAAACCAATGTAGCTAAATAAAAAGGTAAGGGAAGAAATGCAAATGAAGAAGCGGGCATTTAAATTGTTTAAGTCTGAAGGGTCAGAGGAGTCCTTCCATAGGTACAAGGAATGTAATAAAACATGCAAAAAGGAAATTAGATTGGCTAAATTAGAAAATGAAAGGCACGTTGCAAAAGAAAGTAAGACAAACCCCAAAAAGTTTTTAAAGTATATAAATGGCAAAAGGATTAAAAAAGATAATATAGGACCCCTAAGAAGTGAGATGGGTGAATTGATAAATGATACTAAGGAAAAAGCAGAGATATTAAACACGTTCTTTTCTTCAGTATTTACCAGAGAGGAACAAATGGCAGGAGTAATACATAAAAATGGAAATGAAACCATGCCATTAATTAATACTTGGTTGTCAGAGGAAGAAGTCCAAAGGCGACTGAAGAATATTAAGATAAATAAAGCTCCAGGTCCAGATGGCATACACCCAAGGGTCCTTATGGAGTTAAACTCGGAAATAGCTAGACCGCTATTCTTAATTTTCAGAGATTCAATCTCATCAGGCTCAGTACCAAGGGATTGGTAAAAAAAAAAACTGGAGGATTGGGCGGCCAAATGGAATATGAGGTTTAACACAGATAAATGTAAGGTTATGCATTCAGGGATCAAAAACAAGAACGCAATCTATAAATTAAATGGAATTAATTTAGGAGAATCTATAATGGAAAAGGATTTGGAAGTGCTCATAGACAGTAGACTTAGCAATAGTGCTCAATGTCAAGCAGCAGCTGCAAGGGCAAACAAAGTATTGGCATGCATAAAAAGGGGCAAAGATGCAAAGGAAGACAGTGTAATTTTGCCACTGTATAAATCGTTGGTAAGAACTCATCTTGAATATGCAGTACAGTTCTGGGCACCACTCTATAAAAAAGATAATTTGGAACTAGAAAGGGTTCAGAGAAGGGTGACAAAATTGATAAAGGGTATGGAGTCATTAAGTTATGAGGAAAGGTTAGCCAGTTTAGGCATGTTTACTTTAAAAAAGAGGCGTCTAAGGGGAGATATGATTACTATGTACAAATACATTAGGGGTCAATACGGAGAGCTTTCATGGGAACTTTTTACCCCAAGGACCATACACAGGACACGTGGTCATCCCCTAAGGTTAGAGGAGAGGAAATTTCACAACCAGCAAAGGAAGGGGTTCTTTACAGTAAGGGCAGTCAAGATATGGAATTCATTGCCAGGGAAGGTTGTGATGGCATATTCAATAGATATGTTTAAGAAAGGGTTAGACAAATTTTTAGCGGAAAGGTGTATCCAGGGATACGACCGTTAATTTAAAATAAAGGATAGTAGTGGATATAGGGTAAAAATTGGATTGCAATATTGAGTCTGGGGGGATTTTCAAAATTGAAACAGATTGGCGGTTGCTTACTCTGGATTAATTTCAAATATAAGTGCAGGATCGCAGGAGATCCAAAATAGGTTGAACTTGATGGACTGGTGTCTTTTTTCAACCTCATCAACTATGTTACTATGTTACTTGAACAGTTGTTATAAAATAAACCATCAGAAAATGTATCGGGTGTGATACAATTTATGTGAGAGGAGCGTTCATTTCAATACAAATCAGTGGATGTCAGAACACAAATCAACAGTGTAATCATCAGAAATAAAAATTATATATGTGAGAGGTGCCTGACAGAACTGTCTGTAACTTGTCCGCAGTAACGAGGGAACAATATGTAGAACACTAGGGGGTAAATGTATCAAAGTGCGAGTTTGCCAGCGTGTTTAAATCGCGGCAAATCGCGTGTGTTTACCCGCGCGTTTTGAAAAAAAAAAATGCAAATGTATCAAGCTGCGATTTTGAGACTCATGTTCAAAATCGCTGGTCATCTCTGGCGATTTTGAGCAATGTAAACACTCACGAGTTTAGCAAACTCTCCTGTGTTTGGCAAACTCGCCTGTGTTGTAACAGTGAGTTGTCAACACATCACTGTTACACTGGCCCTGGTAAAAAGTAAAAGAATAGATAAAAGTTTTTTTTTAAAAAAAAGCGTGAGGTCCCCCCGCTATTTATGCTTAACTAGTGCTGGTCCCGTGAAAATCGGGGAAAAATTTTGCGTGGGGTCCCCTCGATTTTCACTTTACCAGCACTAGGCAAACCAGCCAGGGTTGGCGGCACAATAGCAGGGGGACGCGCGGCAGGGGTCCCTCTGCCATAATGACTAACCAACCCTAGACTGTTCAGCGATGGGCTGGATTCCCTAGGGAGTGGGGTCCGCCGAAAAAAACGAGCGGGCCACCCCCTAGAAAGAACCAACCCAGTGCTGATAGCACTAGGGCTCTTCCTACTACCCCTGGGCTGTGGGTAGTAGGGTAATACGGCGATAAAGTGTTAAAAAAAACAAACTGACACCAATTTTTTTTGTGGAACTACAAGTCCCAGCCAGCCAGGTTGCCCTTAAAACTGTGGCCATGCTGTTGCTTGTATAACTACAAGCACCAGCATACCCACGGCAGCCTAATACTGTACCTAGAACTTACGCAAGTAACGTAGCTCATTGCGCATGCGCAACACTACTTGCGTAAGCTGTATTTACTGTATTACAGCTTACGCAAGTAGCGTTGCGCATGCGCAATGAGCTACGTTACTTGCGTAAGTTCTAGGTACAGTATTAGGTGATTCCCCTACTAGCGTGGGAAAATGCCATAATACTGTACTTTGAACTTACGCAACCAACGTAAGCTCAGTGCGAAACGGACCTCCTACTAGGTAGGAGGTGTTTGCGGCGGCTCAAGAACTTTTTTTTTTTTTTTCTGCAATCAAGCACAAAGATTCGGGAAATTACAAATATGGGCCCCTTGTGGGCGAAGTGTTCCAGTTTCTCAAGAATCGTTTATGGAGGTATAAAATGGATGGGACTTGGGCAAGCCGTCAAGATGGAAGTATAAATATTAAGGGACTGGGGCACGCAAGGACCTTGGTAAGAAGAAAGAAGACAGCATTGGTAAGTATTTGTTTTTTTTTCATTTTTATTAAATAGATGTGGTAAAAAAGAGGGTGGGTAGTGTATTTATTGTGGGGTTTTTATTTTTAATAAATATATGTGATGTTTATGAGGGTGTTGTTATTTATTTAACTTTTTTCTTTGTGGAACTACAAGTCCCAGCAAGCCAGGGATGTCAGGGCATGTTGGCACTTGTGGTTCTCCAAGTGCCAACATGCCCTGGCTGCCGTGGGTATGCTGGTGATTGTACAAGCAACAGCATGGCCACAGTTTTTAGGGCAACCTGGCTGGCTGGGACTTGTAGTTCCACCCAAAAAAATGGTGTCAGTTTTTTTTTTTTAATACTTTATCGCCGTATTACCCTACTACCCACAGCCCAGGGGTAGTAGGAAGAGCCCTAGTGCTATCAGCCCTGGGCTGGTTCTTTCTAGGGGGGGCCCACTCGTTTTTTTTGGCGGACCCCACTCCCTAGGGAATCCAGCCCAGCACTGAACAGTCTAGGGTTGGTTAGTCATTATGGCAGGGGGACCCCTGCCGCACGTCCCCCTGCTATAGTGCCGCCAACCCTGGCTGGTTTGCCTAGTGCTGGTAAAGTGAAAATCGGGGGGACCCCACGCAAAATTTTTCCTCGATTTTTCACGGGACCAGCACTAGTCAGGCAGCACTAGGGTTAAGCATAAATAGTGGGGGGACCTCACGCTTTTTTTTTTTAAAACTTTTATCTATTCTTTAACTTTTTAACACTGCCAGGGCAGTGTACCAGTGATGTGTTGATACAACACGCTGCTATCAAGCAGCGTGTTGTATCTGGCGTGTTTAGAAGCAAACTCTCCTGAGTTTGCTAACTCGCAGCTTCATACATTGTAGACTTGTATAGCTGCAGTGGCAAACAGTGGTGAGTTTGATCTCTGGCGATTTTGCAAGTAGCGATTTTGACAGAAGCAGAACTCTGGCGATCCCATAGTTAGGTGCCGGCGCTGTGACTTTTCCCTTTAAGAACCATGATTTTGCTTGCTTCTGCCTCAGAGACATTACTTTAACAGGTGTTCCTGGCTACTGTGATATGGACCTCCTCCTGAACCTCAGTGGTTCTGGAGAACTATATTAACCTCCCAAGGTTATGGGCTCATTGCCTGTTCTTCGTATTACTCTGGTTGCATTTGGATCTGGCTGTATACCTCTCCTTCCGTGTGTCCATTACCTGCTCGCTGGACTGAACTCCTTACTGCTGTTCACCTGCAAGCTGCAAACTCCTCATTGCTGTTCACCTGCAAGCAGGGCCAGACTGGCCATCTGGCACTTCTGGCAAATGCCAGAAGGGCCGATGGCCAGAGAGGCCGGTCCCCATGTCCGCCGAGCAGCAACACTCTGCGCGCTGCTCGGCGGATGGAGAATCAGTGACAGCCGCCTATACGAGAAATCACATGGGACGGCACCTGTCATGTGGTGCTGTCCCATGTCATTGCTCGCATAGGCGGCTGTCACTGATTCTCCTTATGCCGGGCAGCGCGCTGAGTGCTGCTGCTGCATGTAAGATAAGTGTCTGTGTGTATTTGTGTAATATGTCTGTGTGGAAAATAGTGTGTCTGGGGGCTTAAATGTATAAGATTTTCTATAGGGCTTCAGCATTATTAAATAAAGTAATATATTTTACTGTCAATTAAATATACTCATTACCCAATAGTAAGGGATACTAGTATTTTATTGAATTTCTTTGTATTTATACAATGATTATTTTCAATCATATGTGTGGCTGTGTAGCAAATAGTGTTTGTGGCTGTGTGGCTATTGTGTGGCTAATAGTGTGTCTGTGTGGCAAATAGTGTGTGTGGAGCTATTAGTGTGGCTGTGTAGCAAATAGTGGGTGTGGCTATTGTGTGGCTAATAGTGTGGCTGTGTGGAAAATAGTGTGTGTGGCTAATAGTGTGTCTGTGTGGCAAATTGTGTGGCAAATAGTGTGTGTGGCTAATAGCGTGTCTGTGTGGCTAATAGTGTGGCTGTGTGGCTAATAGCATGTCTGTGTGACTTTGAGTGTGGCTGTGTGGCAAATAGTGTGTGTGGCTAATAGTGTGGCTGTGTGGCAAATAGTGTGTGTGGCTAATAGTGTGTCTGAGTGGCAAATTGCGTGTGTGACTAATAGATTCTCTTTGTGGCTAATAGCGTGTCTGTGTGGCTAATAGTGTGGCTGTGTGGCAAATAGTGTGTGTGGCTAATAGCGTGTCTGTGTGGCTAATAGTGTGGCTGTGTGGCAAATAGTGTTGCTGTGTGGCTAATAGTGTGGCTGTGTGGCTAATAGTGTGCTGTGTGGCAAATAGTGTGGCTGTGTGGCCAATAGTGTTTCTGTGTGGCCCCGTGTTGCTATAGTGTGCATTTGGCCATGTTCATATAGTGTGCGTGTGTGTGCGCACGTACAGTATTTTAATATAATATGTGAGGGAAGGGAGAATCTTAATATAGTATGGGAGGTATGCTATTTATTGGTGGAGTGTAGGTTGGGGCTAATTATTTAAGGTGAGGTGAAGGAACCTTTAATTTAATGCTGGGGTGGTTTAGGGCTATCAGTTAAATAAGGGGCTGATTTTGGGGAGGAGGGCTATTTATTAAATGTGAGTATGAATTATTTATTTTCGGGGATGGTTGTGGAAAATGGCTATATTTATTAAACTTTAATGCTATTTAATTTATTGCTGGGACTGTTTGGAGGAAGGGAAATATGTTTTAAGTAAATGGGTATACTGTTAATTTAATGTTGGGGCTGGTTGGAGGGAAATAGGTCTACTTATTAAATGTGAATATTATTACTGTAGGGACTGGAGGGAGGCCTAATTATAAAACGTGGGTGCTATTGTTTTAACCATGGGGAGTTTTCTAAATCTCATGTACCCATTTTTTTTTTCCAAAATAGGGCATCTTGCAAATTGGATAAAGTCATTTCAATTAATATCGAGCAAACTTGATTGTCTTTGTCTGAAATTATGCATAGAGCACGCTACGGCGTGGAAGGGCGTATCCAGCCGCAACTCGTGGCAATAACAGTTTTTACACTTTTGTATACATTCGCACCAACACACACATTTGTAAATAGTACACATTAATCGTAGTTGCAACACATAGTTATTTATGTCGAAATATAGTAGTGTTTATGTGTAATATTATAAGCTATATGCATATTAGTGATACATATGGTTCAGGTTAAAGGAAATGTGTCATGTCTGATATCATATTAATCCCCTTTACATAAGCAGCTGTCCGGCGAAGAGATCGCACATTGCATACTCTAGTTATTGATGTTAGGGAATTAACCTTTAATATAATGCTGACTGTAAAATGCTAATGGACTGGTTGTAATTGGAGTTTTGGCGGGAAGAACAGAGCCCATCCCCTGGAGAAATGACCCCCACCTTTGGATTCCTTAGATTGAACCAGCCTATGATCTGCAACCCCCTGGACCTTCCTGAAGCCTGGACCAATAGAAGCAAACCATAACATCTGCATTGTTTCACTGTATTTCTGTTTGCATATAAGCAGGAGCTATTCATCTAGTGTTCAGACATCTTGTCCACAGACTTCAGGACTGAATGACTGTTCACTGGATCCAGAGCGCCTGCGATAAGTAACGGCTGTACTTATTATTATTTTGCTTTAATTATTCTGCTACTTTTTGAGAATAAATATTTGTGCGTTGGAAACACAAATCGAGATTCGACAATCGTTATTGGATAGCAACAAACCGTGCATAACAATTTGGGGGCTCGCGGCGGAGGTTTCGTTGCCGGAAGATACGCAAAACCAACGGATTTCGGTTCCGCAACAAAGGGTGGAGACCCGTTATATACAGGTAAGAACGCAATGTGTTCAAAACCTGAATTTTACTCTGTGTTGTGAAACCGAATGTCCGTTTTGCATTCAAAGGTGCGCTAACTTGAATCTAGGGACAAAAGAGAAAACTGTTTCTTTTTATTGTCATATTGCGTTTTAACTGTATTGCATTGCTTAGCGTATGTGTACTTCCTGCTTTGCGTATGTGAACTTCCGGTAGATTTGCCACGTGGTTAAACAATCGTTTTGATAGTTGTTATACATGCATAGTATAATCACTTGTGAAAGCCTCTGAAACGTTATTACTATTGTTGGGAATTTTGTTGATCTTCTGTGCAGAAAAGGTGATTTTGTGATTTCAATACACTAAAGTTGTGATCTATTGTTGAATAGAGTGTCAGTTGCTGTCTGACGAGGCAGATGCCCAACTAGTGAACGGTATATTGGGCAGATATACCGAAGGCGAAAACAAAAGAGGTTTTCGCCAAGCGCGCCCAATAGATCACATGGTTTACTGATAATTAGTATTAGTAGGCGGTGCGATCCGATCGCACGGTAAGGACAACCGTGAGTGTGAATTGGGAGAGCAGCTTGGAGGTATTATACTGGAAAGGCAGGTTGATTGTATCAACTTTGCGCTACCAGCAATAATAAACTCAACAGATTTTGTAGTAGAGCCGGGGTATAGAGGAACTGATACCATTGGGGGCCTACAGTGATATTTCTGTGTTAGGGGTCCTCGCCTGGTGTGAGAAAAAGCGAGTGGAGGTGGCTAGTGGAAATACGTCCACCGGGCATTAGAGATCTCTAGCGGTAGATTGATTGTAGCAACAGGGTTTAAAGTGTTTGTCCACATAGATATTGGTACTGTTCAACATGGGTGCTAAGCATACGCTAGAGATGGCCAGTGTACTGCTTAAGGAAGGGCCTATTGGTTCAGCAAGGTTTCTTATGTGTAAGAAATATGGTGAATACGCAACGGTGGGTCAAGATGACCAAGGATTGTGTTAGGCCTTTCCCAACAATAGGAATTTTTAATTCGTAGGTACTAAAGAATGTAAAAGATAAAGTGTGGTTGATTAAGTCAACAAAAGTGAGAAATAAACATAATGATTGTTTGAAATTGTGGCAAATGGAAGGCAACACGTGGCAGAGCAGCGAATGCACAGCGGAAGTAGGTGTGGTGAAAAGCGCGCCCACTTGAGAAGTGTGGCGAACTCAGCGCAAGCGAGCCCCCTATGTGGCGGGAGGGGTAAGTACAGCCATTATTAAAAATGAAAAAAAGGAATTTGCTAAGTTATATCCTGTTTTAAGTCAGTTCAAAACAAGTGTTTCTGATGAAGAATATGAACCCACAGTAATTTTAGCCATTGCCTATGCTGTTAATATGCTAGAGGTTCAGCGTAAGTATGGAAAGGGGGCAATGGCTGAGATAGGTGAGAGTAGTGTGACCACTAGGAGGGATAACATTCAAAATACTGAAACAGCAAATCCTGTAGTTACTTCTGAAGACAGTGAACCAATGGGTACGTATCCAGTCCGCACAATATCAATTCCCAATGGGAAGGCGGATAAGGATGGTGTAGTTCCTTTAAGAAATGTTACAATACATTGTCCTTGGACTAGATCAGAATTACGTTCCATTATGACTGAATTCCCAGACCCTAGAAAAGAGTTGGCTAAGTGTCAGAAATTTGTTAAAGACTTAGGAAATGCACACGAACCAACCAATAAGGACTGGTGTGTAGTGTTGAGGGCGTGTCTTCCTCCCAATACTAACATACAAAAATTTATTAAAGATTGTTCATTGGAGGAAGATGACACCTTGACAGATGAGATTAATCAAGAGAATATAGAACAAATTGTCACACATTTAGCCATCTATTTTCCAGTAGTAGTGAATTGGAGTAAAATTTTCACCATCAAACAGAAAGATAGTAAAACAGCATCAGATTACTTCGCTAGAGCTCTAACAGCGAAAGCACGCTTCACTGGGATATCAAACATAGGTAAGGACCCACATCACAGAGAGGTAGCTGTAGGGGTATTAATGGATGGCCTTAGAGAAAATTTAAAGCCGAGGGTACAAAAACCTTTTTAGAAAAAGGAAGAGAAAAGTGATAGGTTAATGACGGTAAGTATACAGGCTCTAGAGGGAATGCATACACGACCACCAGCATACAACCCACATAACAAGAGACATAAAATAATCAGGTGTTTCAACTGTAAAGAAGAAGGACATTTCATGAGAGATTGTAAAAAGGAGAGACGCAATACACATAAGGGTGGGTCACATAAGTATCTTCCATAGAGGAATTCACATAGACAAGAGGACTCATACCTGCCCGCGCACGTTATAGCAGCAAATGCAGTGCGGGAAAGCTATAGTCAGCACTAGGGGTCAGGTCATACCTGTAGTCTACAGCCAGTGAGGTTAACTGAGAGTCAGAGAGAAGAACCAACAATGATAGTTCTCTCCTTCTTCCTCCCTTCCAGTCGGGGTCCCTCAGGGCTCTGTCCTTGGACCCTTACTATTTTCACTATACACCTCTTCTCTGGGTGCACTCATCAGCTCCTTCGGCCTCAAGTACCACCTTTATGCTGATGACACTCAACTCTACCTTTCCTCTCCTGATCTCTCTCCCTCCCTTCTTTCCAGGGTATCCGCATGCCTCTCTGCCATCTCCTCCTGGATGTCCTCTAGATTTCTTAAACTCAATCTTGCTAAAACTGAACTCATTGTCTTTCCTCCCTCTCGTACCTCCTTCCCCTCTGACCTCTCCATCACTGTTGACAACTCATCTATCTCCCCTGTTCCCCAACTCCGCTGCCTAGGTGTCATTCTCGACTCCTCTCTCTCCTTTGCCCCTCACATTCACTCTCTCGCCAAATCCTGCCGTTTTCAGCTTCGCAACATTGCCCGCATTCGGCCCTTCCTCTCCCAGGATGCCACCAAATCTCTCGTCCACTCTCTGATTATCTCCCGCTTGGACTACTGCAACCTTCTCCTTATCGGCCTCCCCCTCTCTCATCTCGCTCCCCTTAGATCTGTACTTAACGCCGCTGCTAGGCTTATTTTCCTCTCTCGCCGTTCCACCTCTGTATCCCCACTCTACCAAGCCCTTCACTGGCTCCCCTTCCCCTACAGAATACTTTTCAAGCTCCTCACTCTGACTTACAAGGCCCTCGCCAACTCCACTGCTCCCTACATCTCTAACCTTATCTCTATTCACACTCCCTCCCGCTCACTGCGATCGTCCAACGATCGTCGCCTCTCTTCCCCTCTGATTACCTCCTCTCACGCACGTATCCAAAACTTCTCCCGCGCCGCTCCCCTCCATTGGAACAAGCTCCCCCGCTCCATCAGAACTTCCCCTAATCTGTCCTCTTTCAAACGAACATTAAAAACCCACCTTTTCCTTAAAGCCTTCCAGCCTCATGCCTAAACTCCCACCGGTCGGCTACCTCTCTTTCTCATCCCTTCTTCCCTTCTCCCCCTTCCTCCCGTCTCTCCGTCTCATCCATGTGTCTGTCTGTCTTCAACTCCCTTTAGATTGTTCGCTCCTTTGAGCAGGGCTCTCCTACCTTCTGTTTCCATCACTTTTAACTGCGCTCTCCAGCTACTCAGCTCACCTCCTCTCAGTCCCTCTGCCCTCTGTCTCCTCTCGCTTCTCTCCGCTCCCCTCAGTGACTCTCAACCTGTCATCCGTGCCCACCCTCTTGGGCCATAGTTACCTGCCTGTACTCACTTTTCCCCTCCCTCCCTCTCTTTCATGCTGTGCCTGAGCCCCCAGAGTTATAGTGCTTACTGTTACTTGTACTGTGCTGTTTCACCTTGTACTGTGCCATTGTTTGTCCTTGTACGGCGCTACGGATACTATTCCAGCTATGGGGGTAACGGGAAGAGTGTTACATTATCCTTTAACTAAACCCACAGAAGTTACTATCGGGCCCCTGCATACTAAGCATTCGTTTCTCTTAGCTGCAGCAGCTCCTACTAACTTGCTAGGGAGAGACTTGTTATGTAAAATGGGATGTGTCTTATACTGTACCCCAGATGGTGTGTTCTTAGATATACCAAAGAAGGTCGCGCATGAGGTACAGGATATATTGGACACCCCTCAAAGGTTAATGTTACACTCTACCGTTATAGAACAAAGTCCATCTCAAGTAAAGGGGATGTTGCTGGAAATACCAGGTTCCCTATGGACCAGAGATGGTCAGGACACTGGATTAATGGCAAACGTAGCTCCTGTGATGGTAAATCTAAAAAGTGGTAGGATAGCTCCAAAAACCCCACAGTATCCATTAAAACCGGAGGTGGAACTAGGGGTATATCCTGTTATTGAGAGGCTGTTGCAACAAGGGATTTTAATTCGTACATCCAGCACAACAAATAGTCCCATCTTCCCTGTGAAGAAGAGTGGGGGGAGGGGCTATAGATTAGTCCAGGATTTAAGGGGAATTAATAAAGTTGTTGAGAACCAATTCCCCGTAGTGCCCAATCCAGCTGTCATCCTTTATGCAGATTCCACCGTCTGCTAGTCATTTTACTGTCATTGATCTATGTTCTGCTTTCTTCTCAGTCCCTATTCACCCTGACTGCCAATACCTTTTTGCATTTTCCTACAGGGGAGTGCAATATACATGGACCAGACTTCCCCAGGGGTTCATTGACAGTCCCTGTATTTTCTCTCAAGCCTTACATGACTGTTTACAAACTTTCCAGCCTAAGAATGGGTCTGTTCTAATTCAATATGTGGACGATTTGTTGTTGTGCTCTGATTCTTTTATGTCATGTTTACATGATACTAAATTGTTGTTGCTCCATCTCTCGCAAACAGGGCACAAAGTGGCAAAGGACAAGTTACAGCCATGTCAGACTAAGGTCAAATACTTAGGACACTGTCTCACCCAGGGGCTAAGACACTTGACGACCGACAGAATGAGGCCATACAACACATGACTCTCCCGCAGAACCAGAAGCAAATTCGTACCTTCTTGGGGATGTGTGGATACTGTAGATCCTGGATCCCAGGTTTTTCTATTCTGGCATTACCATTGCAGGAGCTAGTCTCTTCCTCAAAACCAGAATGTGTTGTACACACAGAAGAGTCAGAGCAAAGCGTTCTTTAATCTTGAAGATAGTCTGACTAGAGCACCTGCATTGGGAATACCTGATTTTGAAAAGCCTTTTGAGCTATACTGTACGGAAGCTGATGGTTGTGCAGCAGGTGTCCTCACACAGAAACATGGTGACGCTAGCAGACCGGTAGCATACTACAGTGCACAATTGGACACTGTGGCAAGATCACTCCCAACATGTCTCAGAAGTGTAGGAGCAACTGCTCTTCTGGTAAGGAAGAGCGAGGACGTAGTATTAGGACTTAATTCAATTGTCTATACACCCCATGCTGTATCAGCTCTGTTAAATTCAGCCCAAACCAGACATGTTTCTTCAGCTAGATTCACAAAGTGGGAACTAGCTCTGATGGCACCCTCAAACATCACCATCAAATGATGTAGCACCTTAAATCCAGCTACATACCTTCCGTATGTGTCTCTAGAGACACAAAGGGTGGGAGGTGAGGAGACACTGGGTGATAATGAGTTTGGCAAGAGTACTGATACGCATGACTGTATGGAATATCTGAACCAGACCTTTACTGCCAGGCCCGACATACGTGACTCCCCCTTAGAAAATGTAGATTTTACGTTTTATACAGATGGGAGTTGTCATAGACAGACAGAGACGGGAGAACTGTACGGAAGCTGATGGTTGTGCAGCAGGTGTCCTCACACAGAAACATGGTGACGCTAGCAGACCGGTAGCATACTACAGTGCACAATTGGACACTGTGGCAAGATCACTCCCAACATGTCTCAGAAGTGTAGGAGCAACTGCTCTTCTGGTAAGGAAAAGCGAGGACGTAGTATTAGGACATAATTCAATTGTCTATACACCCCATGCTGTATCAGCTCTGTTAAATTCAGCCCAAACCAGACATGTTTCTTCAGTTAGATTCACAAAGTGGGAACTAGCTCTGATGGCACCCTCAAACATCACCATCAATTGATGTAGCACCTTAAATCCAGCTACATACCTTCCATATGTGTCTCTAGAGACACAAAGGGTGGGAGGTGAGGAGACACTGGGTGATGATGAGTTTGGCAAGAGTACTGATACGCATGACTGTATGGAATACCTGAACCAGACCTTTACTGCCAGGCCCGACATACGTGACACCCCCTTAGAAAATGTAGATTTTACGTTTTATACAGACGGCAGTTGTCATAGACAGACAGAGACGGGAGAACTATGTACTGGCTACGCTGTTGTAGACGATCAGGATGTTGTAGAAGCTGAACCCCTTGGCCCACCTCACTCAGCCCAGGTGGCGGAACTAGTAGCATTAAGGAGAGCTTGTGAATTGGTAAAAGGTAAATCAGCTAATATATATACTGACTCTAGGTACGCCTTCTGGGTAGTGCAGGATTTTGGGGCCCTTTGGCGTCTTAGAAACTTTACGACAGCAGCAGGCACGCCAGTGGCACACTCACAACACATAAAAGGACTTTTGACAGGGATACAGTTACCCAGGACGGTAGCCTTCATAAAGTGTAAAGCTCATACCTCTGAAGAAGACCCGGTGTCATTGGGCAATAACAGGGCGGACGAAGCTGCTAAATGGGCAGCAGGGCAACCTATGACTGTATCGACCGAGACTATGATGGTTTTTCAGACATTAGACATGCAGAAATTAATTGAAATGCAAGATTTGTGTTCCCTGCAGGAAAAGGCGGTCTGGAAGGCGAAGGGATGTGGTCAAGAGTCCTCAGGACTCTGGAGGGATGGACAAGGTTGTTTAACAGACAGTTGGGAAGGCCCGTACCAAGTGCTGCTGACCAGTACCACATCACTGAAGGTTACAGAGAGAGACACTTGGGTCCATTCCACCCACTGCAGGAGAGTCAGTAACCCGGAGAAAGTGCGAGATAAATCTGAGACCGACGACACTGATCTGTCACTCATAAATCTGTTCCGGGAGACCTAAAGCCTGCAGTCAAGACACCTGAACCAGAGACGTTGCCTCAGAACTATGTTTTCAGCGATGGAGTGGCGGTTTTTGTTTTTCTTTTGTTCCAGGATTTTCCTTGTTTTTACTTTTTCTAGGACACTCGATTTTTGTGAAGGAGGATGGAGGACAGAGGCAGGTTCTGGTAGTGATACAGATGAGATGGAGTTATTAGAATACCCACAGCAGCCCATTATCAAGCTTGGTCCCGGGGTTATGAAAAGGTCTGCTAGTTCGGGAACTCGGAGACAGTGTGAGGGGCTATTGTCTGATGAGTATTGTATCTGTAAGTTCTGTGACTCCCTAGTTGAAGAAAAGTGCATCCAGCGATGCAAGTCCACCAGTACCCTGGACATGGGCGGGCATCCTCTGGAGGATTATCACTCCTTAGTGGGTAAGGTTCTGAACCAGACTGAGTGCTGGGTGTGCTCACATGTGCCTCAGGGACAGCATAACATAGGACTAGTACCATTCCCACTAAACATTTCTGAGTTACTAGAATTGAGGGGAGGGAGGCCCATAGAAGGGAGGTACAATAACACTAGGTCCCCTAGTCTGAAGCTTCGACAATACTCCTTAGACAGATCTTTACTGTGCCTAAACATCTCTCATGCAAAGCGTCTGGAGAATTGGGAAGCTGACCTATCAGATCAGACAATGGCTCACCACACTCATTTTGGAGGGAGACTCGTAAGGTCACCAATAGGCAGGACTGTTGATGGACACCACAAATATGGGGGTGTAACTAAACATAAGAAAGTATCCATTGGAAAGGTCTCTATAGGTAATTGTAAGAATGTCATCTATGCTGACACGTGTCTCGAACAAATGGAGGCACTAGGCATGGGTAGTTTTGTCAAAACCTTATGTGATATAATTAATGGGCATACTGTTCCTTATGTTCTTCCTGATGATGTGTACTTTGTTTGTGGGAGAAAAGCTTATTCCTGGGTGACTCCGAGTTCCAAGGGTTTGTGTTTCTTAGCTAAACTGGTTCCTGAAATCATGACTATTACTCCTGAAGAAATGGTTGGTATTCACAAGACTACAGCACCACCATACATACACACACAGTATGAACACCGTGGCAAGAGAAATATGATTCCTGGTGAGGAGCCCATAGCTACAAAATTGATTAGTGAAACCGCAGGTTTTCATGTTATGGTTGCTCTAGACCTCACAAGGACCGCTCGGGGAACGTTAAATTTTAAATATATTGAAGGCCTAGCTAGATTAATAGACAATATCACCGAGATGTATGATGACACTTTCAGGTATACTGGAAGGGAGCTACAAGCGTACAAGAAGGAGTTGGTGCAACATAGGTTGGTACTGAATTATCTCACCTCTATTACTGGTGGATAATGTGTGACTTTGGCCACCCAGTTTGGTGTCAAGTGTTGCACGTACATCACCAATAATACAGACGACCCCAAAGAGGTTGTAGACCGGAAGATGGACGAAATTCTGCAACTGACATGGGAATTTAAAAGGAACCATAATTCTTTGTTATATGAGATCGGGGAAAAGGTGGTAGGTTGGTTCTCGTGGTTGAACCCTGTGAAATGGTTCTCTGGTCTGGGGGAGTGGGTACAGAAAATGGTTGCTAGTGTAGGTAAGCTCCTTCTCCTTATACTGGTTGTCATTTTAGCAATTGGTTTAGGTGTCAAATGTGTTCCTACTGTGTTGAAGTGTGGAAAAAAGTCTTCTGGGAGAATCACTGAGAACGAGACTGAAAGGGTGATACCGAGATCATGGTCTGTGAAGAAGTGTTGTATAATCCACAACTTGAGATGGTGATTAGGTGATATTTTATAACACTATCAAAGGGTGGAGCTGTCGAAATCAGCAAAAATCGGATAAAGTCATTTCAATTAATATCGAGCAAACTTGATTGTCTTTGTCTGAAATTATGCGTAGAGCACGCTACGGCGTGGAAGGGCATATCCAGCTGCAACACGTGGCAATAACAGTTTTTACACTTTTGTATACATTCGCACCAACACACACATTTGTAAATAGTACACATTAATCGTAGTTGCAACACATAGTTTTTTTTTGTCGAAATATAGTAGTGTTTATGTGTAATATTATAAGCTATATGCATATTAGTGATACATATGGTTCAGGTTAAAGGAAAGGTGTCATGTCTGATATCTTGTTAATCCCCTTTACATCAGCAGCTGTCCGGTACATTCGGCGAAGAGATCGCACATTGCATACTCTAGTTATTGATGTTAGGGAATAAACCTTTAATATGATGCTGACTGTAAAATGCTAATGGACTAGTTGTTATTGGAGTTTTGGCGGGAAGAACAGAGCCCATCCCCTGGAGAGATGACCCCCACCTTTGGATTCCTTAGATTGAACCAGCCTATGATCTGCAACCCCCTGGACCTTCCTGAAGCCTGGACCAATAGAAGCAAACCATACCATCTGCATTGTTTCACTGTATTTCTGTTTGCATATAAGCAGGAGCTTTTCATCTAGTGTTCAGACATCTTGTCCACAGACTTCAGGACTGAATGACTGTTTACTGGATCCAGAGCACCTGCGATAAGTAACGGCTGTAATTATTATTATTTTGCTTGAATTATTCTGCTACTTTTTGAGAATAAATATTTGTGCGTTGGAAACACAAATCGAGATTCGACAATCGTTATTAGATAGCGACAAAACGTGCATAACAAGGCAAAGCTGTGTGCTTCTAACAGTAGTGCCTGTGTATTTGTCTAGAATGGTAAATATAATGTATCTTTATAATGTATGTATCAATGCCCCATGTTGGCCACACCCAAAACACAATGAGGTCACGCCTGTTCGGCACATGTTTTCTTTCCTGCTGGAACTGGGGTGGGCCTGTGTACCTTAAATGCCAGGGCTGATTTTTAGTCCCAGTCCGGCCCTGCCTGCAAGCTGCAAACTTCTCACTGCTGTTCACCTGCAAGATGCAAACTCCTCACTGCTGTTCACCTGCAAGCTGGAACTCCTCTCCGCTATTCATCTGCACGCTGAACGAGTATCGTGAGTTGTTGCTAAACCTGTGCTTTATCTATTGGTTCAACTTTACTGCTGGCTGGCTAAGATAACTCTGCTGTTACCTGTTTACTGGACTGTTATTGTGAACTACTTGTTGTGCCGTTGGCTAGTACTTGGGCTCAAGTTACGTGTCTCTGTTTATTTGCTTCATACTACAGCGAACTTACCATTGCAGTTACAACGAATCCTGCTACCTGTAGTTCCACACATGGTTCAGATACTACTCACGTCTCTGCTACTTTTAGGCAACATTCTACTGCACGTGTCAGTGTTCATCCAAGTCCTTGGGTGATGTTTAACGCTTGCTGTTCTACTTAATAAGAATCACAGTGTTTGCAGTACCACCTGCTATGTTGAGTCATCTCTACTCTCGGATCAGCTAAGTTCTATATACTACTCTGTTTGGACTGTAAGCTGTACCAGTGATTCACATTCATATGCTGTGTGGTTCTCTATTGGATCCTAGTGTTCTTGTTTATCATCACTTCGTTGAACTGTATATCATCTCATGCTGTTGCCAAGGGTTACCGACTATGAAGTAGCATATGTGATTAATGTCTGCATTACAACGAATTGCCGTGTATTCATCTTTGCCAATATATATATATCTAATTCCTTCCATTACTGTTGTACCAACATTTAATGTAATACGTTGCAGCATTACTACTTTCTCCTGTGTTATTATTGATGCTTGTAAGCCGTGAACTTATCCTAAGAATATTATTGTGTTCTGCCTCCACCATCCTCTATAGTAGAGGCAATGGATCTGCAAAACAGCCTCAGAGCCGTGACACTCATTTATGTTTTATTTCTGTAAAGTGGATGATCGTTCCCTCTGGATCCACCACTGATCCCTAGAACCTGGCAGATCGCAATGATGGGACATGTTTACTTGGTCAGTCCTTCCTGTGTCCTTACGGATTCTTGTGATAAGGACACATTAATCAGTGAGTCCTTTGTAGGGTCTCACAGACATGATCATGTGTTCGTTCTCCTAGGACCTTACACATATGTATGACAGAGCAATATTAATGGCTAAATCCTGCGTTTATTACCAGTTGGTAATAAACCCCATTGCAAGTTCTCCCCTTGCAATGATATTGTTCATTTAGGCGTCTTCTCTGCAGGTTTCTTCTCAATTTTAATACCTAGCAGGTAATACTGAAAGTTATAAAACAGTAATAACCTCTATATACCTGTGCTGCATTCACTTCTCTGTGTACATTATTATCTTGTATTCTACTGATGTGAGTGAGAGCACTCACTGTGGTTACTGTATACAGAGACTCCTTCTGAGCTACACTACGTAATAATGATATTGCTGTGACCCTTGTTGAATGTTGTTAGAGATTAAGATTAGAACTTTCAAAGTCTCCCAAAGGGAAAAGTTGAATGTTACTTTCCCCAGCCCAAGTATACAAGTTGTCCATCTCTGGCTTAGAGACTTACTGTGCTTGTAGTAGAGTAACTATTACACTAATGAACAAATTTATTCAAAAGTTTACAGCCATCTTTCTTGTAACATGTCATTTGTGCTAGAGTGCGTCATGTGTCTTAGTTGGATGGAGCAAGCAAGATGTTATGGTCGGTGTTTTTCACGACATGGGACTGTCACTGACTGTTGGACGTGACGTCATCATCATGTCCCGATGCTGTCATTGAGGAGCTGCGCCAAGAGGAGCAGCAGATAGAAAAGAAGAAGATAGAAGTAAAGAAGACCATAGAAAGGCAAGCAAAGAATAGTATGATGATTGAAGGCAGTGATATAAGAGGGCCCAGTGTGATGCAAATGGGCCCAGTCTGATGAAGGGGGGAGAGCAATGTGATGAAGAGGAAGCAGTGTAAAAAGGGGACCAGTGTGATGAAGGAGGAGCAGTGTGATGAAGGAAGAGCAGTGTGGTGAAGAGGGCCCAGTGTGATAATGGGGCAGGCATATCTGTTATTTGCTGCTCTTAGTGTGATTTTATAGCTATATAGTGTTTTATTTAAAATAAAGTAAAGAACAGACCTGACCAACTTCTAGCCTAAAATACATTAATTTGTAAGACACATAGTAGTAGGACACAGTGCCTACAGGAGTCTGGACTGGAGAGGGGCCAGGATTAATCTATAAACCGCGCCACCTAAAAGAAAAGTCTAGATCCGCCCCTGTCCCAATTTACTAATAAAAACATATTGCAATACTCGAGTGATACTCGGCTGCCCGGCGATACTGGACAAGAGTGGTGAGGCTAATCTTAATGATTTGCCAGTCCAGTCCCGGGGCATATACGCATAAGCACATGCGTGACCCCACTAGCCGGCGTTGCTTGGGCTTTCAGTTCTACTTGTTTAAAGAAAAAATTACAAAAAATAAATACAAAAATATATATAAAAAAGAATTCTAAAATATTAAGTATAGGAAAAAAATCTCTCCACTTGGGGGGCTTCTGCCAGCAATAGCACTGTGGTAGCCTTTGTTAGATAAGGAGAAGCCCTATCTTAGGTTGAAATGGGCTTTTCTCCGTTTGATAAATAGACTCATTAGGTGTCATCTCCAGGGGGGCATGTTACACTTGTGAATGTGAACATACTCTTACTGACTCAACCTTTGGTTGCCTGCCCCATTCTGCCCCTCCAGGTGTTAGGGGCTTCAAATCTAGATGTGGAGCTATTGGTATGCATGTGTGGTACCAAAATACGTATACATCACCACAATTGATGAATGCCCAACTCCAAATAAGACTCTATGGGGCAGGGCCGGACTGTCCATCTGGCTCTTCTGGCAAATGCCAGAAGGGCCAATGGCCAGATGGGCCGGCCCGACTCCTCCTGTCTTCCTGGTGGCTGGTTCCTCCCTCGGAACCAGCCACCTTTATTGCGCCCTCCTCAACTCCCTCCCCCATTATGCTGTGCCGCGATTGTCGGGGGAGGGGGGTCGTGGGGGTGCTGCAATTTTCGCGGGGGGTGCCGCAATTTTCGTGGGGTGGGGGGGGGGGGCGCGATGGTGACGGGAGTTGCAGGGATGTATGGGAGAGCCAGGGGGTAGGGGCTGCTGGGAGAGGGGGTGAGAGAGTCAGGGGGGAAGGGGGTGCTGGGAGAGAGGGTGAGAGAGCTAAAGGGGAAGGGGGTGCTGGGAGAGGGAGTGAGAGAGCCAGAGAGGAAGGGGGTGCTGGGAGAGGGGGTGAGAGAGCCAAAGGGGAAGGGGGTGCTGGGAGAGGGGGTGAGAGAGCCAAAGGGGAAGGGGGTGCTGGGAGAGGGGGTGAGAGAGCCAAAGGGGAAGGGGGTGCTGGGAGTGGGGGTGAGAGAGCCAAAGGCAAAGGGGGTGCTGGGAGAGGGGGTGAGAGAGCCAAACGGGAAGGGGGTGCTGAGAGAGGGGGTGAGAGAGCCAAAGGGGAAGGGGGTGCTGGGAGTGGGGGTGAGAGAGCCAAAGGGGAAGGGGGTGCTGGGAGTGGGGGTGAGAAAGCCAAAGGGGAAGGGGAAGGGAGTGCTGGGAGTGGGGGTGAGAGAGCCAAAGGGGAAGGGGGTGCTGGGAGTGGGGGTGAGAGTGCCAAAGGGGAAGGGGGTGCTGGGAGAGGGGGTGAGAGAGCCAAAGGGGAAGGGGGTGCTGGGAGAGGGGGTGAGAGCCAAAGGGGAAGGGGGTGCTGGAAGAGGGGGTGAGAGAGCCAAAGGGGAAGAGGGTGCTGGGAGAGGGGGTGAGAGAACCAGGGGGGAAGGGGGTGCTGGGAGAGGGGGTGAGAGAGAGCCAGAGGGGAAGGGGGTGTTGGGAGAGGGGGTGAGAGAGCCAGGGGGTGCTGGGAGAGGGGTTAGGAGCCAGGGGGTAGGGGGCGCTGGAAGAGGGGGTGAGAGAGCCAGGGGGTGCAGGAAGAGGGGTGAGAGAAACAGGGGGTAGAGGGTGCAGGAAGATGTGTGAGTGCCAGGGGGGTAGACAGTGCAGGAAGACGTGTGAGAGCACTAGGGGAGCAGGTGAGTGCAGGGGGTCAAGTGAGAGGGACAAAGGAGAAGATGGTGCAGGGGCATAGGTAATAGAAAGTGTAAAGGGAGATACATCTTAAGAATGGGAATGTCAGGGATGCAGCCATCATAAAACACAAGTAATAATGAAGAATGGGAATGCACAGAGGGGACAAGTGTTAAAAAAACTAAAAAATCAAGCCTTCATACTCCATTCACTTATATTTTCCATACCCCCACTTCTAAATTTCCGCTTCGACCACTGCCCTCTGTTCCTGTTCCCGACTGCCTGTGTGAGCTGCTGATCCCTTCTCGCCCAGCGCGCCCAGTAGGAGAACAGAACACAGGATACCATAATCAGGTAAGTTCATATATTTTCTCGTGTGCAATGTGTTTTTAACAAATACTTTCATGAACTAGGGGCACTACTGTGTATCCAATGACGTTTAAAACACTATGTATTGCTCATTATTGCACTGTAATGTTTCTTGCATATTTATCTGTACAGAGATTTTTAATTAAGAGGAAAAAACATTGCTTGTCATAAATTTTATCTGTGATTGTGTCAATATATCTTTTTTTGTTTGCATTGTAAATGGTGTATTAAGCTGCTCCTGGGACTCACACTCTCAGTATCTGATATGCTGTACCAACTTTATTGATTGAGTTTTTGTCTGGGCACTACTAATGGTTTGGGGGCACTACTATGGCATAATGTTATTTGGGGACACTATTGTGGCATAATATGACCTTGGGGCACTATGATGTGGCATAATATGAACTGGGCGCACTACGGTGTGGCATAATATGAACTTCTGCCAAAGGCAAGTCTTTCATTGTTGAATATGATGGGAGCCCAAAGAAATTGCTGTATTGTGGCCCAAAATTCCTCTTGTCGGCCCTGCCTGTGAGTTAAGGGGGTAGACGTCTCCAGGTAAATAATCTAAATGTTTTCCATCTGTTTTCCATCAAACTGATGGATCACAACCAATTGTCTCTCACCCACCTCCAATATTCCCCTTAATTTATATACTGTGTTATTTAAAATGAATAGAAAAGACGCATATCCAGTTACTAAAAAAAGTTAGTAAAAAAAATATTAATTAATATTAATTAACTTTTAATGCGGTCGTGTGGGTTCAAATGATCATTCAATAGTTATGTTTTTTTTTTAGATATATGTTAGAGTTTTATTTCATGTGGAATGAGTCATGAAAATTCTGCCATTACTATTTAATTGAGGGAAAAGGGTACCTGTTGACTATATGTGTGTAAGTATTCTGTTGTTGCTATTTTATGGGAGATTTGAAAAAAGCAAAACATTGGTTTCCTACAGTGGCACCTGTATAATTGGTGGTATTGCTGTAGTATGGGGTGGCGTGGTGGCGGCAGTGTTGTAGTGTGTTTGGGGGTTAGTATTGTTAATAAGTAGGAGAGGGTATTGCTGTAATGTGGGGGGTGATGCCGGTTGCTGTAATGTGGGGGGTGATGCCAGTTGCTGTAATGTGGGGGGTGATGCCGGTTGCTGTATTGTGGGGGGTGATGCCGGTTGCTGTACATCATAATACATCATAGTACATCATATTGTACAGCACCAGCAATGCGCACTGCGCCAGCATCAGTGTGCAACAATATAGTGCATTGGGCCCACAACACGTGGGCCTGTGTGCTTTAAATGCCAGGGCTGATTTTTAGTCCCAATCCGGCGCTGCTATGGGGCATATTCAATTAGGTTTCCGGTTCACGGTAACGCACGTTACTGCGGAACCTGCGCAGTATTGGCGGTAATACGGTACCACAATAATGCAGATTTTCCTACGCAACCCTATGGAGTGCGCACGAAAATCCACGTTATTGAAATTCTGTGGATTGACTTCACGGACCGGAAACCTAATTGAATATGCCCCTAAATGGTGAGTATTATTGTTGGTGATATGAACAATTGAATTAGAGTGTAAACACAATTGCATACCTGTGTAGTAGTCGGATTGATAATGCTGAATCACTGTAGTCACATGGCACTGGTCACAAACAGAAGACTAATTTCACTAAATGGACCAGTATCAGCATTAAAAATGTTCAAGATGTCTGCAGTGGTTCTGCATTCCCAGACTTCAGCAACATAACACTCCAACTGGAGACATTGCTGTACACTTCGTATGAGTTGTTAGTAAATGGCGTATGCAGAGAACCTGTCCCTAATGTCACTCCCTCTTTAACCCGCACGGTTTTCCGGGCATGGAAGACTGTACTGAGGTTGTACTCCTCCTATCCAGTAATTCTCTCTCTTAACCTATAATCTTTTATTACTGAATTAAACGTTCCCTGATTTCATTTATTGGACTAGGAACAGTATTGTTGTTGCTCTTCTCTTGAGTGGTTTTATATTCAAAGATGATGCTGCTTTTAATATTAAAAAACACACAGCTTAAACACGTGTTTAGCTGTGCTTAAATGCTTAAATGTGCGTTGGCATTTAAGCCGTGTGTTTTCCTTCCTTTATAATCTCGATTAGAGCACAAATCGATTACTACGCAGGACAACTCAGAGCAATTTAGTAGCGTATGCCCAGAGCCCGATTAAGGGATCCAGCCGCCCTAGGCTAATACACCAGTTGCCCCCCCCAACTCCCCACCTTACCACCAATTTATATATATACAGTGGTCAAAATGTAAATTTAGAATAGTTTTACAATGAAAACATTAGAAGTGGTGTCATGGCATACCACCATCTACCAGCCCACTTCCACCAGTGTATATATATTATTATTATTATTATTATTATTATTATTATTTACATAAACACAAATCCTTCACTGCTGCTGTTCAGAGAAGCCTTGCATACTTCTTAATGAGACAACTTAGTGAGACAATTAAATATATAGTTTATTAATTTAGAACACATAACTTTGAAAGTACCTTTGCCCACATTTACCTTCTTCTATGCGACGCTGTAGCTTGCTGTCTGCACTGGATCCTGCTGTCATCACACATGCAGTCAGAGGAGGAGAGATGGGTGGCACACACAGCGGTGGAGGGAGAGAGATCAGAGGCCACTTTATGTAATCGAAGGAAGTATACTGTTCACGGGGCTTGGCTCCTCAAGCACCCTATTCAAGGGCTGGGAGGAGGATTTTCGGGGAACGGGAACGGGAACTCCCCCCCCAAAAATGCACATCTGATTTTAACTACTACACAAAGGGCCGTTCACATTCTCCTATTTATTTTCCAGGACTGATTACTGCAATTGGAAAATAATGATAAAAAATGGGAGGACAATGCAAGAAAATTTATTGTTATAATATCAGGGTATATTTTATTGTAATGTTTAATGTCATACTGGTTAAATCATCCCCCCTCTCCCTTAAGTTCAACAGGGATGTTCTGCTTAATTACTGGATCTTGATGTATGTACCGGTACTTGTTTTGCTATTTTATATAAGACCACTCGAATTTTCAGCCAATAAGGTAGATATTAGCTAACTGTGTATTTATGCTAATGAATGCTTCCCTGTAAAGCTAGATAATTCTAAAGTTAAGTATCATCTCACATTATTTCCCTGGGGCTGGAAGGCTGGTGATCAGGGCTCTGTGGCGAATAACTGTCATCTAGTCACTGTGGTGAGTGCACAGTGTTCGTCGGCACTTTCAGGTATGTGTATGGGAGCTGCAATGGACCAAAATAAAAAAGCAAATCTCAGATCCACAGCCAGGCACATTAATCGCTTGTTCAGACAGGGAAGTGAGGACACAGTGGCTATACTGCCTACACTCCTGTGAGGAGGGGAGGGGAGGGAGAGGAGAGATCAGAGGGGAGGGGAGGGGTGCCTGATCACTGAGGATCACTGACGATCGCCGGCATTTATAAAAAAGAAAAATATAAACACATTAAAAAAAACATGCTTGTTAAAGTGACAGCGTTGCGCCCCCCAGGACACAGCGCCCCAGGGTTATGCAGCAAGCTGTGATGCACTGTGTGTCCTGACACCTTTCTATCATAGCCAGCATTTACTTTTTCAGCAATTTGTGCTACAGTAGCTCTCCTGTGGGATTGGATCAGACAGGTGCAATCGTAACAAGATAATTAATGTTATTCCCTTCACTTGTCAGTGTTTTTAATGTTTTGGCTGACTGGAGTCTTCAATCCAGAGTGGTTACAGACCATCTGCAGGGAACTTCCTTTAAAGGCAAAGTGGGAGTGTCATCTGTCAATCAAGCCAGGACTGTGGGAGGAGTGTCACATATTAAAACCTGTACGGTGCATTTTTGCATGGCGACCAAAAGTGTATGCTTTACTTATTGTGATAGAACAATAAAGCATTGTTTTCAGCAAAAAAATTGTCCATTGAATGGTGCCGTGCAACAATATATATATTGTAGAACTTCTAACACCCCTTGTGATGCTGACACTCCGCAGACATCAGTCACAAGCAGCTTCTTTCTTTAAATCAATGGTGCTTTATTGTGCACATCACAACAAACAGCAAACTTTCCATTGGGATGACACCAGTAAACAACCTCAAGTTGCATACACCTTCTTGTGACCTTAATGCAAGTCTACCACAGTCCATCTCTCTAACTACTGGCAGACTTGTTCAGCATCAGTCACCACGCACTAGTGCACATTTCAGGTTTATATACACATCCCCTCCCTTTGATCTAATTACCTCATTAGACCAGCTGTGTGTAGGCCAGGATTTTATATATTGTAACAAAGGGAGGCATTTATCTGGCAAAATGCAGGAAAAACATAAAAGCAGCAATGCACCTAGTTTAAAGATAAAGACTTAGGTACAGGACACTATTATTTATCACACATAAGTCGCAAGTTATGTCCAAGGGAAAGAAAATTTGCCATCGTGGAGGAAAGAATGTCTCGCCATACAATGGGCTAAAGAAGCTCTGTGCTATTATCTCCTAGGCAGAGACTTCACCTTAATAACAGACCATGTACAATTGAGGTGGATGCGGAACAACCTGGAGTTAAATGGCCAGGTAACCAGCTGGTTCTTGGCACTGCAATCTTTTAAGTTCTCAGTAGAACATAGACCCGGGATTCTCCATAAAAATGCAGATGCGTAGTCACGAAAGTTTGCACTCCACATCGGTTGACAATAAGGATGAGATAGTGACTTTACAGCATATCACTTTCTAATAAGATTACTGTGATAAGGCATTATATTAAAGACTACTAATTTGCAACACGTTTCCATACTCAGTGACCCCCGTGTAATTCAGATCCTTTATTGACAGTGACTGATTTAATAGAGACTATTATGTCCCTATATTAAAATGATTGAAATTAACAATAAGATCTAGAATTATTCATACACTTTATTGATTCAGCAGTAGAGAGATTCACAATATAATAGAATTATTGTTGATTATAATAATAACAGAAATTAGTGGATTAAACAACACAACACAGTGAGGCATGGCAGTTGATTTGCCATTTTAGTATTATCTTTATTATTTTGTTCACTTTATTTATTTTCTTTTTCTTTTTTATTTCGCTACTAGTGGTACTATGGTATCATATTAGGGATAAATATAGAATGCTTTAAAATGAAACAATAAAATGTATGTTTTAATATGAATCTACAATCACGAGTGCCCTTACATTACATGTTTTCCTCTTCAGTATCCTTGCCATGCCAGGGGGCCCGGGCCGGGCCCTCTCCGCTAATTTAATTTTTATTTTATTTTTTTATTTTTTGCGATTTTTTTTAAATTTATTTTTTCCTCGCAGGGGGGCGGGAGGTATTCGTTGGTGTGGGCAGCTGGAAGAAAAAAAAACAAAAAAAACAAAACGATACTCACGTGATCACGCGGCGCCGTGTCCCTCCTCTCCTCTTCTCCATTCACACTGACTGGCGGGCGTGACGTCATCAAGTCACGCCCGTCAGTCAGTGAAGAGCGCCGCAGCCAGCATGAAGAAAGAAGACAGAAGAGGAGACAGAAGAGAAGAAAAGAAAGGAAAGAAGTTGACAAAAGGTAAGTAAAGAAACGGAGAGGCAAGGGGAGGAAAACAGAGAGGGACAGTATTATAAAGAAAGGGGAGAGAGAAACAGAGGAGGAAAAAAAGCAGAGAGCCCCAGAGGAATAAAAAAAAAAGTGGGAAAGAGGAACAGAGGAGAAAAAAAAGGAAGGAGGAACAGAGGAGGAAAAAAAGGTGGGAGAGAGGAACAGAAGAGAAAAAAAAGTGGGAAAGAGGAACAGAGGAGGAAAAAAAGTGGGAAAGAGGAACAGTGGAGGAAAAAAAGGAGAGAGGAACAGAGGAGGAAAAAAAGGTAGGAAAGAGGAACAGAGGAGGAAAAAAAAGTGGGAAAGAGGAACAGAGGAGGAAAAAAGGTTTGGGGGCTATTGAATGTTGGGGTGAGTTTAGGGAGAATGAGGTCTATTTATTAAATGTGACTATGAATTATTTAATGGCAGTGATGGTTGCAAGAAATAGGTACTGCTGGGGCTGTTTGCAGGAAGGGAAATAGGTTTATTTATTAAATGTGAATAGTATTATTTTAATGTTGGGGCTGGAGGAAGGCCTAATTATTAATCGTGAGTGCTATTGATTTAACGCCGGGGTTGGCTGTAATTTTCTAAATGTAGCCATTTTTTTTAAAAAATAGGTCCTTCAACATTCCTGGATCCGGACAAGCCACAACTAAAGAAACCAGCAGCCACAGGTGGAGAAAGTGAGAAGAACAGGTAGGAGAGAGCAGCACAATGTGTGAAATGTTGTGATTCTAGTAGGGACAATGGCAATTTTTGGTGAATGTTGTGCCCAATGTAAGGTGTAGGCCAAGACTGAACTGTTTGTGTACACACTGCATTCTTTGTATACTACACTGTGGTGGTAGATGTCCTGAAAGTCAGGAGTGCTTGAACATATGTGACGCTCCGACGAATTGAGAGTCTAGTGATTTTGATGCTAGCCACGCCCCAATGGCACATTTGCCACGCCCCCAAACGCATGACCACACCTCTGAAAAATTTTGCACCGCCGTTAGGCTAGCCACGCCCCTGAATGTATTACTACACACTAAATTTGTTGTACCCGGGCCCTGAATTCCTCTTGGCAGCACTGTGTATGTAATATATACACAAATCATTATGAAATGACACTCAAGGGATTTAAAACAGATAATGATCTCCAGCAAAAAGGTGGGTATTCCTGCTAACTCCAATGTTTCAATTACATATTATTATATTATACTGAGGAAAGTTATGAATATGTAAGTGAAACGTTGAAGTTATCTGGAATAAACTGCCTTTTGCTGGAGATCATTATCTGTTTTACATTCCTTTAGTGTCACTTCATATGGATTTGTTTACAACTCTTCTGATGATTACAATGAAGTGTAGAGGACGGCAGCAAGATTGAATACATATGATATTATGAGAGTGCCTGGCTTCTGGACATAGATGTGTATATATATATATATATATATATATATATATAAAAAGAATGAAACTAACAAGCAGTCACAGAATGAGGCAGATTACTGAAATGGGCACATAATATGAAAAGCACTGGAATTAAAGTCAGTACCAAATGACTTGTTGTGGTCTTTGAATAAAAGAAATTGGAAGGTTGAAATTACAAAGCAATGTTGAAGACAGAAACATATGCAGAGTCTGAGAAATGCAAACATTAAACAAATGGTGATTCATTAGTGGAGTGTAGATTGAAGATGTGAAGAAGTTGGTATGAAGCTTGTCAAAAGAGATGCTCACTGACCCCCGTGTTTTTGTTTTGGTTTTGGATCTGGATTACCTTCCGGTTTTGGTTTTGCCAAAACCTCCCTTGCGTGTTTTGGTTTTGGTTTTAGATCTGTATTTTTTTAGAATAATTGCTAAAATATGCTAAAATCACATAATTGTGCTGTTTTTTTTGATCCTACATTATTATTAACCTCACTAACACTAATTTCAAGTAATTTGCAGTCAGTTTTGACCACCCCACAGATCACATTATTATTTTTATACACTTTTGGACCAATACTGCAGCGACCTGGCTGGATGGTAAGCGACAGAGCAATGACTCAAACACACGGCTGCTCCTAGCACATCTAGGAAACATTGGCACACAGCAGTGGCAGAAAAGAAAAGTGGTGCAAGATGGAATTGTCCTTGGATCATGAAACCAGTTATGGTTCATTTGATCGCTCTACCTGTTTCTTGGATAAGTGAGGTAATTCTACAGCTAATACATGGCAACGATCGCTCCACCTGTTTCTTGGATAAGTGAGGTAATTCTACAGATAATACATGGCAACGATCGCACCACCTGTTTCTTGGATAAGTGAGGTAATTCTACAGCTAATACATGGCAACTGTCACGATCTGCCTGCAGCATACTGCTTTGCCTGGCAGCTTATAACCTGGACTATCAGACTTTATTATTTGTGTTAATTTTGTGTTGCAGCAGTACCTCTGATCACCAGAGGTGCTGCTATTGTGCCTGTTCCTAGTTCCTTAGGAGTTAACATTGCCTCACTCATTATCCCATGCACCTGGGTGTGTCCCATATATACCTGTCACTCCCAGCACACATTGTTGGTTATTGTTGTCATATCCTGATGTCACATCCTGTTATTACTTGTTCCTGCCTTCTGATATGCTTCTGGTTACTTGCTGCTTGGGATTTGTTCATATTACCTCCTGCTTCCTGCATCAGCTTTGCACATGGTATTTACTACAAACTTGATTACCTGCTATTTGTACATTTCTGCAAATAAACACAGAGTGTTTTCACCATATTCGTGGCTCCTAGCTGTATTCCTGTATGTAACCGTGACAGTATAACTAGGGATGTGCACCGGCCACTTTTGGTGTCTCGTGTTTTGTGTTTTGGATTTGCTTGATGTTTTGGGTTCGGATTCATTTTGCAAAACACCTGTCGAAAGGTTTTGGTTCGGATTTAAGGTTTTGGATTTGGATTTATTTTGAAAAAAGCATAAAAAGTTCCAAAATCAAGTTTTTGGGCTTATTTTCACTCCTACGCTATTATTAACCTCAATAACATTCAATAACAATCATTTCCACTAATTTCCAGTCTATTCTGAACACCCTCACACCTCACAATATTGTTTTTAGTCCAAAACATTTCACCGAGGTAGCTTTCTGGACTGCATAGTGGAGTGGTCCCGGTACCCAATTTGGTACCGGGGCCACAATATATCACCCTCAACTGGTCTGAATTCCACCAAAAAAGTATCTGGACTGCGTAGTGGAGTGGTCCCCACAATATAATAAAAAATCCCTCAACTGGTCTGAATTCCACCAAAAAAGTATCTGGACTGCGTAGTGGAGTGGTCCCCACAATACAATAAAAAAACCCTCAACTGGTCTGAATTCCACCAAACAAGTATCTGGACTGCGTAGTGGAGTGGCCCCGGTACCCAATTTGGTAGCGGGGCCACAATATAATAATAAAACCCTCAACTGGTCTGAATTCCAGTGCACAGATGGCGGACACCGGATGGACGTCTAAAACCAACATAGCAGTTAAGGGCGCAGTTCCTTTTTTTTGTGACTGCACAAACAATTAACGTAGTAATAGAATTGACAGTTTTGTTTTTTTTTAAATATAGAAAGAAAGAAGGTAGTACTAGAAATGGCAGTTATTCGAATCCCCAGGAGAGTCTAAGTGGGGTGAGGCACAGAGAGATTATTTCCCTCAGTTTCTCTAACAGGTTGTCAGTGTTGTGCCTCTTCTTAAAACCTGTGATACATAACTACACACACTCGGCAAAGCTTTTACAAATTATCTGCGGCACAGGAGAGTACCACTGGACTGTACTTTAATAGCAGTACCTATTATTTTTGGGTACAGCAACAGTGAATGATCGTAGTTAGACTTTTAAATAGCAGTACAAGCTAGATTTTTTAAAATTTTGTAATATTTTTTTCCAATTATTTTTGGAAAATTTTTTATTATTTTTTTTTAAATTCATTTTTTATATTTTTTTTTATAAATTTAAATTTGTTTTTTTAGAACTTTTAGATAACTTGGAAATAACAATGCCCTTAGCAGAACAGACCACAGTTCACAGGAAATACAGAAAGTAAAGAAGGTAGCAATAGAAATGGCAGTTCCTCTTTTTTGGAACTGCACAGTGATGAAAATGAAGGTGGAGCTGGTGGCATGTCACGGTCCTCTTCAGAGGACAATCTCCTGACCAGCAGGTCTTTGCACAGCTGTAGACTTGTGTCCGCCGGAAACAGAGACACAACATACGCTTTAAACCGAGGATCGAGAACGGTGGCCAGAATGTATTCCTCTGCCTTTAAAAGACTGACCACCCTCGGATCCTGGCAAAGAGTACGAAGGGCTTCATCCACAAGAGCTACATGCTTGGTGGAATCGCAATGGTGTACCAGCTCCTCCCTCACTTTCTCCAGCTGCTTCTGCAAAAGCCTGATCAGGGGAATCACCTGACTCAAGCTGGCAGTGTCGGAACTGACTTCTCGTGTGGCAAGTTCAAATGGCTGCAGAACCTTGCACAACACGGAAATCATTCTCCAGTGCGCTTGACTCAGGCGCATCCCCACTCCATTTCCTATGTCGTAGGTGGCTGTGTAGGCTTGAATGGCCTTTTGATGCTCCTCCATCCTCTGCAGCATATAGAGGGTGGAGTTCCAGCACGTCACTACCTCTTGTTAATTTAGATTGCAAGGCTTGTAAATTCTTTGAAGATAAAAAAAAGCAGGCTGCACAGACTGTGGAGCTAGAAAGTGAAATTAAATGGACCACGTTACTTTGGTGGCTATCTATGCCCACCCCCCCCCCCCCCTGCCCTACACTTGTAGTTGAATATAAAAAAAGCAGCCTGCATAGACTGTAGAACTAGAAATTCAAATATACAAAGAAATGGACAAAGGCAGTTTGGTATCTGTCTGCATCAGATCCCCTCTCCACTAAGAGTAAAATAGAAAACTATTCAGCCGTTATATAATCTAGAATATAAATAGAAATTGAGAAAGGCAATTTGGTATCTGTCTGCATCATAATCATCAACATCCTCCTCAGCGCCAGCTACATCAATATCCTCCTCTCGGTGTACAACATTCACACCTTCATTAGCCAAATCTGTAACTGGACTGTGGGTGATACTTCCAGCATATGCAGAGGGCGTGCTGCAAATGGTGGAAGGAGCCACCTCTTCCCGTACAGTGATGGGAAGGTCAGGCTTCGCAACCACCAACACCCTTGGACTCGCCTTGGGGATTTGTGATAATTTCTCTTTAGAAGGCAGAGTTGTTTCCTGTGTTGTTGCTGACAGCATAACTCTCTTAAATTTTTTGTAGGGGGGGAGGAGGGCTTAGTTCCTTGGGTGAAGCTGAACCACTAGTCATGAACACGGGCCAGGGCCTAATCCGTTCCTTGCCACTGCGTGTCGTAAATGGCATATTGGCAACTTTACGTTTCTCCTCAGATGATTTTAAGTTTCTCTTTTTGCTACTTTTACTGAACTTGGGCTTTTTGGATTTTACATGCCCTGTACTAGGAGATTGGGCATCGGGCTTGCCAGACGACGTTGATGGCATTTCATCGTGTATGTCATGACTAGTGGCAGCAGCTTCAGCATTAGGAGGAAGTGGGTGTTGATCTTTCCCTACTTTATCCTCCAAATTTTTATTCTGCATTATATGTAGCACAAGAGAGTGTACCCCGAAGCCACACACACTCGGCAAAGCCTTTAAAAATTATATGCGGCACAGGAGAGTACCACTGGACTGGAGTTATACAGCAGTACTACTGGACTTATACTGCAGAATGAGTGAAATTTGTAATATGGCAGTAACAACAATGGACTTTTACTGCAGAATGAGTGAACTTTGTAATATTGCAGTACCACTGGACTTATACTGCAGAATGAGTGAACTTTGTAATATTGCAGTACCAATGGACTTATACTGCAGAATGAGTGAACTTTGTAATATTGCAGTACCACTGGACTTATACTGCATAATGAGTGAACTTTGTAATATTGCAGTACCAATGGACTTATACTGCAGAATGAGTGAACTTTGTAATATTGCAGTACCACTGGACTTATACTGCAGAATGAGTGAACTTTGTAATATTGCAGTACCAATGGACTTATACTGCAGAATGAGTGAACTTTGTAATATAGCAGTACCAATGGACTTATACTGCAAAATCAGTGAACTTTGTAATATAGCAGTACCACTAGACTTATACTGCTGAATCAGTGAACTTTGTAATATAGCAGTACCAATGGACCTATACTGCAGGATTGTTTTGGGATATTTTTTTTTTTTTATATAATTACTTTTTTTGTAATTTTTTTATAACTTTTTTTGAAATTTTTTATAATTTGGGAATAATGGAGAAATAACAATGCCCTTAGAAGGACAGAGCACAGGACACAGCACCACTGGACTGAACAGGACACAGCACAGGACCCAGCAGCACCACTGAACTCAGAAGGACAGAGCACAGGACACAGCACCACTGGACTGAACAGGACACAGCACAGGACCCAGCAGCACCACTGAACTCAGAAGGACAGAGCACAGGACACAGCACCACTGGACTGAACAGGACACAGCACAGGACCCAGCAGCACCACTGAACTCAGAAGGACAGAGCACAAGACACAGTACCACTGGACTGAGCAGAACACAGAGCACAGCACAGAACTGAACAGCACGAGATATAGCAGGACAGAGGACCACCTAACACACCCTCCCTCTACCCTGATCAATGCCCAAGTGAAGATGGCGGCGACTAGCGGGGAATTTATAGGATCCGAGTATCGCGAGATCCGACAGCGGGATTATGACTCAGAGCCTCGGTTTCAGTTTTGCAATTGGCGGGAATACCCAGATCTGTCTCAGATCCGGCTCGGATCGGCAACGTTTGGGTGGGCTCGGATTTCAGAAATCCGAGTGCGCTCATCTCTAAGTATAACCAGCCCAAAGAAAAAACAGCTTAGGAGTCGTGTGGAAGATATTTTCTGGGACCTTTTTCTGCAATTCTTTTTTCATTTGTTTTTGCAACATGTCTGTTTCACCAATCTTGGAATTGCCACTGCTACAAACCTTACAGATGGACATTATTTTGCTACGTTCTCAGCTTGCTAGATTTTCCGCTTTACTTGTGGACCCTCTCAAGAGACTGTCTGATTATATCTCTCCTAATACAGAAGCTGCTGGTCTGTCTCAATCCAACTTTACTGTTGCTGAAGCTGTGCAAACAGTACCTCCTAATTGTGCTTCTACCAATTTGCTGTTTAGTAAGAACTATGGGGTAACTAATTCCCAGTTCACAGGTGGTCCACGCCCCCATCTGACCGAAGAGGAGCGACGGCGCAGAATAACAAACAAGTTGTGTCTCTACTGTGCCAGCAATGCACACTTCTTACAGGACTGTCCTATCCGTAGACCACGACTTCCTATGCAGCAGCCAGTGTGCTCCTCTCCAGACCCTGGATTTGTCTGCACTTCACCTTCTGTTGCTATATTACAACCTGATCTGTTCCCTGGGATGGAGCCTAATCCGCCAGTTGCCACCTGTCCTGTGGTGCCAGCTCCAGTTGCCACCTGTCCTGTGGTGCCAGCTCCAGTTGCCACCTGTCCTGTGGTGCCAGCTCCAGTTGTCACCTGTCCTGTGGTGCCAGCTCCAGTTGCCACCTGTCCTGAGGCGCCAGCTCCAGCCGCCTGTCCTGAGGTGCCATCTCCAGCCGCCTGTCCTGAGGCGCCAGCTCCAGCCGCCTGTCCTGAGGCGCCAGCTCCAGCCGCCTGTCCTAAGGCGCCAGCTCCAGCCGTCTGACCTGAGGCGCCAGCTCCAGCCGCCTGCCCTGAGGCACCAGCTCCAGCCGCCTGTCCTGAGGCGCCAACAACCTCTGTCTCCTGTTGCGAGCTCCCAGCCTCTGTCTCCTGTTCCGAAGTGCCAGCCTCTGTCTCCTGTTACGAGGTGCCAGCCTCTGTCTCCTGTTCCGAGGTGCCAGCCTCTGCCTCCAGCCCTGAGGTGCCAGCCTCTGCCTCCAGCCCTGAGGTGCCAGCCTCTGCCTCCAGCCCTGATGTGCCAGCCTCTGCCTCCAGCCCTGATGTGCCAGCCTCTGCCTCCAGCTCTGAGGTGTCATCATCTGCCTCCAGCTTGGAGTCTGCTGCCACTGTGTCCGGTCCTGAGTCTGCAGCCACTGTGTCCGGTCCTGAGTCTGCAGCCACTGTGTCCGGTCCTGAGTCTGCAGCCACTGTGTCCGGTCCTGAGTCTGCTGCCACTGTGTCCGGTCCTGAGTCTGCTGCCACTGTGTCCGGTCCTGAGTCTGCTGCCACTGTGTCCGGTCCTGAGTCTGCTGCCACTGTGTCCGGTCCTGAGTCTGCTGCCACTGTGTCCGGTCCTGAGTCTGCTGCTACGGTGTCCAGTCCGGAGTCTCCTGCCGCTGCCTCTGCATGCGAGTCTCCTGCCACCGTGCTTCCCAGTTCTGAGTCTTCAGCCGCTGTCTCCAGTTCCGAGTCTTCAGCCGCTGTCTCCAGTTCCGAGTCTTCAGCCGCTGTCTCCAGTTCCGAGTCTTCAGCCGCTGTCTCCAGTTCCGAGTCTTCAGCCGCTGTCTCCAGTTCCGAGTCTTCAGCCGCTGTCTCCAGTTCCGAGTCTTCAGCCCCTGTCTCCAGTTCCGAGTCTTCAGCCCCTGTCTCCAGTTCCGAGTCTTCAGCCCCTGTCTCTCTTCCTGACCTACAGCATGCTCCAGAGGGGGCGCTGCCCTTAAAGCCTGCTCCAGAGGGGGTCCTGTCCCTCCAGTCTGCTCCAGAAGAGTTTCCTGTCTATGCGGTTCAGCCCGAGTTGCCTGTGTCACTCACCGGACCGTGAGTGCCTCTACGCTGGTGCGTGGCTCCCTAGCCTTCCTGCCGGCACCTATCTTGAACTGCGGCCGTCCGCCATCCTGATGGACTGCGCATGCGCAGCACCCAAGAACTCTTGTGACTGTTGCTTTTAATCCAAATTGGTTGATCAGGCAACTCTCCCTATTTAAGGGACCTGTGCTTATTACCTCGTGGCCTGATCTTGAGTCTCATTCCCTGTGAGTCTCTGAAGGTGTCTCCTGTGTTCTTCTAGTGTCTTCAGTTTCCTGCTGATTCCTGTTCTACTGATCGCTGGTCTCCATACCCGCTACTGTCTCCTGTGTACTACTAGTAACTTCAGTTCCTGTGGATTCCCTGTGCTACTCATCGCTGGTTTCCATACCTGCTACAGTCTCCTGTTTCCTGCCTGTGTCCTCAGCTGGACTCTGATTACCGGATCTACTCACCTGTGGTTCCTACACTCGTCTCGGCCGTTCAGCGTCTCTGCAGTCCCGGCATCTTTCTGTGGACAGACTGTTCTACTGAATAGCGGTATGCCTATCTGTTATTGACTTTCTACGTTTACTCTGCATATCCGCTAGGACAAGTTTCTCCTCTCAGCAGCGGTATCCATACCCGCTATAGACTGTTATTGTTACGCTGCATATCTGTTTGGAACAAACCGTACTACTCAGTCGTTATAGGCATAATTGTGATTGACTATCCGTTATTGGCCTGCATATCTGTGCTCAGCAAGTCTCTACCAAGCAGCGCCACACATACCGCTACAGACTTTGCTGGATGCGCTGCATATCTGTTGGGATCAAATTCCTCTGTGCTCTCAGTGTCTGCATCCTATTATCCTTTGTATGCCTCCACTCATCGACACCTGTACACATCCTCACCTATTAAGCAGTGGTACAACTTGCTGTACGCAGACGACTGACTTCCCCGCTACCTACCTGCACCTGGACAAGTCTCCTCACCATAAGCAGTGGTACAACTTGCTGTACGCAGACCACTGACTTCCCCGCTACCTACCTGCACCTGGACAAGTCTTCTCACCATAAGCAGTGGTACAACTTGCTGTACGCAGACCACTGACTTACCCACTACCTACCTGCACCTGGACAAGTCTTCTCACCATAAGCAGTGGTACAACTTGCTGTACGCAGACCACTGACTTCCTGCTACCTCCCTGCATCTGCTCACGTCCATCCTGATCTCCGTGTTCAAATCTGCCTTTCCACAATATCAGCTAGTCGCTGACTCATTGGCCAAAATAGCTGCAAGTCACTGACTTTCCTATTCTTTATTGGCATTCTCTCTCCATCTGCTGTGATATATGTTCCGCTAGTCACCCTGCTACCAGAGGACCGTTGTGTTAACTTCACCACTCTGGTAAGCCCAGTCATCTGGTGAATACCTGGGCAAGACTCCTAGTGGCCGTGACAGCCTGTCTATGCGGTTCAGCCCGAGTTGCCTGTCTATGCGGTTCAGCCCGAGTTGCCTGTCTATGCGGTTCAGCTTGAGTTGCCTGTCTATGCGGTTCAGCCCGAGTTGCCTGTCTATGCGGTTAAGCCTGAGTTGCCTGTCCATGCGGTTCAGCCCGAGTTGCCTGTCTATGCGGTTCAGCCCGAGTTGCCTGTCCATGCAGTTCAGTCCGAGTTGCCTGTCCATGCGGTTCAGCCCGAGTTGCCTGTTCATGCGGTTCAGCCCGAGTTGTCTGTCCATGCGGTTCAGCCCAAGTTGCCTGTCCATGCGGTCCAGCCCGAGTTGCCTGTCCATGCGGTTCAGCCCTAGTTGCCTGTCCATGCGGTTCAGCCCGAGTTGCCTGTCCATGCGGTTCAGCCCGAGTTGCCTGTCTATACGGTTCAGCCCGAGTTACCACTTGGTGCTGTCTGCTCTGAGGCTTCTCACAGCGGTGTCCGCTCCGAGGCTTCTCACAGCGCTGTCCGCTCTGAGGCTTCTCACAGCACTGTCCCCTCCGTGGCTTCTCACAGCACTGTCCCCTCCGTGGCTTCTCACAGCCTTGTCCCCTCCGTGGCTTCTCACAGCGCTGTCCCCTCCGTGGCTTCTCACAGCGCTGTCCCCTCCGTGGCTTCTCACAGTGCTGTCCCCTCCGAGGATTCTCACAGCGCTGTCCCCTCCTAGTCTGCTGCCTAGTCCGGGCCTGCTGCCAAGTCTGCCGCCCAGTCTGGGCCTGCTGCCAAGTCTGCTGCCCAGTCCGGGCCTGCTGCCAAGTCTGCCGCCCAGTCCGGGCCTGCTGCCAAGTCTGCCGCCCAGTCCGGGCCTGCTGCCAAGTCTGTTGCCAAGTCCGGGCCTGCTGCCAAGTCGTCTGCCAAGTCCGAACCGTCTGTTACCAAGGGTGCCAAGTCTGAACCGTCACCTTTCTTTGATGGGCATCCTTCCCAATTTAATGCCCTTCTGAGGTTTTTTGCTTCACAGATTCCCTCCGTACCAAGCCTTGTTAGTAGCCCTAAGAGACAGGTACTATTCCTAATATCCCATTTTAGGGGAGAGGCTTTGGAATGGGCAAACCCATTTATTGAGACGGATCATCCCATCTTGTCAGACTTACAATCCTTTACTGAGGCAGTAATCAGCAAGTTTGTAACACCTTCCGCTATGCCATCTTGCGGGGCCTCTGCATTGTCAGCAATACCACCTATCTCTCCTAGCCAAGAGATACCATTGTGCTCCTCCCAGTTGGCTCAGGTCCCAATCCCAAGGAAGTCCCGTAAGAGGGGAGGACGTAAAATGAAAGGAGGTTCTGCAGTGCTTCAGCTTCCATCTGGCATGGTCTCCTTTGCCTCTCCGCCCATGGACGAGCACTTTTCTGCCGGGCCCCCAATTCTGGACTATGATTCTGATGAATTCAGACATTTTTGGTAATTGGGCGTCTGGAATCCGCCCTTAAGGTAGGGGGTACTGTCACGATCTGCCTGCAGCATACTGCTTTGCCTGGCAGCTCCTAACCTGGACTATCAGACTTTACTATTTGTGTTCATTTTGTGTGTTGCAGCAGTACCTCTGATCACCAGAGGTGCTGCTATTGTGCCTGTTCCTAGTTCCTTAGGAGTTAACATTGCCTCACTCATTATCCCATGCACCTGGGTGTGTCCCATATATACCTGTCACTCCCAGCACACATTGCTGGTTATTGTTATCATATCCTGATGTCACATCCTGTTATTACTTGTTCCTGCCTTCTGATATGCTTCTGGTTACTTGCTGCTTGGGATTTGTTCATATTACCTCCTGCTTCCTGCATCAGCTTTGCACATGGTATTTACTACAAACTTGATTACCTGCTATTTGTACATTTCTGCAAATAAACACAGAGTGTTTTCACCATATTCGTGGCTCCTAGCTGTATTCCTGTATGTAACCGTGACAGCAACGATCGCTCCACCTGTTTCTTGGATAAGTGAGCTAATTCTACAGATAATACATGGCAACGATCGCTTCACCTCTTTCTTGGATAACTGAGGTAATTCTTGGAAACAAGCGCTGACCCTCCGGGATGCGTGCTTTTATCAGACACACACCAATCCAGGGTGCCAGACAATGCACTAAAAAGAGCCATTGAAATTCCGAGCAAAAAGCCAGTTCATCAGTGAGCTTCAAATCAGCACCAATTCCCACAAAATTATAATCTAGTTATGTACCTTTCTTGTAAGGTGCAGATTACAAACACAACAAAACACGTGTGGGAGAATGTGGCCTCTAAGAGGCTGACTACTAGACACAAAGACATTGCATGGATGGCTATCCAGGGATGTCTGCCTCTCAGGACATTCATGCACTCCAGGAATTTGCCCCTTCTGCATCACCAGAAGGGAAACAGCACAGCGTATTTTTTGGGACTGCACTGGCACTTTTGGATGCCTTGGAACATAAGGACAGTGTGCCCAGAACTTGCCTTTCATACCATTCGGTATTTTATGGATTATTTCCTGGGACCCACATCATTGGGGCAATCCAGGAGGCCTGGAGCCTAATTAACTGCTTTAAGGACACTATTTGGCTTGTTAGGAATCGCCTCATCTTGAAAAGGGAGAAGATGACCATCCAGGACTGTCGCAGGCTGATCCACAGCCTACTAAGAAACTATAACACCAATGACAGTCCCAAAGAAGAGGAAGATGATTAATTTTCTGTCTCCCTCTTCTCCTTCTCCCCCCAATGTGTCTGTTTATTCAATATAACACTGTTGAATTTGCCTGCAAATTCAGAAGACAAGCCTGCTTGTCTTCCTATTCATCAGTGACTCTTAGCAATGGAGAACTCTTCTTTGGGTGTATAGTAGACCCTACACTTATTAGTGCAAATTAAGAAAAAAAAGCCTGCAAGGACTTGTAGATTACTAATTCATAAATGACCAAATGGCCAACGCAGCTCTTCTATAAGGGTGTATAGCAGACCCTACACTTTGTAGTGCAAATTCAGAAAAAAAGAGTGCAATGACTGGTATATTAGGATTTCAGCACTGAGAAATTCAGCTCTTTTGTAAGGGTGTATATCAGACCCTACACTTTGTAGTGCAAATTCAGAAAAAAAACAGTGCAATGACTGGTATATTTACTATATTAGGATTTCAACAATGAGCAATGCAGTTCTTCTATAAGGGTGTATATCAGACCCTACACTTAGGGCTAGATTTACTAAGCTGCGGGTTTGAAAACTGGGGATGTTGCCTATAGCAACCAATCAGATTCTAGCTTTCATTTATTTGGTACCTTCTACAAAATGACAGCTAGAATCTGATTGGTTGCTATAGGCAACATCCCCACTTTTTCAAACCCGCAGCTTAGTAAATCTAGCCCTTAGTAGTGGAAATTCAGAAAAAAACAGTTCAATGACTGGTATATTTACTATATTAGGATTTCAGCAATGGAGCTTTCTCTAACACTGCTACCACCAAGTATTTCCATTCTATCAATTTGTCTGCTCTATACTCTGACCAAATCATTCTCTGTACCTCTCTCAAATAGCGCTAGATGCCGTGGAGGCGGGTATTTATTGATTACAAAACTCGCGAGATCTGAGATCCGAGATCCGACGATGTCACATTGACGTTTTGCCTTCTTTTGGTAACCGAATAGGCGCGATAGTACCGAGCCGACTCGGTACTATCCCAAAGTTCAGGTGGGTTCGATTTTAAGGAAACTGAGCCCGTCCATCTCTACTTCTCAAGGACAATGATGACTTCTTCAGAGCTACTGACAGAGAGAGGTCTAGTCTCAGTGAGGACACGTAAATGAAAAGGAAAGCACCACTTTCACTTAATTGCATTTTCCTGGAGAATTGTAATAGCCTCCTATAACTCTCTCCTTTTTTGAACAGTAACTGGAGCCAGATCATTGTAGATTTGGTCAGCATACTTTTTTCTTTTATGTTAGTAGCAGTGCATTCTAACATTGCTATCCTGTTCTCTTGGATTTAGAGCCTTGTGAGCTCTGTCCATATAGATCAGAGTAAGTAACCTCAGTCAGAATAGTTAGGACTTGGAGAGCAATGCAGTCTCAGAGGTGTAGGGTGAGATTGAGATCCTTGTCGTCCTTTTAAAAATGATGCTTGCATCAGAAAGTCCAGACTTTCTTTTCCAGCTTGTGTTATGTTATGGTCCACTGATGGGGAGCAAATTAACATGATCAGGCACAAGGGCCTGACATATAGTGCTTAGGCTGGGAGTAACATAGAGTAAGGCCCAAAGCCCCACACTTGTTCGGATGAATAACACTTTGCATAGAGAATATGCAATCTAGATGTGCCAAAGTACTCTTGCACAGGTATCCATGCCAATATTCAGGGTCCTGGAGATAGGGGTGTTGATTAACAGGGGAACATAGGTTATAGGCCCTTCTGAGCAAAGTTTGTTAGAGAAACCCGACAACAGTGGCAAACTCTGGGTGACCAAAGTGAGTGCAAGTGAGTGGCTTCCAAGTAATAGTCACAGTTCTTTAGCTCTGGGTGTCCAGGGGTCTGAGGAAAACTGGGCCCCAGAAACACTAGCCACTGACCTGATTTTCTGTTGGTGTGAGATATCTGTGTTAGGCTGCACAGAACTTTGAGTGGACCAGGAGAAAGGAGGTCTCAGATCAATCTGGAGGGTAAATATATGTCTAGCAGATCGAAGGTGGGAATCCAGTACAGGGCAGGCCCAAGTGTGATTAGAAAAAAAGTCAATCTTGGGGTAAGTCCCCTACAGGCCATAGGAGTGAAAAGTAGCCAGGCAGGGAGAACTCCAGCTACAGTTGTCTGCTAGGCCGCAGCCATGAACAAAAATCAGGGGTGAATCAGGGCTGAAGTTGTATAAAGACATAGGAGGCACAGCAGCAAATATTGGCTGGACGCCCAAATGTAGCAACAAGGCCAAATTAAGGGGGAGTGATGTCAGGCCATATGCAGTGAAATTATAGGTGCAAATAACCTCAATATTAGTTACAGGCCTGCGGCCTGCACAGTGTTGTACAGGAGATGCTCACACATTATATTAATATCTCCCCTTCCCTTCCATCACACATTATATTAAAATACCCCCCTTCTCTCACACATTAACATACCCCCTTCACTTCCCTCACACATTAACATACCCCTTTCCCTTCCCTAACACATTATATTAGCATAATACCATCCCTTCCCTCACACATTATATTAACATACCCCCCATTCTCTCACACATTAAAAAAAACCTTCCCTAACATATTATATTAACATAATCACCTCCCTTCCCTCACACATTATATTAACATATCATATTACCACTTACCTTGTTCCATCAGCGCTGTATTGTAGAGGCAGACTTTTCTGTCTGCCTCTCTTGCTGCTCTGCACACATGGGTTGGCACCTGTCATGTGGTGAGCGTCCCATTTGACATCTTCTCTTACTGGGCTAGTAGGAGCCCACACATAGGAGACAGGAGGGAGAGATTATTTGATCCACCGCCACTAGAAGGAAGGTGGCTGGTCCCAGAGGAGGGGTCAGCCACCAACTAACACATTGTGTCCCCACTGGCACCTGGTTCGTGGGGTATCCTCTTAATCTGGCTTTAGTAGAGGTGCATTGTACCCTGTGCCGTTTCCAATACTACATTCTTATACACTATATTCTTTCAAATATCATACTCTCTTACTCCACTCCTCTCACTTAATGTATTTGTTAGTGTGCTTTTATATAAAGGTAGGGGGTGTGCATAGGTCTAGGGTATCAGTGGTGGTTGGTGAAGGGGGATCAATTAGAAGACCCTCAGATGGCTATATCTACTCCTGCTCCTTTCAGTTTTTTAACAGTCAGTTAGACTAAAAAAAAAATATTTTTCAATGTAATAAAGACTCCACAATATTTCTAATTGTATGGCTATGGAACGTTTAACAACATACCTAACTCTTTGATCAGTGGTTTCCAACCTTTTGTAAAACTAGATGCACTCATACTTCTGATCAGCACTTACCAGGAACCAGTCCACCCAACTCCTACCATAAGACAGTGCAAACGTTTTTTACCCCACCGATACTGAAATCCTGTTCTACAATTCCATTCATTTATCAATAAAAATCAGATGTATGTGCATGCATGCCATCAGAAAACAGCATTTGTACTTTTGTATTTGACCTGTATTGTGTTGAGTAATTGTATTGCTTCAGCCATGCACATTTCTTACGTCAGTATGTATTGCACAGACATTATAAATAGAACCTCTTGTTGCCTTTGGACCACTGTGTAGTGTTTTTAAAATGCTGATAAAAAAAAAAATCTGTCTACAACTCTATACACTTATAGGGGTTCATTTAGAATTCGACATATGTCAATTTCATTTACTAAAATATGCATTTATGCACTTGCCCACCAAATTTATATGCATACATCTGTGTATAGAATTTTGAGTATTGTTGACTTGCATCCTTTAATCCTGGAGAGGGAGCACAGGGACAGACAAGTGTCAACATAGTGCAGTAAGGGCGTATTCACATAATTGAAACAAATTTAGGCATGGACGCATTCTCAGATATGCCTTTTGAGGCGTATCTCTTGCAGGTACTGGAGGGTTGGTGCAACAATATGCATATGTGGTGATGTCAGCATTATCTAGCCACCTTGAATTGATTACATTTTGACCCCTCCATCTGATACTGTAGTTAAATAATTAGCATCATGACTATACTTCATCAAGTTGCCCCCAACTATTTACACTACTTACATTTGGACTACCGCTGGAAAGAATATTCAAATTTGATCTTTAAAAACATAAAGAAATGATTTCATTACATTTTATATTGAAAATCATATTATTAATTATTGTCAAGACAATATTCTGTCTTGTGCATAAAACACTTCTCTACATGATTATATTGTATACTAATAGGGTAATGTGACTTAAGCATTTTCTACTAACAGAGCTAGAACAGTGCATTGCCGGGCCCCATAGGGAAATTGGATAGAGGGTCGATGCAAAAGAGCGGTTTGTATGCTCAGTCCAGCAGGGGCCAGGGGCCAGGGGAAGGGGCCCTGTACTGCCAGGCCCCACCTCATTTACAGGCCCTGTAGCACCCCTTGCACCCCCTGTAGTTCTATCACTGACAACTGACATTGTCATGTCACTTCTGTCAGACGCTGCCTCCGCACCCTTCATGGGTGCCGGAGACGGGCACCCTGTTCTTCTCACTCGCGTCCCGTTGCTTAGCAATGGCATGTACTTCAGGGTCTTTTGACAGTGCAGCACATGCATGCGCTGTGCATCACGTCAAGTTGCTAGGCAGCGGGACGCCGTCTCTCACAGCTCTGGCTCCAATCAGGGAGCACCTTCCTGTATTTAAACCTCAGTCTGGCGCCATTAGGGTGCCAGAGTATTGATTCACCCTGCTCCAGAGTTCCTGCTTGTTATTGCTTCTTGGTTCCTGATTCGGCTTGTCTAGACTCTCCCCGTGGATTCCGTTTGGTACTGTCCTGCTTATTCTGGTTTTGACTCCTGACCCATTACTGACTACTTTCCTGATTATCTATGTTGTACTGCGCTACCGTTGGTTCTGATCCGGACTCTCTGACCACTCTTCTCTAATCGCTGCACTGGTGACTATCTGGGACAACTGCGGCCTGCGCACCTCACACATCCAAGTCCGGGGGTACATTAGACTCCGCGCCTCCCTGTTTAGTTGCAATAATAACAGTCAGTGATAATTCCTGTGTTAACAACGTGACAACTTAAGTACGCTATAAGAATACACACTTGTACACCTGAAGTATGCCTGCTGCAAATACAACTGTTTGTTCACTGGACACATCTTGAGAGGTGTCTGACACATTCACATAAGTACACTTTTATTTGTGTGTGTCTTTTTCAATGTACATTTAAGCAAATACGTCCAACTCTAAATGAGTTATTTTGCTCAAAGTATACATGATTTGGAAAAGGTGAGAGATTCTTGTATATTGCTGTATAAATTACTCCGTTTACTGTATAGTGCATACATAGGTTGTTCAACACAAGGTTGTTCACACTCCCCCTCCACAGGGCTGGGTGTGATATATCTGTCACTAAAAAAGCCTGAAGGGGATTCCACCTCACAGTTGTATACATAAATTCAGATGCAGGCCCAGGCAATGCAGGAATGTCAGGCAGCTGAGAGTGTACATGGTAGTTGGAAACTGAGCTGATTTGAGGGGGAGGGAGGGTGAACTATTGGTTAGGGTTGCACAAGGATATAGGATGTTTTTCCCCTCACAATTTGGGGCCTTTGCTTGTGATCATTTTGTTATTTTGAGTCATTATGCTGTGAGATAATATATATCATCTGGTATTTGACCTTCGATTCACTTGAAGGTTACTATTATGTGTAATCATCAGCTTCTCTGTTTTTTATTCAGAATATGTATGAGGCAGTGGTGGTACTACTCACTGTTCAAGCAGTGCCCTTGAACCAAAATAAAGAGGGGCATTCTTTATATGTAACAGAGTAGACACACCAGGAGGGGTAAAAAAATGATTGATGATCTAGGTAGGCTAGAGAAATGTTCAAGAGTTTGGCAACTACAGGTTAATGCAAAAATGCAAAATCATGCACTTGGGTATCAAAAACCCAAAGGCTAATGGCACTATAATGGAAACTACTGAGAAGGAAAGAGATCAAAAAGTCTCTCTTTCAGGTTATTTCAAGGCATGTAAGCAATGTAACAAAGCAATGAGGAAAGCAAATCAGAAACTTTGCTTGCATAGGGAGAGGAATCAGTAGCAGAAAGAAAGAAGTAATAATGCCACTGTATAGGTCATTGCTACGCCCTCTAGAATACTGTGTTCAATTTCGGAGGCCATATTTCCAGGAGGATATAAATACATTAGAGATGTTACAAAGAAGGGCAACTAAATGGCCTAAATCCCCAAAAATTACCCGGAAAGACTAAGATATTTTAATTAGAGATGCTCAGGCTCGGTTCCCCGAGAATCGAACACACTCAAACTTAGCAGATCCGAGTACCGAGCCTCGGAATTGAAAATGAGGTAAAACGTCATCCTTGCATCGTTGGATCTTGGATCTCGTGAGTTTTGGATGCTATAAGTAGCGATCCAGCGCCATTTCACAGAGGGACACAGAAGGGGTAGCACAGTTCTTGGCAGTCTCTAGTGCAGTTGGGTAGCATCATAGGTAGAAAAGAAAGAGGAGGGGTAGCAGTGTTCTTCAAAGTCTCCAGTGACATTCAGAAGAGCTCCATTGCTAATTGTCATTGCTGAAATAGACATAATAGGTCTGGCAGGCTTGGTCTTCTAAATCTGCAGTCACATTGTACTGCGTTATATAGGTAACATAAAAAGAGGAGCGCTCCATTGCTAATTGTCATTGCTGAAATAGAAATAATAGGGCTGTCAGGCTTGGTCTTCTAAATTTGCAGTCACATTTTACTGTATTATGTAGGTAAAACACAAAGAAGAAAGCTCCATTGCTAATTGTCCCAGGGATGATGCAGATGACTCAGCACAACCTTTTGACATCTGATCTGGTCTAAAAGAATTGACCAAAAAATGTGACACCTCTGCCGTGACTCCACCTGATCCTACTATCATAATCCAAAGGATGGTGGAGGATTATTTTCACGATAGCATAGAAATAGATACATCAAACAGTCCCTTTACATACTGGGAGGACAAAAAGGGAATTTGGAGACCCATGTACCAACTCGCTTTGCACTGCCTAAGCTGCCCACCTTCCAGTGTGTACTCGGAAAGAGTTTTCAGCACAGCCGGAACCTTGTCAGTGATCGGCGTAGGAGGCTACTTCCTCAAAATGTGGAAAAGATGATGTTCATAAAAATGAACTTCAATTTCCACGAGGAAGGCCTTTACTGAGACTTCTGTAATGGTGGATTTTAGCAGTGATGAATTAATAATGTGTGGGGATGATGTACAAACTGATGAGGCTGAGGATGATGACAACAACATCTTTTCACAGTAGAGTTCATTAACAGCACTGTTAGCATAGGTGCCTTAAGCCCATTGTTAGCTTGTTTTGTGGAGGCCCAAACAAACTAAGCACATCAGCCTCAAAAGTGGCACTCTTTGTCGCTGAAGTGCTTGTTTTGTTAAAGTGTGCATGTCCTTTTTAAGATCCAACATAACGGTGGGTGGGAGTTCCCAAGGACAACTCCATCTTGCTCCACTTTTCCTTTCAGCTACCGCTGTGTTCCAAAGTTACCTACATGTGCATTATACTGTTGTGTGCGTTGCAAAAATTTTAGACACCCATTGATGATGGAGGTGACTCCAGGGCCGGTGTAAGGTTGCCCGGCACCCTAGGCAAAGCTTAAGCTTGCCGCCCCCCCCCCCCCCCCCCCCCCCCGCCCAATAAAAAAAAAATCTAACTTCCCAGCCACTAACACACTTAAAAATAATAACTCTTACCTCCTCTTGGCTGGCTACAATGCAGTCCAGATGCCTGACGCAGCACTGATGTCTGATGCAGAATGCTGTCCAGGCTTCACTGCTGCCCAGGAGCAAACACAGGATATCTAGAGGGGACGCTCCAGATGCTAGACTTCAGAACAAAACAAACGAAAGAAAAGAAAACATGACATCACTCACCTGTTACACACTGACATGTACCCCCGCAGCCCACCAACTTCTCTCACATGCCCATCTGCCCACTAGCTGTTCTCACATATGTCACCCCTTGCCCATCAGCTTGTGTCACATATGCCAGCCGCATAACACCAGCTTTACTCACATGCCCCCCTGCCCACTACTTGGCTCTCCTCTGTTGCTGTCTATTAATGTATTCTGTAGATGATATATTAAATATACTAACACATGCAAATAAATAGAGAAAGGTAATCTAAATGACAGATAATCCAGACCGTTCTATTTTATTTGCATTTGTTAATGTATTCTGCAGATGTAAAATTAATTATACTAATAGAGGGCAACAAAGGAGAGCCAAATAGAGGGCAAATACTAAAACACATAAATGGTTCCTTAACTATCCTACAGTAGCCCCAGCAAGGTGAATTAAAGCTGTGCTTCATTATGCATCGCTGCATTTTGTCACTGCACTATTTTAGTACAAAGACACCATAGTCTCTATCTTAAGGACATTTCTAAGTGTAATCCCCCGTCTCCCTATTTTCTCCAGCCTCCTCCTCCCCCCCAATTTTCTGTAGCATCCATTCTCCCCCCCCTTTCTGTAGCCTCCATTTCCCCCCCCCCCTTTGTATAGCCTCCATTCTCACCCCCTTTGTATAGCCTCCATTCTCTCTCCCCCTTTGTATAGCCTCCATTCTTCCCCCTTTGTATAGCCTCCATTCTTCCCCCTTTGTATAGCCTCCATTCTTCCCCCTTTGTATAGCCTCCATTCTCCCCCCTTACTGTAGCTTCCATTCCCCCCTCTTTCTGTAGCCTCCATTCTCCCCCCTTTGTATAGCCTCCATTCTCCCCCCTTTGTATAGCCTCCATTCTCCCCCCTTACTGTAGCTTCCATTCCCCCCTCTTTCTGTAGCCTCCATTCTCCCCCCTTTGTATAGCCTCCATTCTCCCCCCTTTGTATAGCCTCCATTCTCCCCCCTTTGTATAGCCTCCATTCTCCCCACTTACTGTAGCTTCCATTCCCCCCTCTTTCTGTAGCCTCCATTCTTCCCCTTTGTATAGCCTCCATTCTCCCCCCTTTGTATAGCCTCCATTCTCCCCCCTTACTGTAGCTTCCATTCCCCCCTCTTTCTGTAGCCTCCATTCTTCCCCTTTGTATAGCCTCCATTCTCCCCCCTTTGTATAGCCTCCATTCTCCCTCCTTACTGTAGCCTCCATTCTCCCCCCTTTGTATAGCCTCCATTCTCCCCCCTTTGTATAGCCTCCATTCTCCCCCCTTACTGTAGCTTCCATTCCCCCCTCTTTCTGTACCCTTCATTCTCCCCCCTTTGTATAGCCTCCATTCTCCCTCCTTACTGTAGCTTCCATTCCCCCCTCTTTCTGTAGCCTCCGCTCTCCCCCCTATGTATAGCATCCGTCCCCCGTCCCCTCCTGTTATCTGTAGCCTCCTCTTTCCTGTACTCACCTTAACTTCTTCCTTTTCCTTCCTTTCTCTTCTTCCTCGCTTCTGTCTTCTTTCTCTGTCTCCTCTACACTGGCAGCGTCGTGCGTCGTGACGTCACGACGCTGCCAGGCGCCGGGTAAATTTTAAAATGCGGTGCTGCTACAGTACAGCACCACATTATAGCGAGTGGGTGAGCGAGTGGGCGGGCGAGCGAGCGGGGCGGGCGGGTGAGCGAGCGGGGCGGGCGAGCGAGCGGGAGCATTTATTTATAAATTATTACTGGGTCCCCCGCTTCAGTGCCGCCCTCCAGAGCCCAGCGCCCTAGGCAACTGCCTAACGTTGCCTAATGGGAGCGCCGGGCCTGGGTGACTCAGCACAACATTTTAACATCTGGGGGTAAATGTATGAAGTTCCGGGTTCTTCAACACCCGCGAGTTCGGCGTCTTCAGCGCTTAAATTTAAAGCGGCGCTGCCTTGTAAAGGGAGAACCTGGAGCTTCATACATTTACCCCCTGGTCTTGTCTACTGTAAAATAATTGACCAGAATTAGTGACACCTCTGTTGTATATCCACCTGATCCTACTATCAACATCCAAAGAATGGTGGAGAATTATTTTTTATTTTTTTGAACGGTATAAAGACAACAGTTTTATTAACAAAGAACAAAGGGCCTGATTCATTAAGGATCTTAACTTGAGAAACTTCTTATTTCAGTCTCCTGGACAAAACCATGTTACATTGCAAGGGGTGCAAATGAGTGTTCTGTTTTGCACATAAGTTAAATGCTAGCTGTTTTTTCATGTAGCACACAAATACTTGATGGCTTATTTGTACACTGAAATTTAAAGTTGATATGTGTGTGCTACATGAAAAAACAGGCAGTATTTAACTTATGTGCAAAACAGAACACTCATTTGCACCCCTTGCAATGTAACATGGTTTTGTCCAGGAGACTGAAATAAGAATCCTCTTCATTTAAGATCCTTAATGAATCAGGCCCAAAGTTGCTTGCAGAAATAATGTAAGCATTGATGTCTAAATAGACGAGTTTATGTATTACCTTCCACTTTGCTGCTGTTTCATTGGTATTGCACAAAGTGTTTGTAATCTGCACTTTACGTGAAAGGTACCTAATTATATTATAATTTTTTGTGAATTGGGGCTGATTCGAAGCTCAGTGATGAACTTGCTTTTTGCTGTGAATTACAATGGCTCTTTTTAGTGCATTGTCTGGCACCCTGGATTGGTCTGGGTCTGATAAAAGCACGCATCCCAAGGTGGGGGTCAGCGCTCATCGCCATGTATTAGCTATAGAATTACCACAGTTATCTAAGGAACGGTTGGAGTGGTCAAATAAACCATAATTGATTTCATGATCCAAGGACAATTCCATCTTGCTTTTCTTTACTGACACTGCTGTGTGGCGATGTTTCCTAGATGTGCTAGGAACTGCCGTGTGTTTGAGTCATTGCTCTGTCGCTTAGCATCCGGCCAGGTCGCTGCAGTCTTTGTTTGAAAGTGTAATATTGTGATCTGTGAGATGGTCCAAATTGACTGCAAATGACTTGAAATTAGTGTTATTGAGGTTATTAATAATGTAGGGGGGAAAAAGCAAAATTATGTGATTTTAGAAAAAAAAATAGGGATTTTAGAAAAAAAAATAGGGATCCAAAACCAAAACCAAAACATGCAAAGGTGGTTTTGCCAAACCCCCCCCCCCCCCCCCCCAAAAAAAAAAATGAAGTTAATCCAGATCCAAAACCAAAACCAGAACACGGGGGTCAGTGAACATCTCTAATCTTAATATGTATAGCTTGGAGCAAGGAAGGGAAGTTGGGGTGGATTGATAGAAACTTTTAAATACATCAAGGTTTGTTTTTTTTAACAAGGTAAAGAAGGGAAACATTCTTCAAAGGAAGAATAGTATTAGAACACGAGGCCATGCACTGAAACTGGAGGAAAGTAGGCTCAGAGGAAATTTGAAGAAAAAATACTACACATAAATTGTAGTGGATAAGTGGAATAGCCTCTTACCAGAGGTGGTAGATGCTAATCAGTGTCAGACTGGGACATGAAGGGCCCACAGGGGGACTGTAACGGTAGGGGCCCACCAGAGGGGGTGCGGCCAGCCACCATAAAGTCGAGAGCAGACACTAGAGGGGGAGTGGTCAGCCCATGAAGGGCATGGCTAGCAGCATAGTGTAGTATATAAATAATGCAGTGTATATAAAGAGTGCATAGTCTAGGCCCACCTCTTAAATCGGGACAAAGTTTTGCCCCACTAGAATCTGAACAGTTGGCAGACTGACCTGCTATCTCCTACCTGTTCTTGCAGCATTCACTACCTGCTGCTGCTGATGTCTTAAGCTCAGTTGCTGTCTGGACCCTGGAATGTTGGAGTCCTGTTTTGAAAAAGGGATATGTACATTAAATATGGAAAGCCTAGCAATGAGGGCACACTCTAGCCCCCTTCTCCAACCAGTCACAATGTTAAATCAATAGTTCTCACATTTAAAGCTTGCGTGTGAGTGTGAAAAGCACTAGGCCACTCCCCTACAGCAAAAAAACTTGCATTGTTGTGTACACCATCAACAGAAGTGTAGACTGCCTGCTCAAATAAGTGTGACATATCTCCCGGCAGACAGAACAGAAGTCCTGAGTTTCAGGACAGCGGGACAGTGCCCTAAAAGCACTACATACGTAGTGGAAGGTATGTAGATGTTATAATGAAACAGACAAATATGAAAAAATAATGTTTCAAATATTGAAAACACACACAAAACACATATACAGGCAGAGGGGCACCTTGTCTCAGAATAGTTACAATTAACCTGTGTATCTGCATACTATTACTACCCTTAGTGAGAATATACAGTGACACACCCAACCTTGGCTCCATGGGAATTACCTTGGCTGCAGATCAGAGATTGGCTAAAATCTTGTCAAGCCCAGGTGTGCCAATTGTGCATTTAGAGAGAGATATTTTATATTATATATATATATATATATATATATATATATTATTAATAATAATGAAAGCAACAAATAAACGTCCATATTATGCTACACAGTAGTGCCCCAGTTCAATATATGCCACATTGTTCAATTTATGCCACAAATCATATTATGCCACACAGTAATGCCCCCAAATCATATTATGCCACACAGTAATGCTTACGCAATTTATGCCACATTGTTCAATTTATGCCACAAATCATATTATGCCACACAGTAATGCCCCAAATCATATTATGCCACACAGTAATGCTTACGCAATTTATGCCACATTGTTCAATTTATGCCACAAATCATATTATGCCACACAGTAATGCCCCCGTTCAATTTATGCCACAAATCATATTATGCCACACAATAATGTCTCCAAATCATATTATACCACAAATTAGGCCCCAATCAATATTATGCCACAGAGTAGTGTCCCAAACAATATTATGCCACAGAGTACTGCCCCCAATTCATATTATGCCAAGAGCAGGCTACCCCCCCTCCAGGTAAAAAGGGAACATTGTCAAGTTTGGAAAAAAACAAAGAACAAGTTACAATAAAATAAAGTAAATATATCTCTGCTTCATCTTATCTCTGTGGTCGACTTGGCAGGGTCCTCACAGCTCCGGTACGCTGCCAGCATCGCAACGTCATGATGTCTGAGACTCTTAAAGGTACAGGTGACTTGCGCTTTGCAAATTTTGGACTTTGGTGGGCCCCACCTACATAGAAAAGGGCATGGGCAGATTGGGAACTTAAAGTGGCCCTGGAAAAAAAGCCTGACAATGGCATCATGTAGAAGGGCCAAATAAATGTTAGGTGGGGCCCAGTATGTGTGTGCGCTTACTGTATGTACCTGAGTATTTGTGTCCTTTTCTTGTCGCTTTCCTGACCTGTGGCTGCTGGTGTCTTTAGCTTATTTGCTGCTTGTCTGGATCCTGCAATGTTGGGAGTCCTATCTGGAAAAAAATGGGTACATGACATTTTGAAAACTCCAACCAGCCCTGGCAATAAATCAATAGTAGACATGCTTAATAATTAGGCCTCCCTCCAGCCACAACATTAAAATAATAGTGTTCACCTTTTTTTTTTTTTTTTAAATATATTTTTATTCAGATTTTTGTCAAAAATAAAAGGTACAGCATATGTTATGATCATACAACTCATAACAGTATTAACAACGAGAGTTTATAATACAGGTGAGATAAGGAACTCAGAACCATCACAGATGGAGTGGTCCTCGAGATTAGTAACATACGGGTAAAACGAGAATCAAAAGAATTATGGTTATGAGATATCCGGAGTACCATGAAGGGAAAATGGAGAGGGGGAGAGGAAGGGGAAATAAGAGAAGTGGAAAACAGACAGGAGGCGGATTGTAGGGGGGGGGGGGGGGGGGGGAGAAGGGAGTGTAAGTAGGGGGAAGAACAAAGAAGAAGGAAGAGGAAACAGAGCCTAGCAAGACTCCGCTCAAACAATTACTGAAGTATCGTTAGTTTCATTTTTCAAGAAGAGGAATGTGTAGCAGCGAAGTAATCTTGCCACCTATGCCATGTGGAGAGAAATTTGTAAGGGCGATCATTAACTACACTAGTCATGTGCTCTAGGTTATGTATATGCCAAACACTTTGAATTAGTTCCGAAACAGAAGGGCTCTCTGATTGTTTCCATTTCTTAGCTATTAAGCATCTGGCTGCGGTCAGGATATGGCCCGGGAGTAACCACATTATTTTGTGGGTATCAGGAGGTAGCCGAGGGAGGAGAAAGTAAGATAAATGGAATGGAGATCTTAGATTAGTTATTTTATGAATTAGGTCAGCTACCTCCTTCCAGAAGGGGATGATTTTTGGGCAGCTCCACCAGATGTGGGACAGGGAGCTGCGCTGGCCACAGTTGCGCCAGCAGAGGTCAGAGGTTGCCGGATAGATTGTTTTCAGTCTGGATGGGACTAAATACCACCGGAATAAGAGTTTATAGGAGTTTTCTTTTATCTGTGTACAGATAGAGGATTTAGCGACTGCCTCGCAAATCTCCATCCATTCCTCAGGATCCAAAGATTCAGCCATCTCCTCCTCTTGGCGGAGCTCATGAGCCTCCTTGTCAGGCAAATTGTGACTCATTAATAGAAAGTGGATATTAAACCTTTAGAAGAAGTTTTGTTTTTACAGAAGGATTCTAGGGGGGAGGGATGTGAGGAGCACGAGGGTCTATTAAGGTGGAGAAAATGTGTTGAATTTGTAGATATTGATAAAACACGGAGGACGAGAGATGGAAATGCTCACGGAGATCAGCAAAGGTCGGGAAAAAACCCATTGGGACAATATCAGACAGGAACAAAATATTCCGTTTTGTCCATTGGGAGAAAGATTTAGGATTGACCCCTGGAGGGAAAGAGGGGTTATGCCATAGAGAGAACATCTGCTTGGGATTAGACAAGAGTTTAAAAGTGTGGGTGCAATATTTCCATATTTCTATAGAAAAACGAACTGTTGGGGGGAGGGCGTGCAGAGGGGGAAGGTCTTTAGGATCTAGCCAGAACAAAATACCGGGGGAAAGCATCTGGAGGAGATCCGCCTCTGTGTCAACCCAAAGCCTAGTTTGGGGAAGAGAATGAGATAGAACGGCTTGGGTGAGGTGAGACGCCAGGTAGTACTTATGGAGGCAAGGCAGCCCCAACCCACCGTTACGGGCATGACGAAAGAACTTTAAGGCGAACTCTAGGATGTCAGCCGGACCATATAAATTGTGAGATGCTTGCCTGAAGATCTTTAAGAAAAAGTGATTAGTGTTCACTTTTGATAAATAGATCTATTTCCCTCTAACCAGCCCTGACATTAAATTAATAGTATCCGCATTTAATAAATAAACTTATTTCCCTACCTCCAAACAGGACTAGCAATAAATAGCATTTAAGTTTAATAAATATAACCATTTCCCACAACCATCCCTGGCATTAAATAATTCACATTCACATTTAATAAATAGCCCTCCTGTCCAAACTTAACCCCATATTCAATTAATAGCCCCAAACCACCCAAGCATTAAAGGTACCACCACCTCATCTTAAATTAATAGGCCCCACTATTAATTAAATTGGCCTACCATCATCCCACAAATAAAATTGCACACATTAGCCACCACCTACCTCACACCCACATTATATTACCACAAGCCCCCCTGCCCTCACCCCCATTTAACTTATAACTAGGGATGAGCGGGCTCGGATATCTGAAATCCGAGCCCACCCGAACCTTGCCGATCCGAGCCGGATCCGAGACAGATCCGGGTATTCCCGCCAATTGCAAAACTGAAAGCGAGGCTCCGAGTCATAATCCCATTGTCGGATCTTGCGATACTCGGATTCTATAAATTCCCCGCTGGCCGCCGCCATCTTCACTCAGGCATTGATCAGGGTAGAGGGAGGTTGTGGTAGGTGGTCCTCTGCCCTGCTATATTCTGTGCTGTGCTGTGCTCAGTCCAGTGGTGCTGTGTCCTGTGCTCTGTCCTTCTGAGTTCAGTGGTGCTGCTGGGTCCTGTGCTGTGTCCTGTTCAGTCCAGTGGTGCTGTGTCCTGTGCTCTGTCCTTCTGAGTTCAGTGGTGCTGCTGGGTCCTGTGCTGTGTCCTGTTCAGTCCAGTGGTGCTGTGTCCTGTGCTCTGTCCTTCTAAGGGCATTGTTATTTCCCCATTATTCCCAAGTTATAAAAAATTTTAAAAAAAGTTATAAAAAAAATAAAAAATAAAAAATTATAAAAAAAAGAAATGAAAAAAAAAATATCCAAAACAATCCTGCAGTATAAGTCCATTGGTACTGCAATATTACAAAGTTCACTGATTCTGCAGTATAAGTCCACCAGTGGTACTGCAATATTACAAAGTTCACTGATTCTGCAGTATAAGTCCAGTGGTACTGCAATATTACAAAGTTCACTGATTCTGCAGTATAAGTCCAGTGGTACTCTCCTGTGCTGCATATAATTTTTAAAGGCTTTGCCGAGTGTGTGTGGCTTAGGGGTACGCTCTCTTGTGCTACATATAATGGAAAACAAAAATTTGGAGGATAAAGCTGCGAGGAAAAAGCTCAGTTTTCCTAAAAGACCCGCTGGCGGGGATGCTGATAACATCTGGTCGGACTGAAGGACCTGCCAATAATTGCAGACATGTCTACTGTTGCTGCATTGGATGCTGTCACAATAGAAAAAATGGTGGAGGATTATTTTGCTGACACCATCCAAATAGACATGTCAGACAGTCCATATTGTTACTGGCAGGAAAAAAAAGGCAGTTTGGAAGCCCCTGTACAAACTGGCTCTATTTTACCTGAGTTGTCCCCCCTCCAGTGTGTACTCGGAAAGAGTTTTTAGTGCAGCGGGGAACCTGGTCAGTGAGCGGCGAAGGAGGTTGCTTCCTCAGAACATTGAAAAAATGATGTTCATAAAAATGAATTATCAATTCCTCAATCAAGTACAGCACTGCCCTCCAGATAGTACAGAGGGACCTGTGGTTGTGGAGTCCAGCGGGGACGAATTGATAATGTGTGAGGAGGAGGAAGTACACACTGTAGGGGGAGAGGAATCAGAGTTTGAGGATGAGGACGACATCTTGCCTCAGTAGAGCCTGTTTTGGACTAAAAACAATATTGTGAGGTGTGAGGTGTTCAGAATAGACTGGGAATTAGTGGAAATGATTATTATTGAATGTTATTGAGGTTAATAATAGCGTAGGAGTGAAAATAAACCCAAAAACTTGATTTTAACACTTTTTATGTTTTTTTCGAAATAAATCCGAATCCAAAACCTTTAAATCCGAACCAAAACCTTTCGTCAGGTGTTTTGCGAAACAAATTCAAACCCAAAACCTCAAGGAAATCCGAATCCAAAACACAAAACACGAGACACCAAAAGTGGCCGGTGCACATCCCTACTTATAACAAGCCCCCCTGCCCTCACCCCCCGCCATTTCACTTATAACAGCACCCCTGTCCTCACCCCCATTACAATACCACAAGCCCCATTGCCAACACACACATGACACACACATTACCATAACATACACACACAAACAAATTAATTTCTCATACACACAGAGACACAGACACACACTAATACAATTATCATACACACTGACTCACCCCCCCTCTCTCATACACACATTTCTCATATACACAGACACACACACTAATATATTTATCATACACACTGACACACATTCTCTCTCAGACATATAGACACACAAGCTTACCTTTCCTGCTTTGCTTCCTCCATGGCAGTGTGGGTAGGGGTCGTGTCTGCTCTGATTGGTTGAGTGACTGTGTCAGCCAATCAGAGCATAGCAGAGGAAGTGATGTGAGACAGTGAGGAGTTCCTGCCTGAGCAGGAAGTTCCTATGATTTACCAGCAGCAGAAGCTGCTACTACACTTACCTCTCTGTGGGGGCCCTGGTGATCGTATTCTGGCCCTGTCCCCTAGCGAAAGGGGGCTGGCCATCGGACAGTGGGGCCTATCGGGTATATACCCCAGGACCCCAGTGGGCTAGTCCGACACTGAGGCTAATACAGTAGAGCAACTTAAACATTCTTGGGATAGGCATAAGCAGGGCTGAACTGGGACTAAAAATTGTCCCTGGCATTTAAAGTACACAGGCCCATCCTAGTTCCAGCAGGAAAGAAACTGTGCGCCTTTAAGGGCGTGACCACATTGTGTTGTGGTGTGGCCAACATGGGGCATTGATACATACATTATAACAAAACATTCCATTTATCACGCCCTCCCAGACACATTATGACACCCCCAGCCGAATATACTTATCTATGCTTCTGGTGCTGCTGACATCCATCAGGGTGGGAACTTCCTGTAGACGAGCAGGGAAGCTCTTGGTCTCACGATATTACCAAATCTTGCGAGACTTAGAGCTCCTCAGCTTGCTCTGCAGGCTGTGTCCTATCCAGGGCCTGGGAGCAGCTGTCTGCTCTCTCCTGCTAACCAGAGCTGGATTAACGCTCGGGGGCCCCGAAGTATTTAAGACAGGGGACCCCTATTTTGTAACATGGTTATCATTTTAGACAAATGTTAGACAAATACACAGGCAATACTGTGTGCAATACTGTTAGTTGCATGAAGCTCTGCCTTCACAAGCAATAGAGTGTGAAGTGGGACATACCTCCCAACTGTCCTTGTAGTTGGACCAAATGTCCCTAAATGAGACAGTCACCAAAATTCGGGACAGTTGGCAGACAGTCCTGCTCTCTCCTACCTGTTCTTGTCACTTTCACCACCTGTGGCTGCTGGTGTCTTTAGTTGCTGCTTGTCTGGATCCTGGAATATTGGAGGCCCTATTTGGAAAAAAAAATGGGTAGATGTAATTTTAGAAAACTCCAACCAGCCCTGGTGTTTAATCAATACAACCCATGTTTTATAATTAGGCCTCCCTCCAGCCTCAACATTAAAATATCAGTATTTACATTTAATTTCCCTCCCTCCAAACAACCCCAGCAATAAATTAAATAGCATTTACATTTAAAAAAAATTGTGCCCCATATTATGCCACAATAGTGCTCCTAAATCATATTATGCCACAATATTGCCCCCAAATCATATTATGCCATACAATAGTGCTCCCAAATCATATTATGCTATACAGTAGTGCCAAAAAATCATATTATGCCACAATAGTGCCCCTAAATCATATTATGCCACAGAGTGAACATATTAGCACCACCAAATTTTTAGAGACTGTGAGTTTATATAAATATTCATTAGGAATAAATATGGACTATACAGCATCCTTTCTCTTCTCCCCTCCCCCCTGTGTGGAATCCTTTCTCTTCTCCCCCCCCCCCCCCCCGTGTGGCATCCTTTCCATTCTCCCCCCCTGTGTGGCATCCTTCTCACCCTCCCTCCCTGTGTGGCATCCTTTCTCTTCTCCCCCCCTGTGTGGCATCCTTTCTCTTCTCCCCCCCTGTGTGGTACCCTTTCTCTCCCCCCCCCCCATGTGGCATTCTTTCTCTACCCCTCCCCCCCCCCCCCCCGCTGTGTGGCATCCTTTCTCTTCTCCCCCCCCCCAGTTTTGCATCCTTTAACTCCCCCCCCCGTGTGGCATCCTTTCTCTTCTCCCCCCTTCCTGTGTGGCATCCTTTCTGTCAGAGTTGGCAATACTGGAAATAGATCCCTAGGCTCTGCTGAACATAGCTAGGCCCACTCATGGGTGCAGTGTCTAACAGGAAGGTGGTTTTCACCAGGAACCCCCGCAAGGAAGTATGGTCTTAGCGGCACCGAACCTGCAAGTCGCGGTCCCGTGGGTGAGTGAACAGCAGAGCGATGTGGAGGAGCCAGGAGATGCAGGAGGTAACACTGGTACCAGCAGGTAAGTGGTAGAGACACAGGAGCAGTGGAAATATATACTGATGGTCACTGAGGAGAATGCAGCGATGAATGATGGTGCACCACAGCTGACGAGTCACAGGAGTAGTAGCTGCCCAGCGGGGTAGCGGTGAGAGAACCGAAGCTGTCACAATGATGTACTCAGGAGTTGGTAACAGAAATACTGGAGCAGCGATAGTTCAACACAGGCCACGAGCTGAGAGCAGACTGAAGTAGCGGAGGTAACAGGGTAACAGCTGATGAGTCACAGAAATTGTATAGTAGCGGCTCTGAGAGGTAGCGATGAGAGAACAGTGGCTGTCACGATGAAGTACTCTGGAGATGGTAATAGAAATACTGGAGTACCGATAGTTCAACACTGGCCACGAGCTGAGAGCAGGCTGAAGTAGCAGAGGTAACTCGGGTTAATAGCCGATGATTCACAGAAATAGTAGCGACTCTGAGAGGTAGTGATGAGAGAACCGAGGCTGTCACGATGAAGTACTCTTGAGATGGTAATAGAGATACTGGAGCAGAGATAGTTCCACACAGGCCACGAACTGAGAGCAGACTGAAGTACACGCAATCCACGAGGAGAACAGGAACCAGAACCACAGGCTGCAGGAAGTGAGCTTGAAGAACAGGCGTCAGACAGCTGAATCCAGGAGGTTTAAATAGTGCTCCAATAACACTTAGCCAATAAGAAATAGGGAGGAGATCCTAAGGGGAAACAGAGCTTGCTGCACCTGCGTAGATCTGACTGTAGATAAATGAACGGTGTGAGCCTGACGCTAGAACATGCCAGTTTCAAGATTAGTGAGAGGCAGGTGTGGCATCTTTTCACTCCCCCCCCCATGTGGCATCCTTTCTCTTCTCCCCCCCTTGTGTGGCATCCTTTCTCCCCCCCCCCCCCCCTGTGTGGCATCCTCTCTCTCCCAACCCTCTCTGTGGCATCCTTTCTCTTCTCCACCCCCCTGTGTGGCATCATTTCTCCCCCCCCCCGTGTGGCATCCTTTCTCTCCTCCCCCCTCGTTTTAGTGTACTTACCTTCTCATCTTCTTTTCTCCTCTTGTTTCTGTCTTCTGTCTTCTCCTGTCAGGTCCTCAGACAGCGTGCAGGACCCGTACAGTTTGAAAATGCAGAGCAGCGCACGGCACCTGTGATCTGGTGGATGGTTCCTATGGAGGAGCCAGCCACCAGGAAGCCTGTCACTGACAGGCTGTCAGTGTCGGTGCACGCACCAAGCACTGACCTGCCCATCTCTCCATCAGCCCTTCTGGCACTTGCCAGAAGTGCCAGATGGCCAGTCCGACCCTGGGTGTAAGGATATCCTTAAAAAGAAATAAGGATTAAATAGGGTTTGAAGGTATCATAGGTTAAAAAATGGGCAGACTAGATTGGTCAAGTGGTTTCCAGTGATGTTTGGCTGCGCACATTATGAGCCTGTACGCTAGGAATTTTCACTCATTTTCTGTGCACCTCTATGGGGTGCGCGTAAAAATGAGCAAGGACTCCTGCCATAACATCAGCACAATGTGTCTCAGTGGACGTTCAAGAGACACACCGCTCTGAATTGAATCTCCCCCTGAGTGTTACAATACATGAGGGAAATAATTTAGTCTGAGAAAAAATAACTTAGAGCAGAAAAAAATTAGACCTGGAAAGAAAGACTGGGGGAGGAGTTGGGTGTGAAAAAGGTGCAATGGTTAACAAAAGAACTGTGTAGAAAAAGATTTAGTGGAAACTAAAAAAAGCTGGGAGGAAAAAAGATAATAGAAAATTAGAAGGGGCAGAAAAATAATTGACTAAAAAGAGAGGGCTTGAATTAGAAAATAGTTGCTAGAAGAAAAATATAAGCACAAAGAAAAGTGACATGGCTTAAACAGAGGAAAACCCTAACAGGTGTTTTCACCAGAGATAGTGCTTCTTCCTATCTATCAAGGGATTAACATGTCTCACCGTCGATAGCTTCCCCATACAAACCATTGTACAAACCAGTACAGCCACAATTGCCTATTCAGGGTTGCGAATGCTGAAGATAATGAATGAAAAAATGCTTTATTATTTGAACACAACCTTATTTTAATTTTGCAATATTTTTTGTTTTTGTTTTTGTTTTTTACAATTTATAAAGATGTTATTAATTTAAACTTACTGCACCCAGCTAGTTGAAGGACAGCTGAGTATTACTCAGTTGACCCATTGATATTTTATTAATAAATTGTAGCGATTGATTTCTGTTGTTGTGATAAGTGTCAATCGAAAATGAATTTCATCACTGTAGAATAATAAATAGGTGTGTTAGAGAGAGAACTGCGCTGGGAAGAATAGAGGAAACTGGAGGGGATTGGTAGACAAAAAGGTGTGAGGTGTTGATAGAAAATAGCTTGGTGTTGAAGTGCTATTGAATTTTCTTTCTGTTTAGTTTGATGCTTTGAGTCAAGTAGGTATTGTAGAAAACGTGTTGATCGCTCTGGGTAGAGTATTGAATAGCATGTCCATTGCCTATCCATTCCTATTGCTGGTCAGTCTTCTGGTGATTTCACTGACTGCCTGTGAGCTTATTGGACTGCCTATATAAGGCAGACTCTGGCACCACTCCAGTGCCAGCGTATTGGGTCATATCTTTTAATTTGGTTTTGTTCCAGTGTGTTTGTACCAGTTCTTCCTGGTTCCATTCATCCTTGATATTCCAATTCTGACTCTTGCTAATTCCTGACTACCCTTCTGCCTCACGATTCTGGCTCTGTTCAGATCTCTCGGTTTTTACTTCAGCTATTTTGACTATGCTCTATTTGTGTTCCAGCTGTCTTGCCAGCAACTGGCATAGAGGGCCTCGACCTGCAAGTCTCACGCAGCGAAGACTAAACTTCCTTGCGGGGGTCCCTGGTGAACAACCGCGCATCTTTGCTCAGTAGCTGCTGGCAGGTTTTCGTCCATAATTTTTATTATGTAGTTGTGCTGGCATAAGACTGTATATGGTGGCATGGTGCTATACATGTCAACATGTAGTTTTTATGCTGTCCATATACCTGTATGTAATGGACATTGAGAATGAGTATGGTATTGTACTGTATGTGAATTACATTGCACTGTATAATATTGATTATTCATGCAATGCTGTGGACTGTTGACAGAGATAATAGTTACTTTATTTACATACTATTTGCAATAATTATTTAATTTTCTTAACCATACTATTTATGCTTACTGTATAGTTTTTTAATATACCATGCATGTCATGCATTACATTTTAGTCTGAAACGTGCACACTGCTATACAGTGGGCAAAAAAATGTCTAATGGTCTACAAAATATGATTTTTCCTTGATATAAGGGATTGAATTTGTTAGCAATATTTATGTTCTGTTATGCACCAACCTGGATTAAGACCCCCAGCCAAGAAACAGGTTTGACTTCCTTCCTTTTGAACTTCCCTGCCAAAAAGTCTTTCCCATTTTCTGTTGACAATATGACCATAAATCCCGACCCCGAAGCTCGCTGCCTAGGTGTGATCCTTGTCTCAGAACTATCCTTCCTTGCCCACATCAACTCTATATTTAAGTCATGTTGCATACATTTTAAAAACATTTCCAGAATGTGCACATATCTTACACAAGACACTGCAAAAACTCTAATTCATGCACTCATCATCTCCCGTATTGACTATTGCAATTCCCTCCATACTGATCTTCCCCTAAACAGACTCAAAACCCTACAATTTTTTAATGCATGCAGCGGCTAAATGTTCCTTGCAAATCGTTCTTTCTCTGCTGAGCCATTCTATCAGTCTCTACATTGGTTGCCTGTTTTTTACCAAATCCAATATAAAATATTTCTACTAATTTACAAGGTTATAAACAAAACTGCACCAATATACATCTCCTCACTTGTTTCAATATTTCTCTCAACTCGACACCTCTGTTCTGCACAAGCTGTGCGTTTCCTATCCACTCTCATTACATCCTCCAATTCCCGGTTACAGGACTTTTTTCATGCTGCGCCCACTTCATAGGATTCCCTCCCTCACACAATAAGACTTTCTTCTGGTCTACAAACCTTCAAGCATTCTCTGAAAACCCAGCTCTTCAGGCAAGTTTATAATAATCGTCAACCACACTCTTAACCTTGCTAGGTTAACCTATTACCACCCTTTGCGCAATTCCCACAATACAACAACACTGACCCCCTGACCAACATTGCTGTGTGACTGTATCATTTAGCATATGAATCACTTTTGCCCTGCAATCTGTCTGGACCAAAATGCAATATGTAGACTTAACCTCATGTATCAAACTCCCATTGTCCATTAGATTGTAAGCCTTTTTACCTCTTTGTCTGTATTACCCAGTATTTCATATTATTGTGTTTGTCTCCAATTGTAAAGTGCTACGGAATTTGCTGGCACTATATAAATGAATGATGATGATGATGATGATGGTTTCCATGCATCTCTTCACCATAACACTGAATTTACTTACCCTTATTAGTCTTTTTATTTTTATTAGAGTGTGGAGACAGCACCAGCAGCCACCATGTTTGCTTGCCTTCGCCTTTCCCTTTGACGCTTGGAATTCTCTTAGAAGGTTGCTTTCCTTTGATAGGGAAGTTGCTGAACTGCCAATCACAGCACAGCTATCTTCAGAACATGCAAAGTCTTGTTTGATTCAGGTCAGAACTGTGTTGTCAGAACCTCACAATGAAACAGAACCAGTGGTGTGGCACCATTTGAAAGCAATAGGCAACTGCAGGACTGAAGGGAAGAAAGAAATTCTATAAAAATAACACCAAAGAAACATGTTAGAGTAATCTGGGCCTGTTGTGCGGTATTACATAATGGATGATTTGACTTTGGCATGCGTACATCCAGTGTACCAACCCCACAAGAGCATTCCTGGCATTTTCAGTTAAAAACAGAAAAGCCAGTAAATGGCATTTATACTCTAGAACTGCTGCGCCATTCTCACAAAGGTACCAGATGCACTTTTCCATCATAGGACTAATGTATCACCTTTTATCTAATCATCACACAATACCCAGGATGGATGTCGAAGCAGAAATTCCGATTCGTCAGACCAAGCAATGTTTTTCCTATTTCAACTGCCCAGTTTTGGTGAGCCTGAGCCCACTATAAACTCAATTTCCTGTTCTTAGCCCGTCCACCAAGATTTGACTCGCTGTGCATCTAGAGGTGCTCCTCTGCATACCACTGTTGTAGCGCATGGTTATTTGAGCTACAGTTTGTCAATTCTTCTCTGATCTCTCTCATTAACAAGGCTTTTTTCACCCACAGAAGTCAACTCACTTGATGTTTTCTGTTTTGCGCACCATTCTTGGCATAATAACCTATTGACAGATGCCTGTTGTAGGTGTCAGCAAAATGAGAGAAGCGCTGAATCCACACATTTGTAAACTTAACCATGGACATTGGTTAATTTATAACAAAATACAGAGAAGTAACTTCTGTGCAGGATACATGTGTATGCAGCTAACTGTCTTGTATACCTTGCAGTTGGTGTTTGTGGAACAGGTTACAGCTTATTAGATAAGGCAGTCTTAAGGGGCACTATGTACTATACACCCGTGTAGTACTGGTACTATTCAGCACTCAGACACTGCACATCCATGCAGTAGCGTTGTTATCAATATCTACACAGTAGCGTTATTAACCAGTAGGATACAATGAAAGAGGTATGTGCTGACCAGAGTCCGTTGGTGCCACACTTTCGGCCACTAGACCACTGGAGACTTGAGACTGTTGTGCATGAAAATCCCAGGAGATCCTCAATTTCTGAGATACTCAAACCACCTATTCTGGCACCAACAATCATTTCACAGTCAAAATCACTTAGATCACATTTCTTCTCCATTCTGATGTTTGGTCTGAACAATAACTATCATGTAACATGTCTGCATGCTTTTATGCATTGAGATCCTGCCACATGTTTGGCTGATTAGATATTTGCATTAATGAGCAGGTGTGTCTTATAAACATAATAAAGTGACCACTGATTGTGCATGTATATGTGTTTTATTTTATTAAATACTTGTGATAGAGCACAATACTATATAGACTTTTTTGTTCTATGTATAATTATCATTACCTTGATTTGTGTCCTATTGTGAAGAGCTACAGAATATGCTGGTGCTATGTAAATAAATGTTAATAAATAAATAGATAAATAAATAAACAAGTACCTTTACTAACACTAATACAAAAAAAAATCTGAAGACAGAGAGTCTGATGTAAATGTATTTGATGGATTTGCACATTTCAGTGTGAGAAGATAGGAGTGTCATAGCTGCACCCCCACTAGTCTCAGTCTACTCTGACCACAGTATTCTAAACAGATATACTGTTCACTGGGTCCCGTGGGAGCGCAGCGAGCGCATGCGATAGCAGCGGTATGTATTTATCTTTTGGTATTGGCTGTACTGTAATGTATTATATTATAATCATGCATTGAACTGTTAACTTCTGCTAAAATAAATCACTTTGTGCGTTAGAAACACAATACAATCGCCTATGCAATGCTTATTTGAAAAACGATAAAATTACTTTAATAGAGCTTACAGTCTAAATTCCCTAACACACACACAGACAGACAGAGACAGACACACAGACTAGGGTCAATTTGTTAGCAGCCAATTAACCTACTAGTGTGTTTTTTGGAGAGTGGGAGGAAACCGGAGCACCCAGAGGAAACCCACGCAAACATGGGGAGAACATACAAATTCCACACAGATAAGGCCATGGTCGGGAATTTAACTCATGACCCCAGTGCTGTGAGGCAGAAATGCTAACCACTTAGACACCGTGCTGCCCACGAGGTTATTATTTGAATATTATTATTGCTGTTTGGTGCTACCATTTTGTTAAATAAACCTGTTTATTTGATTTAGGATTTTGCCTGGGTGATTTTGAACCTTGCATGGGTACCGGGTAGGCTAGCTTTGCTGCACAAAGGGTTGCATAAAACCCGGTATCTTCACATGAGGTTCATGCAAATATTCAGCAAACTGTGTAATGTACAATTAGTTAAACCCCAAGAATAATAAGAGAGAGAGATTTGCAATGTGGCACAGGTTCTGATATATGTCATTAGAACTGCTGCAACACTACATAATAGGTAATGCCTCTGTAAAATGTATTTAAATTGTAAGAATAACATTTAAGATTCCACAAGAGTAACATATTCAACCATTAGACATTACGTAATGAAAATCATGTCTACACAATGGACATTTTTTTCCCATTCTAAACAGTATGTAAAGATTTAAAGGTAAGCTCGATGGGTGAGTGTATGTTTTATTCACCACAAACAGGTGGCGTGTCCTAAGAATAAACAATTGTCATTGGAGATGGTTTTTATATAAGCACAAAAGTGATAACTTTGGTAATTTGGATGTATTAACCTTTGGTGACAGTGGTGTACTCATGTGCCTAACTCAGGTAGTAGTTAGAATTGCAAAGAGTAGTGGATACACATATGACCCAGCAGAGGTGGTAGTACATGAAAATTCACAATTTTAATGGAAGAATGAAGAAAAAAAACAAAAAAAATTTGGTTATGCAAACATGTAAAAATATAGGGCAGTCTGGAGTTCCCGGGTCATTGAAATAATGTGAAGTTCCGTCCATAACATTTACAAATTATAGCAAATTATGATTTTTAAAAACCCCAGAATTATAGAGATACCTGGAGTAATATTATAAACCATCAGAGGGTGAGAACGTGCAATTAATCGCACTTCAAAGGGAAGTCTTACCAGAAGAGTTTCTTGTTTTTCTTCCCATACTAGGAATGAAGAAACTAACAACTACAGAATATCAGAAGGACAATATCAAGCAGATGCAATGAAGAAGACAACAGCATGGTAGAAGAAACCAAAGAATTCAAACATACTGATTAATCTTTCTTCCATACTTGGAGCTTATATCAGGAGGGTGCCCAGCTGTAATAGAGAGTACCTATGGTATATCCTGAAATGTCTGGAAGGAACACAAAAGGGCTGGACCTGGACACAGAGGATGAACCAGATGCCTAAGACAATTGTATCTCAGGTAGAGATGGTCACTGACCTCCGTGTTTTGGTTTTGGATTCGGTTTTGGATCTGGATTACCGTCGTGTTTTGGTTTTGGTTTTGGTTTTGCAAAACCGCCATTGCGTGTTTTGGTTTTGGTTTTGGTTTTGTTTGGTTTTGTTTTGCTATTTTTTTGGAAAATCCATGTTTTTGGGCCTAAATTAACCCAATTTAGTGCTCCAACTGTTTTAGAGACAAGTAATCTAATTGTTGAGGTAATAAATCATCCAAAAAAACAGTTTAATTCTTCGTTGGTAGGCCTATTCTACACACAAAACAGATTGTCTTTCTCTCCATCTATGCATATTGGCAATGCAGCCATCGTCTTTGAATGTATATTACACCCTACACTTATAGCTAAATATGTAAAGAAATGGAAAAAGCCAGTTTGGTTTCTGTCTCTCAAGGCCCCCCTCCACTTGTATAAAATACCAAAAAATTCAGCCATTATAGACTGTACAATATTAATTGACATGGAGAAAGCCAGTTTGGTTTCTGTCTCTCTAGGCCCCCCTCCACTTGTATAAAATACCCAAAAATTCAGCCATTATAGACTGTACAATATTATGAAAAATGGACAAAGCCAGTTTAGGGTCACTCTGTCTATGACACCCTACCCTTAAGGATAAATTGCCCTAACAGCAGCCTTTCAAGATGGTATGTGATATGGAAATGCCACAAGTCCCTTTCCTCTTTGGGGGTAGATTGCACCCTACACTTACATAGAAAGTTTTAAAAAGATAATATCACCATCATCTTCAGCTTAATCCTCACCCTCATCAGTGTGTACGTCATCATCACAGACTATCAAATCATCGCCGCTTGAATCCGCCATTAGAGAACAGTCAGTGCTTGGATGTCTTGGATGGTGAAGGCCTTCCTCGTGGAAGATGTAGTTCATTTTTATAAACATCATTTTCTCCACATTTTTGGGAAGTAACCTTCTACGGCGATCACTGACTAAGTTCCCTGCTGTGCTGAACACTCGTTCAGAGTACACACTGGAGGGTGGGCAGCTTAGGTATTGCAAAGCAAGTTTGTACATGGGTTTCCAAATGGCCTGCTTTTCTTCCCAGTAAGGAAAGGGACTGTCTGACATTTCCATATCAACTACCTCTTGAAAGTAGTCCTCCACCATCCTTTGCATGTTTATACTCATATTGGATGGAGTTATGGGCAAAGTGACACATTTTTTTGAAAAATCCTTCAAACCAGCCCAGATGTTAAATTGTTCTGGTCTGCCCCCTGTGTCTTCCCTGCTTCTTTTTTGGAAATTTAATTTTTTACGAGCAACAGCTTGAGAAAGTGAAGGAGGACACGTCGTCAAGCCGAGGCCCAGTTCAGCGGCCAACTTGCTGAGCAATAGCTCCTTGCAAAAGTTCACATCTCGCTCATTTACAAGTAAAGACTCAATGTAGGTTTTAAACCTTGGATCAAGCACAGTGGCCAAAACGTACTGATCCGAGTTCAAGATCTTAATAACTCGAGGATCATTGTGAAGCGAATTAAGTACTTGATCGACAAGGCCAACATACTTTGCTGAATTGCTTGCTTTCAGCTCCTCCTTCATTTTCTCAAGCTGCTTTTCCAATAGTCTAATTAAAGGAATGACTTTGCTCAAACTAGCAGAGTCTGCACTGACCTCACATGTCACAACTTCAAATGGTTTCAGCACCTTGCACAGCACTGAAAGGATTCCCCACTGTGCAAGAATGAAATACATCCCCCCTCCTTTCCCAATGTCATGACTTGTGCAATATGCTTGGATGGCTTTGCGCTGTTCCTCCATCCTCTGAAGCATGTACAGGGTGGAATTCCACCGAGTTACCACCTCTTGCTTAAGTTGGTGGCAGGGCAAGTTAAACTGCTCTTGGAGCTGCTGTAATCTCCTACATGCTGTGGCTGAATGCCTGAAATGGCCTGAAATTTTACGGGCCACCGAAAGCATCTCCTGCACCTCACAGTTATTTCGTAGGAAGCTCTGCACCACCAAGTTGATGGTGTGAGCAAAACAGGGAATATGTTGGAAATCACCCAGCTGTAATGCTCGCACTATATTGTTGGCGTTATCTGAAATGACATACCCTGGGGAGAGGCCGAGTGGTATAAGCCATGCATCAATCACATCTCTCAGTTTGCGTAACAAATTGTCAGCCGTATGCCTGTTAGTGAAGCCGGTGATACAAAGAGTGGCCTGCCTGTGACAAATGTTATGTAGTGGTGTACATGCTGCTGCTGTTCCTGCTGGTGAAGGTGAATGACCAACCCAGTGGGCTGTCACAGTCATATAGTCTTTGGTTTGGCCACTTCCACTTGTCCACATATCTGTGGTTAAGTGAACAGTGGGCAGAATGGCATTTTTCAGCGCAATCTCTACATTTTTACACACTTTTTGGTATAGTTGTGGAATAGCTTTACGGGAGAAATGGTGTCGCGATGGAATTCTGTAACGCGGACACAAAACCTCAATTAACTGTGAAAAACCAGCTGCGTTTATTGTGGAGATTGGACGCAGATCTAACACTAACATTGCAGCCATGGCGTCTGTGATTCGCTTGGCGACTGAGTGACTGCTGTCATATTTGCTTCCCCTCGCAAATGATTGTTTCACAGTTAATTGCTGAAATGTAGGACTGCTCATTTTATTAACCTGCCTCTGGGATGACGATTCACCCCCAGCAGCAGCAACAGCAGCAGCAGGACTAACGCTTTCTTCAGAGGAATCAATAATAGTGCCGGAGTCATCCAGCCTTAAGTGGGATGCCGGGCTAACTCCGAGCGCTACTGAGGATATTGATGAGGATGGTGTGGTGGGTGTATTTTATTTTGTAGCCGTCGGTATGTCGGTGAGCGGAGGGTCTTAGCTGATGAGGGAGTGCTTGTATTCTTTTGGGAAGAACTTTCAGCTTTTCCCAACACTTTGCCATGAACTCTCGTTAAATGGCGTAACATAGACGAGGTTCCAAGATGGTTAAGGTCCCTCCCTCGACTGCCTGTGGCTTCACATACACTACAAATGGCTATACAATTGTTGTCTGGATTTGGGTAGAAATAATTCTACACATAAGAAGTGGATTTTTTTGTTTTATGCCCAGGCATGACAATGGCCTTTTTCTTGTCACGTGCCAGAACTGCTGCCACTGGTGCAGGACTTACACAAACAACCTCATCCTCATCAACATCCTCATTAGCGCCCTCGTCGCCTACACAAATCTCCCCCTCATCCTCTTCTAATTCCAAAGTGGCATCCTCAATTTGGGTATCACCGGCTACACTCGGGCTATTAAGGCACACATCAGCAGAATGCTCACGATTAGACATCCCACTGTTGGATGGACTCTCCACAGGGATTGTTGTCATTTGTGAATCAGAGCAAATATTCTCCTGTAATGCCTCTCTGTTATCTTGCAGCTCGGCTTTGACGCGTAACAGTAGTTGTGCACCAATTGTAGGCTGGGTAACTTTTTAGGATCTGCCACTAATAGCCAAAGGTGAAGGCCTCATTCTCTCTTTGCCACTGCGTGTGTAGAATGGCATGCTTGCAATTTTTTTTTTATCGTCACTTAACTTTTGCTCAGTTACACTTCTTTTTCGCTTCAATACAGTAAATTTTTTTGGGGTTTTTGTTTTTTGCACTAATTTGAAAACACTCTGTTGTTTGACATCGCCTTGGCCAGATGACGTACTGGGAACACTAACATCAGGACTGGTGACAGAACCTGGTTGCTCATTCAGATCATATGTGGACTGCTTTGAATCCATTCTGAGCGCAAACCACTAGGGAGTGCTAAAAATTATTTAGTAGATACTGCTGACAGTTATGACTTTTGACAGCCAGAAATATTAATGCACAATTAGGGAGGACACCCCAAAAGCACTGAGGAGTGCTAAAAATTATTTAGTAGATACTGCTGACAGATATGACTTTTGACAGCCAGAAATATTAATGCACAATTAGGGAGGACACCCCAAAAGCACTGAGGAGTGCTAAAAATTATTTAGTAGATACTGCTGACAGATATGACTTTTGACAGCCAGAAATATTAATGCACAATTAGGGAGGACACCCCAAAAGCACTGAGGAGTGCTAAAAATTATTTAGTAGATACTGCTGACAGATATGACTTTTGACAGCCAGAAATATTAATGCACAAATAGGGAGGACACCCCAAAAGCACTGAGGAGTGCTAAAAATTATTTAGTAGATACTGCTGACAGATATGACTTTTGACAGCCAGAAATATTAATGCACAATTAGGGAGGACACCCCAAAAGCACTGAGGAGTGCTAAAAATTATTTAGTAGATACTGCTGACAGATATGACTTTTGACAGCCAGAAATATTAATGCACAATTAGGGAGGACACCCCAAAAGCACTGAGGTGTGCTAAAAATTATTTAGTAGATACTGCTGACAGAAATGACTTTTGACAGCCAGAAATGCACAATTATGGGGGACACCCCAAAAGCGCTGGGGAGTGCCAAATATGAAGAAAAAATAATAAACCTCTATCCTCCTCTCTGCACTAGCGATTTTGTTTAGAGCAATTGCAAGAACAATATTGTATTCTCTGTCCCTGCTCTAATTAGCCTATGACTACACCCTGCTCTCTCCCTCTGTCAAATGGCGATGGATTGCTGTGGAGGCGTGTATTTATTAAGTTGAAGTATCGCGAGAACCGAGCCCCGAGATCCGACGACGTCACAATGACGTTCGGCCTCGATTTAGATTCGGAACGGGCGGGAGAGTACCGAGCTGCTCAGCTCGGTACTCGGATACCCAAAGTTCGGGTGGGTTCGGTTCTCGGAGAACCGGACCCGCCCATCTCTAATCTCAGGACACTTCACTTTACTTTGCAAAGATAAATAGAGGCTAGCTAAACAATTATAGAACTATTATTATTATTATTATTATTATTATTATTATTATCATTTATTTGTTAGGCACCACAAGGTATCCGCAGTGCCGTACACAGTACTAACAGTAGACTATACAGGGTGAAACCATACAGAACAATGAACAAAAAGTACCAATACTTCAGAAACTCCGGCTTGTCAGGCGCCGCTCGGCGGCCGCCCGCCCCTCCACACAGAACGTCTGGTTGCCTAGCAACCAGACGCGTCACTTCCCCTTCCGCCCGGCCGGCCAGCCCAGACCCAGAAGCGTCCCCGTTGCTAGGCAACGGGACGCTGCAGGAAGAGAGCGCTACGGCGCTGCCTAATGACTAGCGCTACGGCGCTACAGCTATTACAGCACCACTAGTGCTGAGGGCATTGGTTAGCAGCCCTATTTAAGTCCCTCTGACCTCACCTCCTGTGCCAGAGTTTCAGGTCCTTTCCTGTCCTCCAGCGTTCCAGTGTTCCTGTGTCTATCTGTTTCCTGACCCTTGCCTTCCTCCAGTTTATTGCCGTTTGCCTGTGACCATTGTGACCCGGATTGCCTTGACTACCCCTTTGGATCTCCCTTTGTACCTCGCTGTCAGAACGTTATCGACCCGGCTTGACTCACACCCCGTTTGGATTCTCCTTGTGTACCTGCATTACCCGCATCATTGCTGAACCCGCCTGTCTGATATCCCTCTCGTGCTTCGCTATCTGACTCGTGGAAGGACCGCGACCTGCGTGTTTCCTGCAGCCAAGTCCATACCTCCTTGCGGGGGTCCCTGGTGAACACCTGTGGCACGTTAGACTCCACGCCTTCCTCCGAGTAGTGCCAACGATAGCAGGTACGCTATACTAGTCGTGACAGTAAACTCTGGCGATGACTACCGAAGGAACGGGGGAACCCTCAGCCCGGGACCTTCTTATTCATTTGGCTCAGCGAGTAGAACAGCAAGAAGCAGCCCAAGCACATCTCCTACAATGTGTTCAAGGTATCGCTACACGCTTCGATGCCTTACAAGGCTCCCTGCCTGCTGCTCCTGCCATTACCACCGCCCCAGGGGCGTCCGCTAGTGTGGTTACGGTATCCACTGCAACTTCTGGCATGCGTATCCCCACACCTGAAAAATACGATGGAGATCCCAAGAAATGCAGGGGTTTCTTGAACCAGTGCTCCATCCAGTTTGAGTGCAATGCAGGAGCATTTCCTTCAGAGCGAACGAAGGTGGCGTTTATGATCTCCCTCCTGAGTGGTCAAGCACTAGCCTGGGCTTCGCCTTTGTGGGAAAATGGAGACCCTCTTCTTAATAACACCGGCTCCTTTATTGAAGCTTTCAGGAGAGTCTTCGATGACCCTGGGAGAGTAGCCTCTGCGGCCACCAGCTTGCTGAACCTGCGTCAAGGCAACTTATCTGTTGGGCAATATGCCATCCAGTTCCGGACCTTAGCGTCAGAGCTGAAATGGAACAACGAGGCGCTGGTCGCAACTTTTTGGCAAGGTCTAATCGACCGTATTAAGGACGAACTAATTTCTCGGGATCTCCCCTCTGATCTTGATACCCTAATTGCGCTATGCATTAAAGTAGACCTACGTTATCAAGAACGCACCCAGGAACGTCCTGTCTCTAAGCGGGTGGTTCCTCGTCTGGCTCCTCAATTTCAAAACCCAGTTTTGCCTATGGATGAACCCATGCAAGTAGGACGGTCCCGTTTATCCCCAGAAGAAAGAGAGAGGCGCTTCAGGCAGCGTCTCTGCCTTTACTGTGGCGATTCCGGACATGTTCTCAAGGTCTGTCCTAAGAAACCGGGAAACCCGTCCTCCTAAACGGTAGCAGGGAGGCCGGTTTAGGAGTATCCACAGTTGCTCCCTACTCAAAAAACACCCCTGAGCTTCTTATGGCAGTCACCCTGAGCACCCCTAGAGGTCCCTTCTCCACCACAGCCTTTGTGGATTCCGGCTCCTCCGGGAACTTCATTTCTGCCACTCTCATTGCTGGGCTTCAAATTCCAACTCTCCCCTTGCCTCAACCATTATCGTTAACAGCAGTAGATGGGAACCGTGTCAGCAGTGGCTCCATCTCCTACATCACTTCACCTATTCGGTTAATGGTTGGAGCCCTCCATAGCGAGATGATTCAGTTGTTGGTGTTGCCAAAATCCATCAATCCCATTATCTTGGGGCTTCCATGGCTACGAAGACACTCTCCGCAGATGGATTGGGACCGAGCTCAGGTTACTCGTTGGGGTACAGAATGTCATCATAGATGTCTACCTAGTGTTCTGCCTCCTGATTCCCAAGTTGTTGCTCAGTCCACGGTTACGGAAGTTAGTCTTCCAGCTGCATACACTGACTTCCAAGATGTATTCAGTAAAACGGAGGCCGAGTTATTACCTCCCCATCGGCCCTGGGATTGTTCCATCACTTTGCTTCCCGATCAACCTATACCCAAGGGGCGAACGTATCCCCTTTCTCGCCCAGAGACCCTGGCAATGTCCCAATATATCAAGGAGAATCTGGAACGTGGTTTTATTCGCAAGTCTACCTCTCCTGCTGGGGCTGGATTCTTCTTTGTCAAGAAAAAAGATGGGTCCCTGCGCCCATGCATTGACTATAGACCCCTGAATCGTATTACCATCAAGAATCGGTACCCGTTACCTCTTATCTCTGACCTATTTGACAGAATCAGCGGGGCTCAAGTGTTTACTAAATTAGACCTACGAGGGGCCTACAACCTCATTCGTATAAAGAAGGGTGACGAGTGGAAGACCGCCTTCAATACGAGGGATGGGCATTTTGAATACCTGGTAATGCCCTTCGGTCTTTGCAATGCCCACGCCATCTTCCAGAATTTCGTTAACGACATCTTTCAAGATCTATTGTACACCTCCGTAGTCGTTTATCTAGATGACATTCTAGTGTTTTCTAAAGACTTGAGTTCTCATCAAGAACAAGTGAGGGAGGTCTTACGAAGACTGCGCAAATATCATCTTTATTGCAAATTGGAAAAATGTGTTTTTGAAGTTCTCCAAGTGTCCTTCCTTGGGTTCATTGTGTCCGGCTCCGGGTTACAGATGGATCCCACCAAGGTGTCATCCATCTTGAATTGGCCTCAACCGCAGAGTCTTAAAAGTATCCAAAGATTCATTGGATTCGCCAATTATTATCGACAGTTCATCCAAGATTTCTCTTCCATCATTGCTCCAATTACAGCATTAACTAGGAGATCTGCCAATCCTAAGATATGGTCTCCAGAAGCTGTTTCTGCCTTCACTATTCTGAAGAAAGCCTTTTCCTCTGCCTCTGTGCTCTCTCAGCCGGATCAACAGCGACCTTTCTTTGTGGAGGTGGACGCCTCTTCAATAGGCATTGGAGCCGTGTTATTCCAAAAGACACCTTCAGGTACTCATTCTCCATGCGGGTTCTTCTCCAGACGATTTCTTCCCAACGAGATTAATTACGGAATCGGAGACAAGGAGCTTCTCGCTATTAAAGCAGCCTTGGAGGAATGGCGGCACCTATTAGAGGGAGCCCTTTATCCAGTTACCATCTTTACAGACCACCGAAATTTGACATTCATTCGGGAAGCTCGCTGTCTGAATCCTCGGCAGGCCCGCTGGGCATCATTCTTTGCTCGCTTCAACATGATTCTTACCTTCTGTCCAGGTGCTAAGAATGGGCGGGCAGACGCTCTATCTCGTTCTTTTGATGATACAGACCGCCTGAACCCATCAATTCCTCATTGCATTATTGACCCTTCGAACATCATTGCTATTACCAATACGGTGAAGGATGCTCCGCCCACAGGACGATCATTTGTGGAACCACAATTACGACTCAAGGTGTTGCGTTGGGCCCATTCGTCCCGTATCGCGGGTCACGCTGGCATAAAGAAGACCACATTCCTTCTCTGCCGTCGGTTCTGGTGGCCTACCATACGCGCTGATATACGGAACTTTATTGCAGCATGTACCATTTGTGCCCAACACAAAACTTCCAGGAAGGTTCCTGCTGGGTTGCTCCAGCCCCTACCTACGCCGGATGCTCCCTGGGAGAGTATAGCCATGGATTTTATTACTGACCTTCCCTGCAGTTCTGGATTCAATACTATCTGGGTTGTCATTGACCGATTTTCTAAAATGGTGCATTTTATTCCTCTTTCAGGTCTACCTTCAGCCAGTCACTTAGCCGACACATTTATCAAGGAGATCTTCAGACTTCATGGCTGCCCTAAGGAAATTATCTCTGACAGGGGAGTGCAATTCATCTCCCGGTTCTGGAGGGCTTTCTGTAAAAAACTGGGTACGGAGTTAAAATTCTCATCGGGATATCACCCCCAGACCAATGGTCAGACCGAGCGGATCAACCAGGATTTAGAGACTTTTCTCCGTTGCTTTACCGCTGATAATCAAAGCAGATGGTCGCAATTCCTTCCCTGGACAGAATTCTCACACAATCACCATGTCCATGAATCTACCGGGTTTTCTCCATTCTTTATTGTGACCGGGATGCATCCTATTATCCCAGATCCATTTCCCAATTCTTCCTCCTCTGGACTCACTTTATCGAGAATTCTCTATCATTTGGGCCACAACCAAAGCAGCTCTACAAAAGGCATCACAGCACCATAAGATCTTTGCTGATCGCCACCGTAGGGCTACTCCCCTATTGAAGGTAGGGGATCAAGTATGGCTTTCCACTAAAGACTTAAAACTCAAAGTACCATCTATGAAAATGGCTCCACGTTTTATTGGTCCTTACATCATCTCACAAGTTATTAATCCAGTGTGTGTTAAACTAAAGCTACCGGCTTCTTTACGATGTCATAATACTTTTCACGTGTCCCTACTCCGGCCATTGGTGCTTAACAGGTTCTTTGTACCTCCATCTCGACCTCCTCCGGTGCAAACCTCCTCTGGAACAGAGTTTGAGATCAGCCGGATTCTGGATGTCTGCATTCGCTACGGGCAACAACAGTTCCTTGTGCACTGGAAGGGATTTGGCCCGGAAGAAAGATCTTGGGTGGATAAACCGGACCTTCACGCTCCTCAGTTACTTAAGAGATTCCTCCAAACAAGGGGAGAAGGAGGAGGGCATACTGTCAGGCGCCGCTCGGCGGCCGCCCGCCCCTCCACACAGAACGTCTGGTTGCCTAGCAACCAGACGCGTCACTTCCCCTTCCGCCCGGCCGGCCAGCCCAGACCCAGAAGCGTCCCCGTTGCTAGGCAACGGGACGCTGCAGGAAAAGAGCGCTACGTCGCTGCCTAATGACTAGCGCTACGGCGCTACAGCTATTACAGCACCACTAGTGCTGAGGGCATTGGTTAGCAGCCCTATTTAAGTCCCTCTGACCTCACCTCCTGTGCCAGAGTTTCAGGTCCTTTCCTGTCCTCCAGTGTTCCTGTGTCTATCTGTTTCCTGACCCTTGCCTTCCTCCAGTTTATTGCCGTTTGCCTGTGACCATTGTGACCCGGATTGCCTTGACTACCCCTTTGGATCTCCCTTTGTACCTCGCTGTCAGAACGTTATCGACCCGGCTTGACTCACACCCCGTTTGGATTCTCCTTGTGTACCTGCATTACCCGCATCATTGCTGAACCCGCCTGTCTGATATCCCTCTCGTGCTTCGCTATCTGACTCGTGGAAGGACCGCGACCTGCGTGTTTCCTGCAGCCAAGTCCATACCTCCTTGCGGGGGTCCCTGGTGAACCAGGGGCACGTTAGACTCCGCGCCTTCCTCCGAGTAGTGCCAACGATAGCAGGTACGCTATACTAGTCGTGACACGGCTAGTCACATGCAGTAAAGACGGAGCGGAAGAACAGGTATGGAGACAGGAGGGGAGGGGGCCCTGCTCATACGAGCTTACATCCTAAGGGAGGGTAAACAGACCAGGCACAAGAGGAGCCAGTTGAGGCAAGAGGAGAGAAGGGAGGACAAGCTAAAGGAAGGAGATGGGAACTAGATTTTAGTTTGAGGGGTAATTTAGGTTAAAATTGGAGGATTTAGGAGCTTACTTAATCTTGTGGAGGTTTTACTGTTATCAGTCAAAAAGGTGAAAGGTATATTTCATTTTTGCATGGTGACACAGGAAGGAACACTTATAAACTTGGCTCATTTGTACTTTAGACGCTTGCATTGCCAGATTTAAAAATTCCAAACTGTATAAATGTTTTACACTACTGAGTACCTGTTCAAACACACACTGTTCAATAACACACTTGTACCACTGTGAAGGCAGTAGTAGGTAATATTTAATCTTGTAATGAGGGGTTTCTGACAACAGGGGGATTGTAAAGGAGTGCACTGCTTCCATCTTCCCGTCTACTGCCCCCCAAGATTATGTTGGTGAAGAGAGAGTATTCTTCATGATAGTACTTAGCTGGGGCATGCATATACACTGTGGACCCATGCCCTGCACAATAAATTGCAGGTTATAGTGCCTTCAGAGGTTATGCACTCACACAACATATGTTGTGTGCACCCACGTGTGTGTGTGATTTCATGGGAGCTTCAGGCTTCATAAACATGGGGCCCTGGCACTCCAGACCCGGGCCCCATTGAAAGTTACAAAACAAGTAGATGATTGGTATAATCGTATACACTCACGAGTCCTCAAGGCAACATCAATTCGTGTTTTATACAGTATTATTTGCAATATCTACTCAAATTACTTTAAACTGTGATAGCATGGTAATATGTAATAAAGTAGAACAAATCAAACCTGTTTTATCTTGTATTTGGTTTTGTTGCTCCAGGGTTAATTTTCTCTTAATAGCTATTGGCAGATAATCTCTTAGTATGTGAAAAAATCTTTTGCAAAGGAGATTGTCCTGTTATTAGTTCCAGAATGTACCAAGAGATAAGTTGAAAACAAAATTTAAGGGTATAATTTATATGAGTAGATTCATGTTTTAAAAAATGTTTCTGCTATTTTTTCTTTATTGCTAGTACTTTCCACCCAATCCATATGAAAGGATATTTGACTGTTCATTAGTTTTATATTAGGGGTGTCTGGTGATATTCAATGAGAAAGTATAGCCTTTTTCAAGACAAATGCTATCAATAACAGCAATTTATTTTCTCCTGCTGACAATAACTGATTAATTTCATGGGTATAAATATTCCACAACATCCAGTTTCTGGTTATGGTAAATGGGAGTTTAAGAGTGCATGTGATAAATTTCTGGATCTTCTAGAAATTACACAACTTTTAACAAGACCATAAACAGATCTGCTTCTGTATGTTGACAATTATCACAATTGGCTTTCAGCGTGTCTCCAATAAGACAATTTAATTTTGGTTAAAGATAAGCTCTGTGTTAGATTTTATAGTTCATTTCTTTATAAGAACTGGACACCAACTGGTTTTTCATCTTCACATACTCTTTCCAAATATCATACAGATCCAGATGTTGGAATTCATCTAACCATTTTGCCAATCCTGTTTTTATATTACCAGGATCAGTGGTGTAGCTCATATGTGAATATATATAGAAGATGGAAAAAGTTATTTGGGTTACAGTGCCACATTGCACAATCCAAGGCAGATTGTCTGTCTGAATCTTTTAAGAACTGTAACACACCAGTAACATAACTTAATTAAAAAGTTCATAAAGTTCAAAAATGCTGGAAATTAAATATATCCTAATAAAATGAGGCAAATAAATGTGGTAGAATGCTTTATAAGCATCCTGTCACAAACTCAGATTCAGATAGAACCTCAGGGTCTGCTTGGCTTAACACTACCCACAAATAGGCAAAAAATCTAACAAAGAAGGTGGTTTTCGCCAGGGATACCCACAAGGGAATATGGACTTTGCTGCTCCCTGACCGCAGGTAGCGGCCCTCAAGTGGATGAGAAGCGAAACCATATGGAGAGCCCCGGGGCTAAGGTTTGAGGAAAGGATGTCAGTAGGCAGGAGTAGTATACAGCAGGTAGGAGGAGTGCTGATATTAAGATAAGTTAGTTAGGAGTGTTCTGAGAGTGCACAGGAGTGCACCAGTCTGCAGAGAAGTGTAGCCTTGAGATCCTGAAGGGCTGGGAAGCCCTGCTGCAAGATCTGTAGGAGGCACAATAGTCTGCAGGAGAATGCTGGGGTCCAGGTAACAGATATGATGAATCACGGGTACACAGGAGTGCACAGGACTGCAGAGTGGTGTAACGCTGAGGTCCTGAAGAGCTGGGAAGCCCTGGTGCAGGATCTGTAGAAGGCGCAACGATCTGCAGGAGGATCCAAACAGCAAATAGAGGTAAAGCAACAGGAGCCAGAGGAAGGAGTATCCTAACAGGTAGGGAGACCTGAAGATCTGGCACTTAGGAGCTGTAGGAGGTACTTTATATAGAGGGAGCCTAGCAGGTAATTAGCCAATGGATTGAATGAAGGGACGTTATAAAAGCCGGGTCCGCGAATGAGCAGAAACGCTGTCAAGGTGGCACCCGGCAGTGGGGAGTGCAGTGCTAATCAGGCTCTGCAGGGCACCTGAAAATTAAAAAAAAATGACTATAGTCATTTAAAATTGTGCGGAAATCCACGGAGGAGAGGGGGGAAGGGGCTTTTAATCTTACCTGCATGAAGCTGCTCCACTCTGCTCTGTCTCCTTCCCTCCGCTTACTGACAGTAACAGGCCATGATGATGACATCATCACGGCCCGACAGTGTCTGTGAGGGGAGGAGAGAAGACAGAGCAGAGTGGAGCAGCTTCATGCAGATAAGATAAAGAAAGACATGGGGAGGGGAGCTGAGGGGAGGGGAAGCGCAGTGCCAATTTTGACAGGGTACCCACGGCGGGGGGGGGGGGCGATTTTTATAGGGGGGGGGCGCTGATTTTCACACTGTGCCTAGGGCGCCAAGGACCCTAGCACCGGCGCTGGTGCTAATACAGAGAGGGGTGCTGGATGAGACAGGTAGGAGCGCCGGATCCCCGACTGCAAGGTTAGTGAGTCTGGTGTGTGATACATCCAAACTTACCACAATATTTTTCTCCATGTCATGATGAGTTTTAATTATGGCAGCTTTCAAATGTCTTACATTGTGCATGGGGGGCCTCGTTCATAAAGAAACGTAAATACCAATGCGTGCCATATTTTGCGTTAAATTGCTCTGCGTTTGCTCAGAAACAAACTATATGCCAGAGAACAAAAGTGCATGCAACTCATTTGCAAGCACAAATGACACTTATGACTGCCTAAGATTTCATGGGCGGAAGTGCACACACAGCAGTGCCAAAGTCAAGCTTTGGGATTTTAGAAGGTATGTGTTTTTCTGTTGTGTCACTCTCACCAGCTACAGGTCAGGTGTAAGTGCAGAATGATAGTGATGACGATCGTGTATGCATGTACAGCCATGGCCAAAAGTTTTGAGAATGACACAAATATTATTTTTCACAAAATCTGCTGTCTCAATTTTTATGATGGCAATTTGCAAATACTCCAGAATGTCATGAAGAGTGATCAGATGAATTGCAATTAATTTTAAAGTCCCTCTTTGCCATGACAGTGAACTGCCCTGCCACAAAAGGACCAGCTGACATCAGGTCCATGACTCTCTCATTAACACAGGTGAGAGTGTTGACGAGGACAAGCCTGGAGATCACTCTGTCATGCTGATTGAGTTAGAATAACAGACTGGAAGCTTAAAAAGGAGGGTGGTGCTTGAAATCATTGTTCTTCCTGTTAACCATGGTTATCTGCAAGGAAACACTTGCAGTCATCATTGCTTTGCAAAAAAAGGGGTTTTACAGGCAAGGATATTGCTGCTAGTAAGATTGCACCTAAATCAACCATTTATTGGATCATCAAGAACTTCAAGGAGAGAGGTTCAATGGTTATGAAGAAGGCTTCAGGGTGCCCAAGAACATCCAGCAAACGCCAAGATCGTCTCCTAAAGTTGATTCAGCTGTGGGATCGGGGCACCACCAGTGCAGAGCTTGCTCACGAATGGCAGCAGATCGGTGTGAGTTTTTCTGCACGCAGAGTGAGGCGAAGACTTTTGGAGGATGGCCTGGTGTCAAGAAGGTCAGCAAAGAAGCCACCTCTCCAGGTAAACCATCAGGGACAGACTGATATTCTGCAAAAGGTACAGGGATTGGACTGCTGAGTGAGAACTGTGGTAAATTAATTTTTTCTGATGTTTGTGGAGTGATGGTGGGGCAATTTAATTTAAGATAGGATGGTTTGAGGGCTATTAATTGAATGTGGGGGTGAGTTTGGGAAGAATGAGATATATTTATTAAATGGAATTTGAATTATTTAATGCCAGTGATGGTTGCAGGAAATAGGTTTATTTATTAAATGTGAATTCTAGCATTTTAATGTTGGGACTGGAGGGAAGCCTATTTATTAAATGTGGGTGCTTTTGATTTAACACCGGAGTTTGTTGGAGTTTTCTAAATTTCATGTACTCATTTTTTTTTCAAATAGGGCCCCCCAGCATTCCAGGATTCAGACAAGCGGCAACTGATCAAGAGACACCAGCAACCACATGTAGGGAAAACAACAAGAACAGGTAGGAGAGAGCAGGACAGTCTGCCAACTATATTTTTCTATATTGGCAGTTCCTCAGCAACATGTTATTAAATAAACATTAATATGTTTAGCGGGACAGTCCTGAATTAGGGCTCTGAGTGGGAATGTTTGGACAACGATGGTATGTAATGGGCAGTCTAGCAATATTAAGCCCTCTGATGGCATAATCAGCTTTGTATTAATCCCGCCTCTTTTTGTGTTTGCCCTGCCTACACTTGATTTGGTCCCGCCCACATGAGGCCACTTCCAATATTTTTTTCCAGGGCCACTTTATGTTCCCAAACCGCCCCTGGCCATGAGTAAAGAATGGTACCAAAACACCCACCAAGAGCAACTTCTCCCAACAATCAAAGAACAGTTTGGTGATGAACAATGCCTTTTCAGGCATGATGGAACACCTTGCCATAAGGCAAAAGTGATAACTAAGTGGCTCGGCGATCAAAACATCAAAATTTTAGGTCCATGGCCAGGAAACTCCCAGACCTTAATCCCATTAAGAACTTGTGGTCAATCGTCAAGAGGTGGGTGGACAAACAAAAACCCACAAATTCTGACAAACTCCAAGAATTGATTAGGCAAGAATGTGTGGCCATCAGTCAGTATGTGGCCCAGAAGTTGATTGACAGCATGCCAGAGCGAATTGCAGAGGTCTTCAAAAAGAAGGGTCAACACTGCAAATATTGACTCTTTGCATAAACTTAATGCAATTGTCAATAAAAGCCTTTGACACTTATGAAATGCTTGTAATTTTACTTCAGTATACCATAGCAACATCTGACAAAAAGGTCCCTAAAAAAACACTGAAGTAGCAAACTTTGTGAAAACCAATACTTGTGTCATTCTCAAAACTTTTGGCCATGATTGTAGAACATGGGTTTGCAATACATTTTGGGCCTGATTCATTAAGGAAAGTAAAGCAAAAAAATTTGTAACTTTTGACCTTGGGAAAACCATGTTGCATTGGAGGGGGGGGTAAATTTAAAATGTGATGGCAGATTTATATTTGGGATAGGGTATGTCCTAGATCAACTTTAAATTGCAGTTTAAAAATTAGCTATCAAGTATTTGTGTACTACATAAATCATAAATCAGACAGTATTTAACTAATGTGAAATATAAAAAAAATTAATATAAACTAATATAAAAAGCGAATTTGCGCACCTTGCATTGTAACATGGTTTTGTCCAGGAGAAAACTGTTTCTTGCCTTACTTTCCTTAATGAATCATGCCCTTTATGTATAGTAGACATTCATAGCATCCTGATAAATGTATATCATTGAAAAAAAAAGAAACAAAAAGACTTTCTTTAATGTTTTATTCATTAATGACTATTATTAACAGGTGACAATAATTGATTTTGTTTGTGCATTCTGCAGGGACTTTATATTACACTTATGTATTCTACTTATCTTACAGTGTATTTATTATCTGTCAGAGCAGACTGTACCTAGACCAGTATTCAACAAGGGACATTTCTTCAGATCCACTTGTAGTTGAATATGGACGTTCGTATGCTTGAATTGTATGCCCTTGGTGAATCTTGTTTATGTTGGATGGAGTAGAGTGGGTAAGATGGTGTGAAGTCTAAGAGCCATAAGTTTAGTAAAACTTTTTATATCCTGAGGCGGTTTTGGATGGACAATCTTTTGGTGCTGGGTCTCCATTTCATACAGAATTACAAAGAATTATCAGATATGGAGTAATGTGATTAAAACATCTCTTGTAGTATTCTGTGCTCAGGCCATCTGTTCCTGGTGTTTTCCAATTTAGAAGGGACATGATGCCCTTCTGGGTGCAATCTTCAGTAGAGTCATATTATTGCTTATAATATTTTCAAAATTCATCAGTGAGTTGTTTTTAGTGCTCTAGAATCATGGTCTGTGAGTTTGATTTAATTGCCACTATATGCTTTACTGTTGAATAGGGTTTGATCAAGTTAGCCAAAAGCTTTCCCGAATTGTTACCTCATCTAAAAAATGTTTTATTTTATTTTAAATCTAGTTTCATGTGGGCCCTTTCCATGCACAATGGCTTATACAAAGCCTTTGGGCTAGATTTACTAAGCTGTGGGTTTGAAAATGTGGGGATGTTGCCTATAGCAATCAATCAGATTCTAGCTGTCATTTTATAGAAGGTACTAAATAAATGAAAGCTAGAATCTGATCGGTTGCTATTGGCAACATCCCCACTTTTTCAAACCCGAAGCTTAGTAAATTTAGCCCTTTGTGTCTTTACATCTGTCTCACAATTTTGTATCTGTACAGTCACGTAGGCTTTGGTTAATTCCAACTTCAGGGCAAGGAGATTTGAGTAATATTCTTCTTTTTTCGAGCCACATACGCTATATTATACCCTTATAAAATTGGCTTTGAAGCCTCCCCAAACAAATTAATATCTTGTATATGTTTAAGTTTATCATCAACATAGTTCAGGAAACTGTGACCTAAATGTTTCTGATGATGTTAGATAGGAGGAGAAGCACCAGGTAGTGGAGTTATAAATAGGATTATCTAATTTTAAAGTAAAACAAATTGGTGAATGATGTGATGCATGATATTTCCAATCCAAGATTTTAACACTCTGTGAAGTAAATTCGTCGAGATTAGCCAATATTAATTCTTGTTGAAGTATTATGTGAGTGAGAATGAAATGAATATTGTCTACTGAGTGCTGATATCTCCATGGATCAGTAATTATTATTATTATCTTTAATTTATAAGGCGCCACAAAGGGTCCGCAGCGCCATAAATGACATATACAGAAAACAGTGAACCATGACACAACATGATATATAAAGAACAAAATATGAAGAACAAAATATATAAATACACACACACACACACACACACACATACACACGTAACATGGTAAGGCAAATCAAATTATTGCTGGGACAATGAGTGAAAGTGATGGTAGAAATCATCGAAGTAGGCCGAAGCGTAAGAAAACAGGGCTAGGGAAGCAGGCCAAGAGGTACAGAGGGTGATGGAATAGTAGACGGAGCACACAAGTAAAGAGGGACCTGCTCCTGAGAGCTTACATCCTAAAGGAAAGGGGGAGACACAAATAGGATGGTACTAACTGAGGGAGAGAGCCGGGACAAGGGAGTTAGGATAGACTTGGCTAAGTGGTCAGTACTTCTGCCTCACAACGCTGGGGTCATGAGTTCAATTCCTGATCATGGCTCCAGTTTCCTCCCACACTCCAAAAACATACTGGTAGGTTAATTGGCTTCTATCAAAATTGACCCTAGTCTCTCTCTCTTTCTCTGTCTGTGTATATGTGTGTGGGTGTGGGTGTGTGTGTGTGTTAGGGAATTTAGACTGTAAGCTCCAATGGGACTGATGTGATTGAGTTCTCTGTACAGCGCTGCAGAATCAGTGGTGCTATATAAATAAATGATGATGATGACTTGAATAAATAAATGAATCCTAAGGGCACGCTTGAAGCCTTTGAGAGTAGATACCTGATGGAACGTGGAAGATCGTTCCACAGCTGGGGAGCAGCCCAGGCAAAGTCCTGGAGACGGGAGTGGGAAGAAGTGATCAGTGAAGTAGTGAGGCGCGTTCACAGGCAGAGCGGAGGGGCGTGGCTAGGAGTGTAGGTAGAGATGAAATTGGAGATGTAGGGAAGGCAGGATTGATTAAGATCTTCTAAAGGTGAGGTGAGAAGTTTAAATTTAATTTTGTAGGCCTGTAAGGAACCCCTCCAGCCGGCACAACACAACCCGGAATCTACTCTGCCAATCAGGTGTTCACTGGAGCCCCTGATGGTGGGGACAGACTGGGCTGCAGACTGACAGAGGGTCGTGAACTGTGTACCGACTGGGGAGAACCCAGGCAAGCGGGGTGAGGTCCACGCAGAGGTCAAGGGCCGGCAGCAGACAACAGTACCAGGAAACAAGCCGAGGTCAGAGGTCACAAGCAGATAGCAGAAACGGTAAACAGGCCAGAGATCAGGGTCACGGGATACACAAGCGAAGTCCAATTCAAAGCCAAGGGTCATACACGGGAAATCAGTAGAGGTTTCAAGAAGACAGGAACAGGAACAAGCAGGTCAGCAGACTGGAGCACACAAGCTATAACCGGCAATGAGGCAGCAGACCTCATTGCCTTAAACATCCAGATGGACCAATCAGAGCTTGCCCCCAGATAGAACACACTTGCAGGCTAATTGCCTGCTACACTATGCGCCAATCAGGGCTTAGCCCTGGCATCCACACTTGCAGGCTAATGCCTGCTAATTCAGCCACAGGCTGAATCTGATTGTTTGCCCCATATGCGCGTGCGCACCCGGCTGCCGGCCCGCCGCGCTGCAGAGGCGTCCGACCATTGCCTTGCCAACGGTCGGCAGTTGCGCGGAAGTGATGTCCCGGTCATCATAGTGACGGCGGGGACGCCGGGAGGCATAGGAAGCGAGCCGCGGCTGCTGTGAGTACCGCCGCGGCTCGTGACAGTACCCCCCCCCTTGAGGAGGGGTTAAGGAACCCCGACATCCAGGTTTCCTTGGAAATCTCTTGAAGAAGTCCTTCAACTGTTTAGGGGCATGGAGTTGTCTCTGTGGAACCCAAGACCGCTCTTCTAACCCGCGGTACCTCCACTGCACCAGGAAGTGCACCTGCCCTTACACTTTTTTAGAATCCAGGATCCTTTGTACTACGTATCTTCGTGGTTTGCTTGAATTCCCCCCAGGCATACTTGAAGATTGAATTTGACTAGGATATAACACCGGTTTCAACAGTGAACAATGAAACGTGTTGGGTATTCTCAAATTTTAGCCTAAATGCCACAGAATTAACCTGCTTAATGATGGAAAATGGCCCGATGAACTTAGGGCCTAACTTCTTGCAAGGCTGTCTAAGTCTGATATTTTTAGTAGACAACCAAACTTTCTGGCCCACCTTGAGGGAGCAGATTGTATGATGGCAGTCTGAAATTTTTTTTCCACAAATGAGGCTTGTCTTAATGATGACTGGACTTTCTTCCAGATAGCTCTGAGATCCCTGGCAGTGGATCGGATCTCCTGGATACCAACGGACTTGAGTGAGTATAAAGATTTAGACCTGGGGTGAAAACCATAATTGCAAAAAAACTGAGAGGTTTTGGTGGATGAGTGACAGGAATTATTATAGGCAAATTCCGCCCAGGGTAACAAGGAGGACCAGTTGTCATGGAACTCTGATGTGTAGCAACGTAAAAAATTCTCCAAGGACTGGTTAACCCTCTCAGTTTGCCCATTTGATTGAGGGTGATACGCAGATGACAAACTGACCTTGATTCCGAGAAGGGTACAGAAGGACTTCCAGAATTGTGCTATGAACTGGGACCCCCGATCAGAGACGATGCCAGTAGGCAGTCCATGTAGCCGGAAGATATGTTGAATAAATAAAACGGCCAAATCTCGAGCAGTAGGGAGTTTGGTTAACGGAACGAAATGTGACATTTTACTAAACCGGTCTACCATGACCCAAATGGTATTGTCTCCTGTAGAGAATGGCAGATCCACTATAAAGTCCATGGACAAGTGCGTCCATGGTTTTGCAGGAATGGCCAAAGGAACCAACTGACCTACCGGACGAGTCCTGGGAATTTTGTTTCTAGCACAAACCTCACAAGACAGGACGTGATCCTTGACATCAGCAGACAAAGATGGCCACTATACAGCACGGGAAAGGATTTCCAAAGTTTTGAAGACTCCAGGATGCCCAGCAGTCTGATTATTGTGTGCTTCAGCAAGGACTGCCTTCCTTAGATGATCTGGGACAAAGAAGCATCCTACTGGAGTATTATCAGGAGCCAATTTCTGAAACCTTTGTAGGGTACAGCTTAGGTCTTGGGTTAACCCAGCATGGATCACAGACATGGGAACAATAGGCTCTGGACTAGTAACCGGAGCATGATGTGCCAAGAAACTTCTGGACAGGGCGTCTGCTCAGACATTTTTAGAACCAGGACGGTAGGTTATTATAAAGTTGAACCATGAAGAACAGTGACCAACGAGCCTGTCGGGGTTCAGTCGTTTGGCTGACTTTATATACTGCAGGTTCTTATGATCCGTGATAACGGAGATCTGGTGTTCAGCGCCTTCCAACCAATGTCGCCATTCCTCAAAGGCCCATTTAATGGTCAACAGCTCTCTGTTTCCCACATCATAGTTGGTTTCCGCTGAAGAGAACTGACAGGAAAAATAGGCACATGGCTATAAGCGGTGAGTATGTGGATCTTTTTGTGACAAGATGGCCCCAGCACCGACGTCAGAGGCATCTACTTCAAGAATAAATGGTACCTTAGGATCCGGGTGTCTAAGGACCTGAGCAGACACAAAGGCTTTCTTCAGGGTTTCAAACGCAGTTATCGCCTCTGGTGACCAATCAGCTGGATCACTTCCCTTGCGGGTCAAGATGACGATAGGAGCCACGATGTCAGCAAAGCCGCCAATAAATCTCCTGTAATAATTGGCGAATCCCAGGAATCTCTGGACCGCCTTGAGGTTATTTGGTTGTACCCAATCCAGGATTGCTTGGACCTTGGTTGGGTCCATGGAGAAACCTTCTGAGGAGATTATATAGCCTAGGAAGGATACCTTCTGGACCTCGAACTCGCATTTTTTCGAGTTTACCGTAGAGATGATGTTCCCACAATTTCTGTAGGACTTGTCTGACATGACCCTGGTGCACTGGCAACGATTCTGAATAAATGAGGATGTTGTCCAAGTAGACAACGACGAAATGTCCCAGAAACTCGCGTAACACCTCATTAATTAAATCCTGGAATACTGCAGGGGCATTACTAAGGCCAAACGGCATGACCAGATATTTATAGTGGCCCGAGAGCGTATTGAATGCCGTCTTCCATTCACCACCTGCTCTAATACGTATAAGGTTATAGGCACCACGAAGATCAATTTTTGTAAAGATAGTTGCCCCTCTTAATTGGTCAAAAAGTACGGAGATGAGAGGAAGGGGATAGGTGTTTTTAACCGTAATAAGATTCAGCCCTCGGTAATCGATACAGGGTCTGAGTCCACCGTCCTTTTTGGATACAAAGAAGCACCCTGCTCCTACTGGGGCCTTGGATGGCCTGATGAAGCCTTTCTCCAGGTTTTCGTCTATATATTCTTGCATGGATTTGGTCTCTGGACCGGAGAGAGAGTACAAGCGTCCCTTGGGTAATTTAGACCCCGGAATGAGCATAATGGCACAGTCGAAATCCCGGTGCAGTGGAAGAGTGTCAGCAGCCTTTTTGGAGAAAACATCCCAGAAGTCATGATACTGTGAAGGGAGCTGCTCCGGAATAGGCTGAATCACACGCAGAGGTAATGTCAAACAAGACTGTGTACAATGAGAGCTCCACTGGACAATTTCTCCTTTCACCCAATCCATGACGGGGTTATGGCGGGATAGCCAGGGGTGGCCCAGAATCAAAGGAACTGACGGACATTCGATAAGGAGGAAGACTATGGATTCCGAATGGAGAGCGCCAATGTTCAACTGTAGTGGTGGGGTCTCCCAGGTAATCTTGCCGCCTGGCAATGGACTACCATCTAAGCCACATACCGTAATGGCAGATTGGAGTTTAATCCACAGAATCCCAGCAGAGCGGGCAAACTCGATGTCAAGGAAGTTGCCTGCAGCTCCACTGTCAATAAAGGCCGACAGATTCACCGAACCGGCACTAGACGTGAGTTGTGCAGGGATTAACACAGCATTTTTTGAGGAAACGATTTGCAGACCTAGGTGAACCTTCCTCTCGTTCCCTAGGCATGCTCTTTTCCCGGCTTATTAGGGCAGGAATGGGAGAAGTGGCCCTTAGTGCCACAATAAAGACATAGGCCTTATGATCATGATCGCCTGCTGTCTTTCTCTTCAGGGGAGAGACGATACGCTCCAAGTTGCATAGGCTCCTTGTCATCCGTGACAACAGGAATCAAAGCAGATGGAAGAGAAGATGCCTCCTTCTCAGACTTACGTTCCTTAATCCTTCTGTCAATTTTAATGGCGAGGTGCATCAGATCCTCCAATGAGGTAGGAGTCGGGTATTGCACCAAAGAGTCTTTAATCTGTTCCGACAGGCCTAGGCGGAACTGACTACGTAATGCGGGGTCATTCCATCCACTATCAGGTGACCATCTACGAAATTCAGCGCAGTATTCCTCTGCCGAGCGCCGGCCTTGTTTCAAGGCCCGTAGATGAGCTTCAGCGGAGGCCATACGGTCCGGGTCATCATATAGTAGACCCAATGCCTCGAAGAAAGCGTCTACTGACTGCATGGCAGGACTGGTCTGCGGCAAGGAAAACGCCCAGGACTGGCGGTCACCCTGTAGAAGGGAAATGATAATCCTGACTCTTTGCTGCTCTGAACCGGAGGAGCGGGGTCTCAACCGAAAATAGAGCTTGCAGCTCTCCCTGAAATTCCGGAACAGGGATCTATTTCCGGAGAACCGATCCGGTAAATTCATTTTGGGTTCACAGGTGGGATCTGTAGTGTAAGTCTTAGCAAGTTCCTCCTGGACGGACAACCGCTCAGCCAATCCCTGGATCATCTGGTACAAGGACTCAACATGGCCTGCTAAGGCTTGCGCCGGAGACGGTGTGGATCCGCTACCATCCATCACAACCTCGTCTCAGTGTGGGACGGTTATAATGTTAGGAACCCCTCCAGCCGGCACAACACAACCCGGAATCTACTCTGCCAATCAGGTGTTCACTGGAGCCCCTGATGGTGGGGACAGACTGGGCTGCAGACTGACAGAGGGTCTTGAAGTGTGTACCGACTGGGGAGAACCCAGGCAAACGGGGTGAGGTCCACGCAGATGTCAAGGGCGGGCAGCAGACAACAGTACCAGGAAACAAGCCGAGGTCAGAGGTCACAAGCAGATAGCAGAAACGGTAAACAGGCCAGAGATCAGGGTCACAGGATACACAAGCGAAGTCCAATTCAAAGCCAAGGGTCATACACGGGAAATCAGTAGAGGTTTCAAGAAGACAGGAACAGGAACAAGCAGGTCAGCAGACTGGAGCACAGAAGCTATAACCGGCAATGAGGCAGCAGACCTCATTGCCTTAAACATCCAGATGGACCAATCAGAGCTTGCCCCCAGATAGAACACACTTGCAGGCTAATTGCCTGCTACACTATGCGCCAATCAGGGCTTAGCCCTGGCATCCACACTTGCAGGCTAATGCTAATGCCACAGGCTGAATCTGATTTTTTGCCCCATATGCGCTGCGCACCCAGCTGCCGGGCCGCCACACTGCAGAGGCGTCCGACCGTTGCCTTGGCATCGGTCGGCAGTTGGGCGGAAGTGACGCCGGGAGGCATAGGAAGCGAGCCGCGGCGGCTGTGAGTACCGCCGCGGCTCATGACAAGGCCATGGGAAGCCAATGTAGTGACTGTTGGAGGGAGACAGCAGAGATAGAGCGGTGGGAGATAAAAATGAGGCGGGTAACAGCATTGAAGATAGACTTAAGAGGGTCAAGGTGAGAATCAGGTAGGCCAGAGAGAAGGAGGTTACAGTAATCAAGGCGAGAGATTACAAGCGAGTGAACAAGGATTTACGTGGCTTACGTGGTGAGAAAGGGGCGTATTTTGGATATATATATATCATTTACGTGATTTTCTCATAGGCAATTACGGAAGCGCAAGTGTATGTACCTTTTTATCATTTACGTGATTTCCTCATAGGCAATTACGTAAGCGCAAGTGTATGTACCTTTTTGATTTTTTTTATATATGCTCCTGTTCTCCGGGTCTTATAGTATATCCTCGAGAACATTTATGGTTGATTCATATATGTACAGAAGGTTAGTGGCGGTCATAATTTTGACAGTGGAAATTCCGACACTTCCATTGTGCGGACCGGTTGACAATGTTGATAGTCATGAATCACAATGCCGACATTAAAGGAGCAATGTAATCAGGTCCAGTATATAGCCGTCGGATTCGGCAGCATTGGTGTTTTAATGTCGGCATTGTGATTGGCAACATTGTGAATGTCGCCAATCACACTATCGACATTGTCATTGTCAACCTGTCTGCACAATGAAAGTGTCAGCATTTAGCCTGTTGATATGTCGGCAGGATAAGTGCCAACATTTACACTGCCGGAATTAGGTACCCTACCCCAGGAGGTTTTGCGCCTCTATCAATATTATCTTTTGCTGTAGATATTCGCTGGTCCACCTCCATAATGTGGCGGGCATGACTGGATATTTGTGTAATGGCAGAGTCAATTGATTCTTTTAGAACTAGTCAACTTAATTTTCAGCAAAGGAGAAATAATATCTGAAATTTCCTGTGCCCTTTATTGCTTGGGAGCTATATTTTGTCAGATCTAAGTCCATGTCTATGGAGTCATCTATCTCAGGAAAGGGTGGTGAACTGGGTTGTTTTTGGGTTGACACTCTTTTTTCTTTTGCTTTAGTGGCATTTCTCTGTTGCCTTGACTCAAAATTCTCCATGACTATAAAAGATTAGAGTGGAGGATTTCTGAAAGAAATTATATAGCGACAAAGATAAGGAAAATTAGATTATGTAAAAATGAAATCTTCTTGGCTCTGACTAGATACATGTAAATATAAGGTAATTAAACACCATGGTTAATGCTGCCCTCCAATGGCTGTATAAGTTATTGTGGTTTTTTTTTTTCGTTTGTTTCTGCTTTACTGGAAATTTCCTACAAATCCAATGCTAACTTGCACAGAGAAACAACATAAAACAGTTTTTGCCTACAAATTTGTTTCCCTTCCTACCAAATATTACTGTGACTGCTTGTAGCAAGGTACATATGGGGTGAACACAGGAGAAGAATGTATCTAGGTCTAGTGCAACTGATTTATTTTGTTGGCTTTTCTCAGATTCAGGGAGATAGAGCACAGTCCTGCTCTTTAAAGAAGTGATTTGTCTTCTGTTACAGTACTCACCTGACCTGTATTGATCTCGGTGGGATAGTTGAATTGAAAGGCTTGAAACACTTTTTCCTTTGTGTAACCCCTTACAATGGCACCTGGCAACCTTCACGTGTCAAGGCTGAACCGCAAGCCAGACAGAACATGCAAGCAGGAAACACACAGAAATAAGCTGCTTTGTCTGCAGATTGCCTTTTTACTGAATTTTTTGTGTGGCGGTCAGAGCCCGATTAAGGGATCCAGCCGCCCTAGGCTAATACACCAGTTGCCCCCCCAACTCCCCACCTTACCACCAATTTATATATATACAGTGGTCAAAATGTAAATTTAGAATAGTTTTACAATGAAAACATTAGAAGTGGTGTCATGGCATACCACCATCTACCAGCCCACTTCCACCACTGTATATATATTATTATTATTATTATTATTATTATTATTATTTACATAAACACAAATCCTTCACTGCTGCTGTTCAGAGAAGCCTTGCATACTTCTTAATGAGACAACTTAGTGAGACAATTAAATATATAGTTTATTAATTTAGAACACATAACTTTGAAAGTACCTTCGCCCACACTTACCTTCTTCTATGCGACGCTGTAGCTTGCTGTTTGCACTGGATCCTGCTGTCATCACACATGCAGTCAGCTGAGGAGAGATGGGTGGCACACACAGCGGTGGAGGGAGAGAGATCAGAGGCCACCTTATGTAATTGAAGGAAATATACTGTTCACGGGGCTTGGCTCCTAAAGCACCCTATTCAAGGGCTGGGAGGAGGGTTTTCGGGGAACGGGAACCCCCCCCCCCCCCAAAAAAAAAATGCACATCTGATTTTAACTACTACATAAGGGCCATTCACATTCTCCTATTTATTTTCCAGGACTGATTACTGCAATTGGAAAATAATGATAAAAAATGAGAGGACAATGCAAGAAAATGTATTGTTATAATATCAGGGTATATTTTATTGTAATGTTTAATGTCATACTGGTTAAATCATCCCCCCTCTCCCTTAAGTTCAACAGGGATGTTCTGCTTAATTACTGGATCTTGATGTATGTGGAATATTAATTCCCCCAAAAAACTGGAATTGCAATGTGATTGGATTAAAACAAATTTATTAAAACAAAATTACATTGATATTAAAACATTCCCCAATAGGCATGTAAAACCAAGTAGGTCCCAATCCAGAAAAAATATCAGAAATAGGTGCACCTATATAGATAATAACAAATTGATTTTGGAATTTGAATCTGATAGTTATTGTTCCGTTTGGGCTATACTTGCTAGAAGCTCATAAAGTTGATATCCAAGTATGGTAGATAGTGGAATTGCAAATAACCGGAATGAGGAGAACCTCTACACAAATGTCTCTATAATTTGTATCATGTATATAGCTGGGAGAGGAAGGACTGTCGGCTTCACTTTCACAATAGTATGTTTCCACAGTGATGTGCTAGCACATATGTTCGGAGTGGCGGACCATTAGGCGTAAGGTAATATTCATAGTCGGGATACAGCTCCTCTATATCTAGGGCATAAATTCATTTGATAATATAAAGCCCGTCAGAGTGGTGCTTGCTTACCCGAAGTAGAAATCTCTATTGAAACACCCGCTCTAAAGTTCTTCTTTCTCCCGCGTGTAAACTCCGGGTGCCGATTAAAATCTTCCTCCACAGTTAGGTGTTACAAATTCAGTTCCCATCCAAAGCAAATAGGCTGTGAGTTCCCGTAGGCCGATAAATGCCCAGATGATGTAAATGGAATGGATTTTCAGCTGTAGCGGAATGGGCTTCAGGTTCCTAGGTACGAGACTTGCAGGATAAAGTCTCCTCATACAATTCCGGTAATTAGATTTGTAAGCTTCGTAATGATACTCGCATGCACTTTGAGGGTACCTCCAAATAGTAAGAGACACCGTCTTACGCGTTTCGTTGTATACTACAACTTCCTCAGAGATGGTGTCTCATATGTCATTCCGATCTTATATGTGTGTACCTGGTAAATTCAATAATAGGTTAAATCATGTTCACCTGACCATAATCAGGACTTCTTCAATCACATTGCAAAAACCAATTCACTGCATAGGACTGTCAGTGCCGAGTCCTATGTAGCTACATACCAGCTGCTATACAAAATAGAGGACCAATCATTGAAAAACTCAAAAGTATTTTAAATCAATAACTTAACACTTTGTGTCAGAATGAACCATATATTGCACAAAAGATACAAATACAGATACATTCCATACATATATATTTCCACTTGTATAACTTTGTATGTCTCATATATGTAGTAGCTGGTCATGGGATAAACCCCTCCACCTTTTTCATTGTCAGTGCGGCTTTTACAAAAAGCCGTTTCGATCTATTAGCCAGATACACGCTAGACAAATCTTAAAAAGACATACATTGTATCCTAGACCATATACAAGATCTTGTTGTTCTTATTAGGACACTAATTTCGTGTATCGTAATGATAATACAGACAAATACCAAAAAGTATTCATCAAATGTAAATGTAGAGGATGCAGTTCCAAACTATGGACAAAAAGCGTTATTGACACATAAATGTATATACATATACACATGTACATGCATGTGTACAAATATACACAGGTCAATGCACATACGTATCTTCAATGTATTCCCCTCTGTTCCTCTCCAAAGCAAACATTAATAGTGTAGCTAAGTCCTAAAAAATAATAAAAATAAATATAAGGACATAAGGTATTTTACTAGGGGCTTAGACTAGCTACGGGCACAGGCCTTTGTGAATTATATGAACAACAACGATCACCAGTTGAAGTTTACATATAAATATCATAATACCAAGATGGAGTTTCTGGACTTGTTCCTGGAGATCATAGATGGCGAGATCTCCACCTCCACATTTTTTAAACAAGTAGACTGTAACAATTATCTACATTTTTCTAGTGCTCACCACTCAAAATGGAGGACTAACATCCCGAAAGGGCAGTTTATACGCCTACGGCAAAATTGTTCAGACAATAAGGTCTTTCAACAACAAGCCACTACGATGTCGAGGAATTTCCTCGACCGCGGTTATCCTCCATCTTTGATTGATCAAGCACTTGACGATGTTTCCAAAATAGACAGAACATCGTTACTAAATTGTACTAAATCTAAGGATACATCAGATATGCCAAAGATCGAGTCTTTAGACATACAGACGAATCAAAACAGGTACAAATCAGCAGGTAAAAGGAACTATAATACAAGGCTTGAATGGGCCTTTATTTCCAGGTTTAATAAAGCGTCTTCCAAAATCCAACAAATAATTGGTTCAAATTATTCCATTTTACAACAAGATCCAGTAGTAAAGTCACTTTTACCCAAAACACCTATAGTGATTTTTAAAAAAGCTAATAATTTGAAGAACCTATTAGCCCCTAGTTTTCTAAAACCACAAAATACCAAAAAATCGTTTGTAAAATTACAAAAAACTACAGATTCAAATGGTGAGATAGGGACTGATTCGACACAATTGGATAAGACAGATACAAACTGGATTCCCTCTATTCCAGATGGGACCTACAGATGTGGAAGTCAACATTGCATTACATGCAAACATATCTGTAATAAAACCCTTTATGTGGAATCACAAGAGATGGGGAGGCATTTCAATATAAGAGGGTTTATTAATTGTAATTCTGTCTTTGTTATCTATTTGCTCAAATGTAGCTGCAACTTATACTATGTAGGACGGACTACGAGAAAATTAAAAATAAGATTTAATGAGCATAGAAGGAACGTTATGAAGGGTCTAAAGACACAGTGTATCAAGGCATTTTCTAGATAAACACAATTGCAATCCTGAACATCTGTCTGTTATGGGTCTAGAGGTCATTAAACCAACGCCCAGAGGGGGAGATAGGTTTAGGACATTATGTAAACAGGAGGCATATTGGATATATCTTTTGAACACACTGTCCCCAATGGGCCTAAATGAATCAATTGAATTAAATCAGATAGTGTAAAAGCAAAATGAATTTTATATATATATATTATAAAGAATCATTATATGTTTTTATGATGTATGTTTTGTTTTCTGGTGTTATATAAATAATGTTGGCTAATGCAATGCATCTAAATAGTGCATTATGAATATGATCTATGATCAACAATGTGGCTAGTCTAAGCCCCTAGTAAAATACCTTATGTCCTTATATTTATTTTTATTATTTTTTAGGACTTAGCTACACTATTAATTTTTGCTTTGGAGAGGAACAGAGGGGAATACATTGAAGATACGTATGTGCATTGACCTGTGTATATTTGTATACATGCATGTACATGTGTATATGTATATACATTTATGTGTCAATAACGCTTTTTGTCCGTAGTTTGGAACTACATCCTCTACATTTACATTTGATGAATACTTTTTGGTATTTGTCTGTATTATCATTACGATACACGAAATTAGTGTCCTAATAAGAACAACAAGATCTTGTATATGGTCTAGGATACAATGTACGTCTTTTTAAGATTTGTCTAGCGTGTATCTGGCTAATAGATCGAAATGGCTTTTTGTAAAAGCCGCACTGACAATGAAAAAGGCGGAGGGGTTTATCCCATGACCAGCTACTACATATATGAGACATACAAAGTTATACAAGTGGAAATATATATGTATGGAATGTATCTGTATTTGTATCTTTTGTGCAATATATGGTTCATTCTGACACAAAGTGTTAAGTTATTGATTTAAAATACTTTTGAGTTTTTCAATGATTGGTCCTCTATTTTGTATAGCAGCTGGTATGTAGCTACATAGGACTCGGCACTGACAGTCCTATGCAGTGAATTGGTTTTTGCAATGTGATTGAAGAAGTCCTGATTATGGTCAGGTGAACATGATTTAACCTATTATTGAATTTACCAGGTACACACATATAAGATCGGAATGACATATGAGACACCATCTCTGAGGAAGTTGTAGTATACAACGAAACGCGTAAGACGGTGTCTCTTACTATTTGGAGGTACCCTCAAAGTGCATGCGAGTATCATTACGAAGCTTACAAATCTAATTACCAGAATTGTATGAGGAGACTTTATCCTGCAAGTCTCGTACCTAGGAACCTGAAGCCCATTCCGCTACAGCTGAAAATCCATTCCATTTACATCTGGGCATTTATCGGCCTACGGGAACTCACAGCCTATTTGCTTTGGATGGGAACTGAATTTGTAACACCTAACTGTGGAGGAAGATTTTAATCGGCACCCGGAGTTTACACGCGGGAGAAAGAAGAACTTTAGAGCGGGTGTTTCAATAGAGATTTCTACTTCGGGTAAGCAAGCACCCCTCTGACGGGCTTTATATTATCAAATGAATTTATGCCCTAGATATAGAGGAGCTGTATCCCGACTATGAATATTACCTTACGCCTAATGGTCCGCCACTCCGAACATATGTGCTAGCACATCACTGTGGAAACATACTATTGTGAAAGTGAAGCCGACAGTCCTTCCTCTCCCAGCTATATACATGATACAAATTATAGAGACATTTGTGTAGAGGTTCTCCTCATTCCGGTTATTTGCAATTCCACTATCTACCATACTTTATGCATGGATATCAACTTTATGAGCTTCTAGCAAGTATAGCCCAAACGGAACAATAACTATCAGATTCAAATACCAAAATCAATTTGTTATTTTCTATATAGGTGCACCTATTTCTGATATTTTTTCTGGATTGGGACCTACTTGGTTTTACATGCCTATTGGGGAATGTTTTAATATCAATGTAATTTTGTTTTAATAAATTTGTTTTAATCCAATCACATTGCAATTCCAGTTTTTTGGGAGGAATTAATATTCCACTGCGTTGTGTTTTGCTATATATACTATTGATTTTACGGGGCTGCAGACCCCGTGCAGTGGTTATTCTTTCCCTCCCCATATTTTGCTCCCAATATATCCTTGGTGTGGTTTATCCATCTTGATGTATGTACTTGTTTTGCTATTTTATATAAGACCACTCGAATTTTCAGCCAATAAGGTAGATATTAGCTAGCTGTGTATTTATGCTAATGAATGCTTCCCTGTAAAGCTAGATAATTCTAAAGTTAAGTATCATCTCACATTGTTTCCCTGGGGCTGGAAGGCTGGTGATCAGTGCTCCAGGGCTCTGTGGCGAATAACTGTCATCTAGTCACTGTGGTGAGTGCACAGTGTTCGTCGGCACTTTCAGCTATGGGTATGGGAGCTGCAATGGACCAAAATAAAAAAGCAAATCTCAGATCCACAGCCAGGCACATTAATCGCTTGTTCAGATAGGGAAGTGAGGACACAGTGGCTATACTGCCTACACTCTTGTGAGGAGGGGAGGGGAGGGAGAGGAGAGAGCAGAGGGGAGGGGAGGGGTGCCTGATCACTGACGATCGCTGGCATTTATAAAAAAAGAAAAATATAAACACATTAAAAAAAACATGCTTGTTAAAGTGACAGCGTTGCGCCCCCCAGGACACAGCGCCCCAGGCTGCAGCCTGATCAGCCTATTCTGCTGATCAGGGGTACTGCTGCTAACGCATAAAATGAACACAATGATAAAGGGCTAGATTTACTAAGCTGTGGGTTTGAAAAAGTGGGGATGTTGCCTATAGCAACCAATCAGATTCTAGCTGTCATTTTGTAGAAGGTACAAAATAAATGAAAGCTAGAATCTGATTGGTTGCTATAGGCAACATTCCCACTTTTTCAAACCCGCAGCTTAGTAAATCTAGCCCAAAGTCTGATAGTCCAGGAGGCAGGAGCTGCCAGGCAAAGCAGTATGCTGCAGGAAGATCGTGACAGTACTCCCTCCCTTAAGGGCGGATTCCAGACGCCCAAATTACCACCAATGTCTGAATTCATCGGAATCATAGTCCAGAATGGGGGGCCCGGCAGAAAAGCCCTCGTCCATGGGCGGAGAGGCAAAGGAGACCATGCCAGATGGAAGCTGAAGCACTGCAGAACCTCCTTTCTTTTTACGTCCTCCCTTTTTACGGGACTTCCTCGGGATTGGGACCTGAGCCAACTGGGAGGAGCACAATAGTATCTCTTGGCCAGGAGAGATAGGTGGTATTGCTGACAATGCAGAGGCCCCGCAAGATGGCATAGTGGGAGGAGTTACAAACTTGCTGATTACTGCCTCAGTAAAGGATTGTAAGTCCGATAAGATGGGATGATCCGTCTCAATAAATGGGTTTGCCCATTCCAAAGCCTCTCCCCTAAAATGGGATATTAGGAATAGTACCTGTCTCTTAGGGCTACTAACAAGGCTTGGTACGGAGGAGATCTGTGAAGCAAAAAACCTCAGAAGGGCACTAAATTGAGAAGGGTGCCCCTCAAAGAAAGGTGATGTTTCAGACTTGGCACCCTCGGTAACAGATGGTTCGGACTTGGCAGCAGGCTTGGCAGCAGGCCCGGACTGGGCAGCAGGCTTGGCAGCAGGCCTGGAGTGGGCAGCAGGCCCGGGCTTGGTAGGGACAGCACTGTGAGAAGCCTCGGGGCAGACAGCACTGTGAGAAGCCTCGGGGCAGACAGCACTGTAAGAAGCCTCGGGGCAGACAGCACTGTGAGAAGCCTCGGGGTAGGCAGCACTGTGAGAAGCCACAGAGCAGACAGCGCTGTGAGAAGCCTCAATGAAGACAGCACCAAGTGGTAACTCGGGATGAACCGCATAGAGTGGCAACTCGGGCTGAACCGCATGGACAGGCAACTCGGTCTGAACCGCATGGACAGGCAACTCGGGCTGAACCGCATGGACAGGCAACTCGGGCTGAACCGCATTTTTCAGGCAACTCGGGCTGAACCGCATAGACAGGCAACTCTTCTGGAGCAGACTGGAGAGATAGGACCCCCTCTGGAGCAGGTTGTAGCTCAGGAAGAGAGACAGCGGCTGAAGACTCGGAACTGGAGACAGCGGCTGAAGACTAGGCACTGGAGACAGCGGCTGAAGACTCGGAACTGGAGACAGCGGCTGAAGACTCGGAACTGGAGACAGCGGCTGAAGACTCGGAACTGGGTAGCACGGTGGCGGGAGACTCGGGTGTAGAGGCAGCGGCAGCAGACTCCGGACCGGAGGCAGTGGCAGCAGACTCCGGACCGGACGCAGTGGCAGCAGACTCCGGACCGGACGCAGTGGCAGCAGACTCCGGACCGGACGCAGTGGCAGCAGACTCAGGACTGGAGACAGAGGCTGGCACCTCGGAACAGGAGACAGAGGCTGGCACCTCGGAACAGGCGGCTGGAGCTGGCACCTCAGGACAGATGGCTGGAGCTGGCACCTCAGGACAGGCGGCTGGAGCTCGCAGATTTGATCTCTTCCCAGAGAACAGAAATGGTGGAGCATAAACAAATTTGGAATGCAGAGAGGAACCAACAGGGGATGGTTCAGTAAGCTGACGTGGTCTACGGATAGGACAGTCCTGCAAGAAATGTGCATTGCTGGCACAGTAGAGACACAACTTGTCTGTTATTCTGCGTTGTCGCTCCTCTTTGGTCAGATGGGGGCGTGGACCACCTGTGAACTGGGAATTAGTTACCCCATAGTTCTTACTAAACAGCAAATTTGTAGAAGCACAATTAAGAGGTGCTGTTTGCACAGGTTCAGCAGCAATAAAGGTGGATTGAGACAGACCAGCAGCTTCTGTATTAGGAGAGACATAATCAGACAGTCTCCTGAGAGGGTCCACAAGTAAAGCGGAAAATCTAGCAAGCTGAGAACGTAGCAAGATAATGTCCATCTGTAAAGTTTGTAGCAGTGGCAATTCCAAGATTGGTGAAACAGACATGTTGCAAAAACCAAATGAAAAAACAATTGCAGAAAAAGGTCCCAGAATAAATATCTTCCACACGACTCCTAAGCTGTTTTGTGGGCTGGTTATACTGTCACGGTTCAAATACAAGTGCAGCTCAGGAGCCAGGAATGAAGTGAAAACACACGAAGTTTATTGCTGAATACTGAATATACAGGAACATGCAGGAATAAATACCGGGTAGATGGCTGATGAAGGTAAGTGGTAATATAGAGAGATCCAGGCAGCATGAAACCATAAGCACAGCATCGGAAAGGAACAACAGGATGGGACAACAATAACCAGCAATGACTGCTGGGAGAGACAGGTATAAATGGAACACACCCAGGTGCATGAAATAATGAGTGAAGCAGTGTTAACTCTTAAGGAACTAGGAGCACAACAGGCACAATAGCAGCACCTCTGGTGATCAGAGGTACTGCTGCTAACACATAAAATTAACACAATGATAAAGTCTGATAGTCCAGGAGGCAGGAGCTGCCAGGCAAAGCAGTATGCTGCAGGCAGATCGTGACATTGCCACACAATTGGAAACACAAAATTCTATAAAATGTCATTGTATGCTGCAGTTTTAAGATTTTTCTTCACTGGAAGTAAGAGCCCAGGCCAAATCACAAGAAACAGGCCTAGACTATTATTCCTCCTCCATCAAACTTTACAGTTGGCAGTACGCATTCGGGCAGGAAGCATTTTCCTGTCATCTGTCAATCCTAGATTCATCTGTCCAACTGCCAGATGGTGATGCGTTATTCGTCACTCCAGAGAATGCATTTCCACTGCTCCAGAGTCCAAGACAGACAGCTCTACACCACTCCAGTTGACATTTGGCATTGCACATGATGACCTGAGTCTTGTGTGCTGTTGGTCGGCCATGTCAACTCAATCCATGAAGCTCATGATGAACAGATTTTGTGCTGGTGTTGCATCCAGAGTCATTTTGAAACTGAAAACAGAAGATTTTTACATGATACACACTTCAGTACGGGACGGTCCCATTCTGCGAGCTTACAATTGACCGGGGTAGATATACCAGTGCAGAAATTTGACGAACTGACTTGTTAAAAAAGTGGCATCCTATGACAGTGCCAGGTTGAAAGTCAATGTTGTATCATTGTTGTATAAGTAAAAGATACTATTTCATACATATGTATCCGCGTTGTAATTGTAGGTTTTATAATGCCTTGATGCAGTAACTATTGTACAGAGAACTCTGTGCATGTTATTTATTAATGTGATGAAAGGCCTGGCAAAGGATAGCTTATAAAAAAAAGTGTGTGGGTAATTCACTAGACTATCTAGGAATGGTGTACGGAAATAGTGAGAACATAATGTATTAATATGCCCTATTTCCCTATTACAAACACCAAAAATAAACATAATAGTAGTTTTAGTTTAATTTAAATGAAAGTCATTAAATTCTACCCCACCCACCTGATGTCACCAAAACTCTTCCAATTCAGATGACACTGTAACATTATGGCAAAGGGACTCTTGCATTTTCCCCCTTGATTTATTAGCATGTTTGTGGTATCAAATTGTTTCTGCCTGCTTAATTAACATTTGACTATTGCTTTGCTAAAACATTTTGGAAAAAGTTACAAAAAGTTTAGAAAGGAAAAATGAATGAACTCTGAAAAGTTTTAAACTGAGGTAGTCTCAAACAAAATACTAAAAGAAAATATTAAATATGCACTGTAGCAGTTATATACTGCTATCATCATCATCATCATCTATTTATATTTTGCCACTAATTCCACGGCGCAGCAAACTCACTCACATCAGTCTCTGCCCTGTTGGAGTTTACAGTCTAAATTCCCCAACATCAGTGCCGTAACTAGACATTTCAGTGCCCTGGGCGAGACAGGGGGAGTGACATTTGTCAAGTGGGTGTGGCCAACCTAATGTGGGGGTGTGGCTAGTACTTTACTGAAAGAATTCTGCTACACATATTTTCAAATGCATGATATATATATATCTATCAGAGCCGGATTTACACCTCATGGGTACCTAGGCAAGATATTGGTTTGCCTTCCCCCCCCCCTTCACACACACAGTGGCCCCTCACACACACATAATACACACACACACACACACACACAGTGGCTCCTCACATACACATAATACACACACAGTGGCCCCTCACATACACATAATACACACACAGTGGCCCCTCACATACACATAATACACACACACAGGGGCCCCTCACATACACATAATACACACACACAGGGGCCCCTCACATACACATAATACACACACACAGGGGCCCCTCACATACACATAATACACACACACAGGGGCCCCTCACATACACATAATACACACACAGGGGACCCTCACATACACATAATACACACACACAGGGGCCCCTCACATACACATAATACACACACACAGGGGCCCCTCACATACACATAATACACACACACACAGTGGCCCCTCACATACACATAATACACACACACAGTGGCCCCTCACACACAAATAATGCACACACACACACACACACACACAGTGGCCCCTCACATACTCATAATACACACACAGTGGCCCCTCACACACACATAATACACACACACATTGGCCCCTCACACACACATCATACACACACAGTGGCCCCTCACACACACATCATACATACACACACACACACACACAGTGGCCCCTCACACACACATATTACACACACACTGTGGCCCCTCACATACACATCATACACACACAGTGGACCCTCACACACACATAATACACACACACACTGGCTCCTCACATACACATAATATATATAAACACACAAGCAATATATTACAACCCCCCCCCAAACTTACCTTTTTGCATCCACGAGCTGTGCAGTCTTCCCTCTCTTCACACATGGGACGGCACCTGTCATGTGGTGCACGTGACACAGAGCAGGCCACACAGAGGAGGGAGGGAGGAGACCAGCCACCACACTAGCCCCTCTCCTCTCTCATGGCACCCGACCCCCCTCCCCCATCAAGCACGAGTCGCGGGGTTTGGTGCCGCGAGTCGGGGGAGGGGTCCCGAACTTTTTTTATTTTGTTTTATTTTTATTTTTTTTACTATGTGCCACAGAGGGGAAGGTATTGGGCGGCTGCTGCGCCCCCTTGGGCTTGCGCCCTGGGCGACGGCACCGCCCCCACACCACCCTAGTTACGGCTCTGCCCAACATACATATATACACACAGAGAGAGAGAGACAGACTAGGGTCAATTTAATAGCAGCCAATTAACCTACTAGTTTTGAAGTGTAACCGCAACATCCAGTGGAAACCCACCCACTGACATTCAGTGAGGAGCAGCGCAGAGAGGACCAAGAAAGAAGCAAGAAGACAGAAGAGAAGATAGAAGCTAATACATAGGTAATAAAAGGGAATAAAGCAGAAAAGCACACTTTGAGGAAAAAGGAGGGGGAGAGAGGCACAGTGAGGAAAAAGAAGGGGGGAGAGAAGCACAGTAAGGAAAAGGGGGGCACAGTATGAGGAAAAAGGGGAGAGGCACAGCATGAGAATAAAGGGGGGAGAGAGGCACAGTATGAGAAAAAAGGGGGGGAGAGAGGCACAGTAAAAGAAAAAAGGGGAGAGGCACAGCATAAGAAAAAAGGGAGGGGAGAGAGGCACAGTATGAGGAATAAGGGAGGAGAGAGAGGCACAGTATGAGGAAAAAGGGGGGAGAGGCACAGTATAAGAAAAAAGTGGGGAGAGAGGCACAGTATGAGAAAAAAGGGGGGAGAGAGGCACAGTAAGGAAAAAGGGGGGAGAGAGGCACAGTCAGGAAAAGGGGGGCACAGCAAGGAAAAAGGGGGGAGAGAGGCACAGTAAGGAAAAAGGGGGAGGGAGGCACAGCATGAGAAAAAAGGGTGAGAGGCACAGCATGATAAAAAAAGGGAGGAGAGAGGCACAGCATGAGAAAAAAGGGGGAAGGGAGGCACAGTATGAGAGAAAAGGGGGGGAGAGAGGCACAGTGTGAGAATAAAGGGGGGAGAAAGGCACAGTAAGGAAAAGGGGGGAGAGAGACACAAGGAAAAAGGGGGAGGCACAGTATGAGAAAAAAAGGAGAACCACAGCGTGAGAAAAAATGGGGGAGAGAGGTAAATTATGAGGGAAAAAAGGGGGAAAAGAGGCACAGTAAGGAAAAAGGGGGGTTGGAGAGACACAGTATGAGAAAAAAAGGGAGTGAGAGAGGCACAGTATGAGAAAAAAGGGGGGGAGAGAGACACAGTATGAGAAAAAGGGGGAAAGAGGCACAGTATGAGAATAAAGGGGGGGGAGAGGCACAGTATGAGAATAAAGGGGGGGAGAAAGGCACAGTAAGGAAAAAGGGGGAGAGAGACACAAGGAAAAAGGGAAAGGCAGGTACAGCATGAGAAAAAAAAAGGAGAAGCACAGCGTGAGAAAAAAGGGGGGAGAGAGGTAAATTATGAGAAAAAAGGGGTAAAAGAGGCACAGTAAGGAAAAAGGGGGGTGGGAGAGGCACAGTATGAGAAAAAAGGGTGAGAGGCACAGCATGAGAAAAAATGGTGAGAGGCACAGCATGAGAAAAAAGGGGGGAGAAGCACAGTATGAGGTAAAAGGGAGGAGAGAGGCATAGCATGAGGAAAAAGGGAGGAGAGAGGCACAGTATGAGGAATAAGGGGGAAGAGAGGCACAGCATGAGAAAAAAGCGGGGGGGGGAGAGGCACAGTATGAGGAAAAAGCGGGGGGGAGAGAGGCACAGTATGAGGAAAAAGGTGGAAGAGAGGCACAGTATGAGGAAAAAGGTGGAAGAGAGGCACAGTATGAGAAAAAAGGAGAACCACAGCGTGAGAAAAAAGGGGGGAGAGAGGCACAGTATGAGAAAAAGGCTGGGGAGAGGTACAGTAATGTAAAAGGGGAGAGAGAGGTAAATTATGAGAAAAAAGGGAGAAGCGAGGCACAGTAAGGAAAAAGGGGGGTGGGAGAGGCACAGTATATGAAAAAAAGGGAGGGAGAGAGGCACAGTATGAGAAAAAAGGGGGTAGAGAGGCACAGTAAGGAAAAAGGGGGGGAGAGAGGCACAGTAAGGAAAAAGGGGGGGAGAGACACAGTAAGGAAAAAGGGGGAGGGAGGCACATTATGAGAAAAAAGGGGGGAAGCACAGTAAGGAAAAAGGGGGAGAGAGAGGTAAATGATGAGAAAAAAGGGGGGGACAGAGGCACAGTATGATAAAAAGGGGGGAGAGAGGCACAGTATGAGGAAAAAGGGGGCAGAGAGGCACAGTATAAGGAAAAAGGGGAGAGAGAGGAACATTATGGGAAAAAAGGGGAGAGAGAGGCACAGTATGAGGAAAAAGGGGGGAGAGAGGCACATTATATTAAAAAGGGGGGAGAGAGGCACAGTATGAGAAAAAAAGGAGGGGAGAGAGACACAGTATGAAAAAAAAGGGGGAGAGAGACACAGTATGAGAATAAAGGGGGGGAGAGAGGCACAGTAAGGAAAAAGGGGGAGAGAGAAACAAGGAAAAAGGGGGAGGCACAGTATGAGAAAAAAAGGAAAACCACAGCGTGAGAAAAAAGGGGGGAGAGAGGTAAATTATGAGAAAAAAGGAGGAAAAGAGGCACAGTAAGGAAAAAGGGGGGTGGGAGAGGCACAGTATAAGAAAAAAGGGAGGGAGAGAGGCAAAGTATGAGAAAAAAGGGGGGGGGAGAGACACAGTAAGAAAAAAGGGGGGAAAGAGGCACAGTAAGGAAAAAGGGGGAGGCAGGCACAGCATGAGAAAAAAAGGAGAAGCACAGCGTGAGAAAAAAGGGGGGAGAGAGGTAAATTATGAGAAAAAAGGGTGAGAGGCACAGTATGAGAAAAAATGGTGAGGGCACAGCATGAGCAAAAAGGGGGAGAGGCACAGCATGAGAAAAAAGGGGGAGAGAGGCACAGTATGAGGAAAAAGGGAGGAAAGAGGCATAGTATGAGGAAAAAGGGAGGAGAGAGGCACAGTATGAGGAAAAAGCGGGGGGAGAGAGGCACAGTATGAGTAAAAAGCGGGGGAAGAGAGGCACAGTATGAGGAAAAAGGTGGAAGAGAGGCACAGTATGAGGAAAAAGGTGGGGGAGGCACAGTATGAGAAAAAAAGGAGAACCACAGCGGGAGAAAAAAAGGGGGGAGAGAGACACAGTATGAGAAAAAAGGGGGAGAGAGGCACAGTATGAGATAAAAGGGGGGAGAGAGGCAAAGTATGAGAATAAAGGGGGGGGAGAAAGGCACAGTATGAGAAAAAAGGGGGAGAGGGGCACAGTAAGGAAAAAGGGGGAGAGAGACACAAGGAAAAAGGGGGAGGCAGGCACAGCATGAGAAAAAAAGGAGAACCACAGCGTGAGGAAAAAAGGGGGGAGAGAGGCACAGTATGATAAAAAAGGATGGGGAGAGAGGCAGATTATGAGAATAAAGGGGGGAGAGAGGCACAGTAAGGAAAAAGGGGTGGGAAGAGGCACAGTCTGAAAAAAAGGAGGGCACAGTAAGGAAAGAGGGGGAGAGAGAGGCACAGTAAGGAAAAAGGGGGGAGAGAGGCACAGTAAGGAAAAAGGGATGAGAGGCACAGCATGAGAAAAAAGGGGGAAGAGAGGAACAGTATGAGAAAAAAGGGGGAGAGAGGCACAGTATGAGGAAAAAGGGAGGAGAGAGGCACAGTATAAGAAAAAAGAAGGAAGAGAGGCACAGCATGAGGAAAAAGGGAGGAGATAGGCACAGTATGAGGAAAAAGCGGGGGGAGAGAGGCACAGTATAAGGAAAAAGCGGGGGGGAGAGGCACAGTATAAGGAAAAAGCGGGGGGAGAGAGGCACAGTATGAGGAAAAAGGTGGGGGAGGCACAGTATGAGGAAAAAAAGGAGAACCACAGCGTGAGGAAAAAAAGGGGGGAGAGAGACACAGTAGGAGAAAAAAGGGGGAGAGAGGCACAGTATGAGATAAAAGGGGGAGAGAGGCAAAGTATGAGAATAAAGGGGGGGAGAAAGGCACAGTATGAGAAAAAAGGGGGAGAGGGGCACAGTAAGGAAAAAGGGGGAGAGAGACACAAGGAAAAAGGGGGAGGCAGGCACAGCATGAGAAAAAAAGGAGAACCACAGCGTGAGGAAAAAAGGGGGGAGAGAGGCACAGTATGAGAAAAAAGGATGGGGAGAGGCACAGTAAGGAAAAAGGGGAGAAGAGGCACAGTATGAGAAAAAGGGGAGAGAGGCACAGTATGAGAAAAAAGTGGGGAGAGAGGCAGATTATGAGAATAAAGGGGGGAGAGAGGCACAGTAAGGAAAAAGGGGTGGGAAGAGGCACAGTCTGAAAAAAAAGTAGGGCACAGTAAGGAAAGAGGGGGAGAGAGAGGCACAGTAAGGAAAAAGGGGGGAGAGAGGCACAGTAAGGAAAAAGGGATGAGAGGCACAGCATGAGAAAAAAGGGGGAAGAGAGGAACAGTATGATAAAAAAGGGGGAGAGAGGCACAGTATGAGGAAAAAGGGAGGAGAGAGGCACAGTATAAGAAAAAAGAAGGAAGAGAGGCATAGTATGAGGAAAAAGGGAGGAGAGAGGCACAGTATGAGGAAAAAGGGAGGAGAGAGGCACAGTATGAGGAAAAAGCGGGGGGAGAGAGGCACAGTATAAGGAAAAAGCGGGGGGAGAGAGGCACAGTATGAGGAAAAAGGTGGAAGAGAGGCACAGTATGAGGAAAAAGGTGGGGGAGGCACAGTATGAGAAAAAAGGTGGGGGAGGCACAGTATGAGAAAAAAAGGAGAACCACAGCATGAGAAAAAAGGGGGGAGAGAGGCACAGTATGAGATAAAAGGGGGGAGAGAGGCACAGTATGAGAATAAAGGGGGGGAGAAAGGCACAGTATGAGAAAAAAGGGGGGAGAGGCACAGTAAGGAAAAAGGGGGAGAGAGAGGTAAATTATGAGAAAAAAAGGGGGGAGAGAGGCACAGTAAGGAAAAAAGGGGAGAGAGAGGTAAATTATGAGGAAAAAAAGGGGGGAGAGAGGCACAGTATGAGAAAAAAGTGGAGAGAGAGGCAGAGTATGAGAATAAAGGGGGGAGAGAGGCACAGTAAGGAAAAAGGGGTGGGGAGAGGCATAGTCTGAAAAAAGGGGGGCACAGTAAGGAAAAAGAGGGAGAGAGAGGCACAGTAAGGAAAAAGGGGGGAGAGAGGCACAGTAAGGAAAAAGGGATGAGAGGCACAGCATGAGAAAAAAGGGGGAAGAGAGGAACAGTATGAGAAAAAAGGGAGGAGAGAGGCACAGCATGAGGAAAAAGGGGGAAGAGAGGCACAGCATGAGAAAAAAGGGGGAAGAGAGGAACAGTATGAGAAAAAAGGGAGGAGAGAGGCACAGTATGAGGAAAAAGGGGGAAGAGAGGCACAGCATGATAAAAAAGGGGGGAGTGAGGCACAGTAAGAGGAAAAAGGGGGGAGACAGGCACAGTAAGAAAAAAGGGGAGAGAGGCACAGTAAGGAAAAGGGGGGGAGAGGCACAGTAAGGAAAAGGGGGGGAGAGGCACAGTAAGGAAAAAGGGGGTGAGAGAGGCACAGTAAAGAAAAAGGGGGGAGAGAGGCACAGTATGAGAAAAAAGTGTGAGAGGCACAGCATGAGAAAAAAATGGGGAGAGAAGCACAGTATGAGAAAAAAGGGGGGTAGTGGCACAGTAAGGAAAAAGAAGGGAGAGAGGCACAGTCAGGAAAAAGGGGGGCTCAGTAAGGAAAAAAGGGGGAGAGAGAGGCACAGTAAGGAAAAAGGAGGGGAGAGGCACAGTATGAGAAAAAAGTGGGGAGAGAGGCACAGTATGAGAAAAAAGGGGGGGAGAGGCACAATAAGGAAAAAGAACGGAGAGAGGCACAGTCAGGAAAAAGGGGGGATAGAGGCACAGTAAGAAAAAAAGGGGGGAGAGAGGCACAGTAAGAAAAAAGGGGGAGCGAGGCACAGCATGAGATAAAAGGGTGAGAGGCACAGCATAAGAAAAAAGGGAGGGGAGAGAGGCACAGTATGAGGAATAAGGGAGGAGAGAGGCACAGTATGAGGAAAAAGGGGGGAGAGGCACAGTATGAGGGAAAAAAGGGGGGAGAGAGGCACAGTATGAGAAAAAAGGATGGGGAGAGGCACAGTAAGGAAAAAGGGGAGAGAGAGGTAAATTATGAGAAAAAAAGGGGGGAGAGAGGCACAGTAAGGAAAAAGGGGAGAAGAGGCACAGTATGAGAAAAAGGGGGAGAGGCACAGTAAGAAAAAAGGGGGGAGAGAGGCACAGTAAGAAAAAAGGGGGAGAGGCACAGTAAGAAAAAAGGGGGAGGGAGGCACAGCATGAGATAAAAGGGTGAGAGGCACAGCATAAGAAAAAAGGGAGGGGAAAGAGGCATAGTGAGGAATAAGGGAGGAGAGAGGCACAGTATGAGGAAAAAGGGGGGGAGAGGCACAGTATGATGAAAAAGGGGGAAGAGAGGCACAGTATGAGAAAAAAGGATGGAGAGAGGCAGTGTATGAGAATAAAGGGGGGAGAGAGGCACAGTAAGGAAAAAGGGATGAGAGGCACAGCATGAGAAAAAAGGGGGAAGAGAGGAACAGTATGAGAAAAAAGGGAGGAGAGAGGCACAGTATGAGGAAAAAGGGGGAAGAGAGGCACAGCATGAGAAAAAAAAGGAGGGAGTGAGGCACAGTATGAGGAAAAAGGGGGGAGACAGGCACAGTAAGGAAAAAGGGGAGAGAGAGGCACAGTAAGGAAAAGGGGGGAGAGGCACAGTAAGGAAAAAGGGGGTGAGAGAGGCACAGTAAAGAAAAAGGGGGGAGAGGCACAGTAAGGAAAAATGGGGGGAGAGAAGCACAGTATGAGAAAAAAGGGTGAGAGGCACAGCATGAGAAAAAAATGGTGAGAGGCACAGCATGATAAAAAAGGGGGGGAGAGGAACAGTATGAGAAAAAAAGGGGGGTAGAGGCACAGTAAGGAAAAAGAAGGGGGAGAGGCACAGTCAGGAAAAAGGGGGGGCTCAGTAAGGAAAAAAAGGGGGAGAGAGAGGCACAGTAAGGAAAAAGGGGGGGGAGAGGCACAGTATGAGAAAAAAGGGGGGAGAGGCACAGTAAGGAAAAAGAAGGGAGAGAGGCACAGTCAGGAAAAAGGGGGGCACAGTAAAGAAAGAGGGGGAGAGAGGCACAGTAAGGAAAAAGGGGGGAGAGAGGCACAGTAAGAAAAAAGGGGGGAGAGAGGCACAGTAAGAAAAAAGGGGGAGGGAGGCACAGCATGAGAAAAAAGGGTGAGAGGCATAGCATAAGAAAAAAGGGAGGGGAGAGAGGCACAGTATGAGGAATAAGGGAGGAGAGAGGCACAGTATGAGGAATAAGGGAGGAGAGAGGCACAGTATAAGGAAAAGGGGGGAGAGGCACAGTATGAGAAAAAAGGGGGGAGAGGCACAGTAAGGAAAAAGAAGGGGGAGAGGCACAGTCAGGAAAAAGGGGGGCACAGTAAGGGAAAAGGGGGAGAGAGAGGCACAGTAAGGAAAAAGGGGGGAGGGAGGCACAGCATGAGAAAAAAGGGTGAGAGGCACAGCATGAGGAAAAAATGGTGAGAGGCACAGCATGAGAAAAAAGGGGGGAGAGAGGCACAGTAAGGAAAAAAGGGGGTGAGAGAGGCACAGTAAGGAAAAAGGGGGAGAGAGAGACACAGTAAGGAAAAAGGGGGAGGGAGGCACAGTATGAGAAAAAAGGGGGGGAAGCACAGTAAGGAAAAAGGGGAGAGAAAGGTAAATTATGAGAAAAAAAAGTGGGGGACAGAGGCATAGTATGAGAAAAAGGGGGAGAGAGGCACCGCATGAGAAAAAAAGGGGGAGAGAGGCACAGTATGAGGAAAAAGGAGGAGAGAGGCATAGTATGAGGAAAAAGGGAGGAGAGAGGCACAGTATGAGGAAAAAGGGGAAAGAGAGGCACAGCATGAGAAAAAAGCGGGGGGGGGGGGGGGGGAGAGGCACAGTATGAGGAAAAAGCGGGGGGGAGAGAGGCACAGTATGAGGAAAAAGGTGGGGGAGGCACAGTATGAGAAAAAAGGAGAACCACAGCGTGAGAAAAAGGGGGGAGAGAGGCACAGTATGAGAAAAAGGGGGAGATAGGCACAGCATGAGAAAAAAAGGGGGGAGAGAGGCACAGTATGAGGAAAAAGGAGGAGAGAGGCATAGTATGAGGAAAAAGGGAGGAGAGAGGCACAGTATGAGGAAAAAGGGGGAAGAGAGGCACAGCATGAGAAAAAAGCAGGGGGAGAGAGGCACAGTATGAGGAAAAAGTGGGGTGTGAGAGAGGCACAGTATGAGGGAAAAGGTGGGGGAGGCACAGTATGAGAAAAAAGGAGAACCACAGCGTGAGAAAAAGGGGGGAGAGAGGCACAGTATGAGAAAAAAGGCTGGGGAGAGGCACAGTAATGGAAAAGGGGAGAGAGAGGTAAATTATGAGAAAAAAGGGAGAAGCGCGGCACAGTAAGGAAAAAGGGGGGTGGGAGAAGCACAGTATGAGAAAAAAGGGAGGGAGAGAGGCACAGTATGAGAAAAAGGGGGAGAGGCACAGTAAGGAAAAAGGGGGGGAGAGAGGCACAATAAGGAAAAAGGGGGAGAGAGAGACACAGTAAGGAAAAAGGGGGGGGCACAGTATGAGAAAAAAGGGGGGGAAGCACAGTAAGGAAAAAGGGGGAGAGAGAGGTAAATTATGAGAAAAAAGGGGGGGACAGAGGCACAGTATGAGAAAAAGGGGGGAGAGAGGCACAGTATGAGGAAAAAGGGAGGAGAGAGGCACAGTATGAGGGAAAAGGGGGCAGAGAGGCACAGTATAAGGAAAAAGAGGAGAGAGAGGCACATTATGGGAAAAAAGGGGGAAGAGAGGCACAGTATGAGGAAAAAGGGGGGAGAGAGGCACATTATGAGAAAAATGGGGGGAGAGAGGCACAGTATGAGGAAAAAGGGGGAGGCACAGTAAGGAAAAAGGGGGGGGAGAGGCACAGTATGAGGAAAAAGGGGGGAGAGAGGCACAGTAAGGAAAAAGGGGGGAGAGAGGTAAATTATGAGAAAAAAGGGGGGAGAGAAGCACAGCATGAGAAAAAGGGGGCAGAGGCACAAGTATGAGGAAAAAGGGGGGAGAGAGGCACAGTATGAGGAATAAGGGAGGAGAGAGGCACAGTATGAGGAAAAAGGGGGGGAGAGGCACCGTATGAGAAAAAAAGGGGGGGAGAGGCACAGTAAGGAAAAAGAAGGGAGAGAGGCACAGTCAGGAAAAAGGGGGACACAGTAAGGAAAAAGGGGGAGAGAGAGGCACAGTAAGGAAAAAGAGGGAGAGAGGCACAGTAAGGAAAAAGGGGGAGAGAGGCACAGTAAGAAAAAAAGGGGGGAAGAGGCACAGTAAGGAAAAAGGGGGAGGGAGGCACAGCATGATAAAAAAGGGTGAGAGGCACAGCATGAGGAAAAAATGGTGAGAGGCACAGCATGAGAAAAAAGGGGGGAGAGAGGCACAGTAAGGAAAAAAAGGGGGGGAGAGAGGCACAGTAAGGAAAAAGGGGGAGAGAGAGACACAGTAAGGAAAAAGGGGGAGGGAGGCACAGTATGAGAAAAAAGGGGGGAAGCACAGTAAGGAAAAAGGGGAGAGAGGTAAATTATGAGAAAAAAGGGGGCACAGAGGCACAGTATGAGAAAAAGGGGGAGAGAGGCACAGCATGAGAAAAAAGGGGGGAGAGAGGCACAGTATGAGGAAAAAGGAGGAGAGAGGCATAGTATGAGGAAAAAGGGAGGAGAGAGGCACAGTATGAGGAAAAAGGGGGAAGAGAGGCACAGCATGAGAAAAATGCGGGGAGAGAGGCACAGTATGAGGAAAAAGGTGGGGGAGGCACAGTATGAGAAAAAAAGGAGAACCACAGCATGAGAAAAAAGGGGGAGAGAGGCACAGTATGAGAAAAAAGGCTGGGGAGAGGCACAGTAATGGAAAAGGGGAGAGAGAGGTAAATTATGAGAAAAAAGGGAGAAGCGAGGCCAAGTAAGGAAAAAGGGGGGTGGGAGAGGCACAGTAAGAGAAAAAAGGGAGGGAGAGAGGCACTGTATGAGAAAAAAGGGGGAGAGGCACAGTATGAGAAAAAGGGGGAGAGGCACAGTAAGGAAAAAGGGGGAGAGAGAGACACAGTAAGGAAAAAGGGGGAGGGAGGCACAGTATGAGAAAAAAGGGAGGAAAGCACAGTAAGGAAAAAGGGGGGGAAGCACAGTAAGGAAAAAGGGGAGAGAGAGGTAAATTATGAGAAAAAAGGGGGGACAGAGGCACAGTATGAGAAAAAGGGGGGAGAGAGGCACAGTATGAGGAAAAAGGGAGGAGAGAGGCACAGTATGAGGAAAAAGGGGGCAGAGAGGCACAGTATAAGGAAAAAGGGGGGAGAGAGGCACATTATGAGAAAAAAGGGGGGAGAGAGGCACATTATGAGAAAAAAGGGGGGAGAGAGGCACAGTATAAGGAAAAAGGGGGAGAGAGGCACAGTAAGGAAAAAGGGGGGGGAGAGGCACAGTATGAGGAAAAAGGGGGGAGAGAGGCACAGTAAGGAAAAAGGGGGGAGAGAGGTAAATTATGAGAAAAAAGGGGGGGAGAGAAGCACAGCATGAGAAAAAGGGGGCAGAGGCACAAGTATGAGGAAAAAGGGGGGAGAGAGGCACAGTATGAGGAAAAAGGGGTGGGGGAGAGGCACAGTATGAGGAAAAATTAGTTTTCTATTTTACACATAAGTTAAACACTGGCTGTTTTTTCCTGTAGCACACAAATACTTGATAGCTTATTTGTACACTGAAATATAAAGTTGATATTTGTGAGCTACATGAAAAACAGGCAGTATTTAACTTATCTGCAAAATAGAAAACTAATTTGCACCCCTTGCATTGTAACATGGTTTTGTCCAGGAGACTACTTGCTCGATTTTTTTTACTTAACTTTCCTTAATGAATGCCCTTAGCGCCATTTTTATCTGCTGGTGTATTTATAGAATTGCCTATATATGATGTGTAGAACATTGGGTAAACTACACTGCAGCCATTCTCCTGGTTGAACTGGTGGGTGGGAAATATATTTTACATTTAACACCTATTACAAAACAAACATTAATCTTTACTATAAAGCAATAAAACCTAAATAAATTAGTATGCATACATAAAAAAATAACATAATGGTGTGCGAACTGAGCAGAGTAGGTCTTTGACTGCATATATGTGAAAATTTGCACTAAACCATAGCAACCAGTTACCAATTAATTTCTACTGGTCTTGTGTAAATTTGACAGCAAATGTCTGGTCTCTGTCTGTACCTTAACTCTTGGGGTCTCATGCAGAGTTGGATGTAAGTCCTTTCACCGTACTATGCATGCTCACCAAAGATGCGTATATAGATATTATATGGAGATGTAGCCGCATCTTACACTTGTGACTCCTAAAGGGCTCACTGTGTATGTTCCCGTAAACCTTACATCAAGCTTAGAATTCTAAACATTTGCATGCAAATAAACACACAGAGACATGTGTAAGTTATTAAAAAATTGCCAGAACTTTTATTATGATTTTAACTTTAACTAAACCTATGGTGGCGGAGAAAGGGCACTGCGAAACAACTCTCAAGCTGGTAACACTATATCAAAAGTGGACTGGCGCAAACCGCTGTACGTCCACAACCATGGGGAACAAATCCCATCATAACTTGCGCTGAGTTGGCGCCAGAGTGACTGCCCCTTTAAAACTCACGCTTCCCTCCCTCACCGAGCCGGACAGGGACCCTCCTCACCGACGGGCCAAAAAGGGAGTTACTGGTGGCTTAAAGGGGGGCAGTGACCTACGACAACTACCTGTGTGCCCACAAATCAGCCGCTGAACGCAGTGCCTTCCTACCGCAACATTAACCTAGAAATACTCACAACGAGGAGTGGGTGGGTGGGATCTCGTGCTCTGGAATGAGGCTGAACAGGAAGTACAGCCTACTATACCAATCAAGGTCCCTCCCACTGGAGCTCACATTGGTCGGGCCAAAACCTATGTTAACCCCTTCAGGTAAGTGTTCAGCTTACTACAAACCCTGTCGCCCTTTAAGTGCGTTCGTCCTATGAAACCTCACTTGTCATTACACTTAGAGAGACGGAACTGGGAGAAGTAAGCAGCAGGCAAGAGTAGGCTGACTACAGTAACGGCGTAATTGCAACTAAATCAGATGTGAACAGATCTGCAAATACACCTGTTAGCAGGCATATCTCTTACAGGTACTTGGCCCCTGGTTCACAGATACATGCTGCTGCTGATTATCAGAACAGACCTTTGCAGTATGTAAAAAAAGAAATTAATTCAATAAAAGAAGAAAACGTAGAAAAGAAATGTATAGGAAGAGGAGTTGTATGGATTAGAAATTGATAAGGTTGATAGCATTTACATGTCAATTTGTGCATACATATTTGCAGGGTGGTAGCATGAATTAAGGTGAGATTAAAGTAAAGGAGGTTGTGGCTGGAGAGCGGAACAACCAAGTTGAAGAAGCTAGAGATGGAGCAGAAGTTGGAGAAGATGGGACCAATGTAGTGTCCTTAACAGTGAATGTGAGATGAAGTTCCCGTGTAGAAACTGTGCCTGATTCATTAAAGCATGCAAAATGAACGATTTGTGCTTTTTCTTTAAAAAATGCACATAAATCGGGCATATGCATGTCTGTTTTCAACAGACAAAGATAAACCTGTTGTTGAATACGGATTTATGTCCGCTCTGCTCTAACAGACAATACACTGCAGAATATGTCCAATACATATGTGTAAAAGTCCCAAAAAAATGCACAGGAAAAAATAAAAATAACTGTCACCTGTAAATAAATATCACCTGTTAGTATTATAGTCATTAACCCCTTCCTTCCTTTCATTTTACTTTTTGTATCCCCCAAAAAAATAATAAACAAATTTTCAAAAAAATAAAATAATATAGGGCCTGATCCATTTACTGGTCTTATCTTGTGGGTAACTCTCTATGCGTATTTTAAGAACAAACTGGGAGACAAGAAATTTACAATTCAACAAGGAATGGAAGTTCAAAGACACCCCCATCTTAAGTCTTTTAAGCAATGGAAAATAAGATGCAATGGATCTTAAGCAGTCAGTCCATCTTAAGATCCTCATCCTCAAGACGGTATTACATAATGGCAAATGTGGGAGGTATGAAGAGTTTGTTTACAAATGTTAAAACACAACCAATCATGTGTATATTGTATGGTGACTAAGGGGTTAGCACTTCTGCCTTAGAGTATTGGGGGTCATGAGTTCAATTCCTGACCATAGCCTTATCTGTGTGGAGTTTGTATGTTCTTCCCATGTTTGCATGGGTTTCCTCCCACACTCCAAAAAACATTCTGGTAGGTTAATTGGCTGCTATCAAATTGACATAAATAGCTGATGATGATAAAAGTCTTTTTATCTTATTATTTGCGTTAGCATTTATATAATTAGATTACCTTTGACAAATGATTTTAAAGTGTTACTCAGTTAAATCAACAAACCTTTTTAATCACCGACATCAAAGATCATATAATGTGTTTGAATTAAACTGAGTACATGTAGATGCAAATGTATGTAATTCGCTAGCATTAATAAATATTCATATTATCTCAGCAGCACAGAGTATAGGAGCAGATAAGAACAAGGGGCCTGATTCATTAAGGATCTTAACTGAAGAAACTTCTTATTTCAGTCTCCTGGACAAAACCATGTTACAATGCTAGGGGTGCAAATTAGTATTCTGTTTTGCACATAAGTTAAATACTGACTTTTTTCATGTAGCACACAAATATCAACTTTAAATTTCAGTGTACAAATAAGCTATCAAGTATTTGTGTGCTACATGAAAAAACAGTCAGTATTTAACTTATATGCAAAACAGAATACTAATTTGCACCCCTTGCATTGTAACATGGGTTTGTCCAGGAGACTGAAATAAGAAGTTTCTTCAGTTAAGATCCTTAATGAATCAGGCCCAAGATGTGAGTGGACCAGCCTCACAAACCAGATGTAAGCACAAGATCCAAATATTCTACCTGGATATTGATTTGCTGATCCATGGAGACTTGGAGGGTTATGAACACAGCAGAAGCTACTCCACTCTCTCTGTGAAACCCACTGCTGCTTACCTCACGGTACGCATGGTATTACTTATTGCCTGTTTTTTGTTTCAAAAATATTCATATTAATTTCAAAAAAAAATATATGCCTTAAAATTGTATCCCGACTGTTACAAAATGCATAGCGTACTCTTCCATAATCGATACATAGTACTGTACATACAACCTCCACACAAAGAAAAGGCACGAGTCAGGAATCAAACTCATGATTCCATTGTTGGAAGGTGAATTGGCTAACCACTAAGGAAACGTTCATTTTGAAAAAAAGAGTGAGAAGCTCAACAATACACAATGCGTGCTACAGATGTAAGTGCTAGATAATAGTACTTCAAGAAAAACAACAACACAACACAGCCACTCTTCCTTATTATCCATGAATAAACACCAGTTAACATCTGCACAGGTACCTTAGTGGTTAGCACTTTGGTCTCAAAACACTGACATAATGAGTTCAAATACAAAACATGTCCTTAGCATCTGTGTGCAGCTTTCAGCTGTGAATCATTAAGGAAACGAGCACAACAGGAGCTTTGATCAAACCAGTTTTTTTTATACAAAATTGCAAGGTGTACAATTAGGATACTATTCAGATAAAGTAATGGTTTGTTTTTATGTAGCACACAAACACTTGTAAGCTTGATTTTTCCTCTGTCGTTCAAACATGATCTACTACATGCTCTACCACAATGAGAAATCTGTCCTCCTATTTTAGATGTATCTCCCCCTCAAATGCCCCTTTCTTAGGGCAAGGTGCATTTTGAATTTAATACAATGTCTTACTTTCAAAAAGGAAGATGCCCCACAGGTCAAATTCACATTATTATGTGCATGCTGACATCTATTACTATGAATGGCCTAAGACTCAGAGGGGATGGGTTGATTTTTAGGGGTCTTTCTTGGGCTAAAATGCAACATTGTCTTGAACCCTTGTTTTTGCTACACCTACGGCTTGTATGTGTTATATTATGTACTCAGCTTTACACAAAAACAATGCAGACCACAGTGAAGCAGCACAGTGGTTGATTTGCTCGTACTACTGACTTACAGCACTAGGGTCATAAGTTCAATTCCAAACCATACCATACCTTTATCTGTGTGGAGTTTGTATGGTCTTTTCCATGTTTGCTTTGATTTACTCTGACATTATAAGTTGATGTACGCTATGCTCTTTTGATAATTTTAAAAGGAGCTCATATATTTCACATTAACCTCCCCCTTTAATGCAAGATGGTTTGGGAACGTGTTATTTTGGTTTGCCATTTAGCATGTACCTTTCTTAACAATTCAGGGCCCCCGGGCACCTCATGTGTATGATATTACTACAAATGGCCTACCTTTTGGAGGGGTGGTGTGGTTGTTAAATGCAATTAGCATTAGCATCTGCCAACCTTGTCTTTTCATCTCCTGCTTGTATATTATGTCCCCATCTGGTTAAGAAAAACACTGCAGCCAACACTGGGTCTGCACGGTGGCTTAGTGTGTAGCACCTCTGCCTTCCAGTCAGGGCTGCTGATGGTGGCGGGTACAATTTACCCGGGCCCGGCCATGCCAGAGTACCCGGCCTGGGCCCTCACTGCTGAATTTTTTTTGTATTTTTTTAACATTTTTTTTTTCTATTTACTTTTTTTTCCGCAGGCAAGGAACGGGGGGGTCGGCGGGGGTGTCATAGACACGTTCGTTGGTTAGTGGAGCTGGATGGTTAAAAAAAAGTTACATGCTCATGTGATCGCGGTGCCGACGTCCCTGCTCTCTGCTCCGTTCACACTGAATGTCGGACGTGACGTCATCAAGTCACGCTCGACATTCAGTGAGGAGCGGCGCAGAGAGGACACAGCAAGAAGAAAGAAAAGGCAGAAGAGAAGAAAGAAGATAACAAAACCTAAGTAAAGGAATGGAGAGGCAAGGGGAGAGAAGCAGAAAGGGACAGTGTGATAAAGAAGGGGGGAGAGAGGCACAGAGTGAAAAAGAAGGGGGGAGAGAGGCACAGAGTAAAAAAAGGCGGGGAGAGGCACAGAGTGATAAAGAAGGGGGAGAGAGAGGCACAGAGAGATAAAGAAAGGGTGGGCATAGAGTGATAGAAAAGGGGGGGAGGCACAGTTTGATAAAAAAAAAAGGTGGGGGAGAGGCACAGTGTGACAAAGAAAGGGGGGGCACATGGTTATAAAGAAATGGGGGGAGAGAGGCACAGTGTGATAAAGAAGGGGGAGAGAGAGGCACAGTGTGATAAAGAAGGGGGGGGAGAAAGGCACAGTGTGATAAAGAAGGGGGAGAGGCACAGTGTGATAAAGAAGGGGGGGAGAGGCACATTGTGATAAAGAATCAGGGGAGAGCAGCATGGAGGGTGCACTGTGATGATAAGGGGGCACAGTAATGTGTGTATGATGGCACAGGGGGCTTGTTGCAATGTAGTGTGTGTGAGGTAGGTGGTGGCTAATTAATGGGTGCTATTTTGTTTGTAGGGTGATGGTGAGGCAATTTAATAGTGGGGACTATTAATTTAAGATGGGGTGGTTTGGGGGCTATAGAACGTGGGGGTGAGTGTGGGGAGAATTGTTCTACCAGGGCCCTGAATTCTTCTTGGCAGACCTGCTTCCAGTGCTTGGGTCATGAGTTTGTTTCCTGCCTTATGTGGAGTTAGTGTTCTCCACATGTTAGTGCGCTTTTCCTCCCAAAATCCAAAGTCATACTAGTAGCTTCATTTGCTGCTAACAAATTGACCGCAGTCTGTTTGTGTCATGGCTTCGACATTGCAAACTCTGCCGGAATAGTAAGGTCTTCTCTCTACAGTGAGGCAGAATGAGTGGTGCTATATGAATAAATGTTGCAAAGGATGATGTTGTAGTAAGAAAACAAAAGACCTTAAATATTTTTTACATTTTTTTTTGCGATATCTACATTCGTTAATGCTCTAATACCCACATGTTGTGCAATGTACCATATTAATAAAAACACACATGCCAATGGTTGTGTTAGAAAATATTAACAGAAACCTAGAATACCTAAAAAAATAAAAAAATAAACTTATTAACCATACAGATCATCTAATATTTAGCATTTTTTTTTTTTTTATATTTACGATTTTTATAATCTCGCCTGACGCGGGCATATATTTGACACTGTGAAGGCGGCTGCCGCGGTCTAATGGACGTGTATTCGGGAACTGAAAATGGGGAAAAAAATAAATAAAATTGGATTGCTTCATTACCAAATGTTGAAAACAAAGGAGTTAGCAGAGACGTGTACTGTCAAATTACAGCAATGTCTAATGGTATGCAAAATACATTAGGGGCAAGAGGGCTAAAGCTTTTTAGTTGCAGATATATATATATATATATATATATATATATATACACACATACATATATATATATATATATATATATATATATATATATATATATATATATATCTATACACATATCTAATATATAAAAGCCTAGTGTCACGGGCACTAGGAGTCTTGCCCAGGAATTCACCAGATGACTGGGCTTACCAGGGTAGTGAAGTTTACACAACGGTCCTCTGGTAGCAGGGTGACTAGCGGAACATATATCACAGCAGATGGAGAGAGAATGCCAATAAATAATAGGAAAGTCAGTGACTTGCAGCAATCTTTGGTCACTGAATCAGCGACTAGCTGATATAGTGGAAAGGCAGATTTGAACACGGCGATCAGGATGGACGTGAGTAGATGCAGGGAGGTAGCAGGGAAGTCAGTGGTCTGCGTACAGCAAGTTGTACTACTGCTTATGGTGAAGAGACTTGTCCAGGTGCAGGTAGGTAGCGGGGAAGTCAGTGGTCTGCTTACAGCAAGTTGTACCACTGCTTATGGTGAGAAGGCTTGTCCAGGTGCAGGTAGGTAGCGGGAAAGTCAGTGGTCTGCGTATAGCAAGTTGTACCACTGCTTAAGGATGTGTACAAGTGTTGATGAGTGGAAGCATACAAAGATAATAGAATGCAGACACTGAGAGCACAGAGGAACTTGAACCCAATAGGTATGCGGCGTATCCAACAAAGTCTATATAACGGTATGTGTGGCGCTGCTTGGTAGCGACTTGCTCAGCACAGATATGCAGGCCAATAATGGATAGTCAATCACAGTTATGCATATAACGACTGAGTAGTACGGTAAATTCCAAACAGGTATGCAGCGTAACAATAACAGTCTATAGCGGGCATGGACACCGCTGCTGAGTGAGGAAACCCGTCCTAGCGGATATGCAGAGTAAACATAAAAAGTCAATAACAGATAGGCATACCGCTATTCAGTAGAACAGTCTGTCCACAGGGAGACGCAGGGACTGCAGAGACGCTGGACGGCAGAGACGAGCACAGGAACCACAGGTGAGTAGATCCGGCAATCAGAGTCCAGCCGAGGACACAGGCAGGAAACAGAAGACTGCAGCAAGTATGGAAACCAGCGATGAGCAGCACAGGGAATCCACAGGAACTGGAGACACCAGCAGTACACAGGAGATAGTAGTGGGTATGGAAACCAGCGATGAGTAGATCAGGAATCAGCAGGAAACTGAAGACACTAGTAGAACACAGGGGACACCTTCAGAGACTCACAGGGAATGAGACTCCAAGAACAGGCAATGAGGTAATGCACACAGGTGACTTAAATAGGGAGTTGCCTGATCAACCAATTTGGATTAAAAGCAACAGTCACAAGAGTTCTTGGGAGCTGCGCATGCGCAGACCATCAGGATGGCGGACGGCCGCGGTTCAGGATAGGTGCCGGCAGGAAGGCTAGGGAGCCACGCACCAGCGCAGAGGCACTCACGGTCCGGTGAGTGACAGTACCCCCCCTTTTAAAGGTGGGCACAGAACACATGGAGCCGGGTTTGCCCGGATTCTGGGAATAGAATTTTTTCAGGAGAGCTGGGGCGTTGAGATCATCAGCCCGGATCCAGGAACGCTCCTCTGGGCCAAAGCCCTTCCAGTGCACAAGGAAACGAAGAACTCCTCGCAAAATTTTTGCGTCTAATATATGGGTGATCTCAAACTCCTCCTCTTGATGAACTTGAACTGGCCGAGGTGCTGAAGGAGGAACAGAGAAACGGTTGATAATAAGAGGCTTGAGTAATGACACATGGAAGGCGTTGGAGATACGAAGGTTCTTGGGTAGTAGAAGTTTGAAACAGACTGGATTTATCACTTGAATGATCCTATATGGACCAATGAAACGAGGAGCAAACTTCATAGATGGAACCTTCAAGCGAATATTTTTAGTAGAAAGCCATACACGATCTCCAATCTTTAGTGGTGGAATAGCACGCCTCTTTTTATCCGCAAAGGACTTGTATCTGGCAGATGTCTTTTTTAAACAGGTTTTGACCTGAGACCAGATATCTTTGAAGGTCTGACAAACAGTCTCCACAGCAGGAACGTGGGTGGGAGGGAGGGCAGGAAATTCCGGGAAAGACGGATGGTGACCGTAAACCACAAAGAATGGACTTCTTGAAGATGACTCGTGATACATGTTGTTATGGGCGAATTCAGCCCATGGGAGTAAATCTACCCAGTTGTCTTGGTTGGCTGAGGAGAACATCCTAATGAAAGTTTCAAGATCTTGATTGACTCTCTCGGTCTGTCCGTTTGATTGAGGATGGTAGGAAGATGAGAGTGATAACCAAATACCCTAGGTCTTACAAAGAGCTCGCCAGAATCTGGAAACTAATTGCACTCCCCTATCCGAAACAATCTCAGAAGGACATCCATGAATTCGGAAAATCTCTTTGATGAAATGATCAGCCAGAGTAGATGAAGAAGGTAAACCGGTCAAAGGAACGAAATGTGCCTTTTTCGAAAATCGATCCACCACTACCCAGATGGTATTACACTTTTTACTTGGAGGAAGATCGGTGACAAAGTCCATACTAATATGGGTCCAAGGTTTGGAAGGAATGGGTAGTGGTTGTAGTAATCCCGCTGGTGTTCTGCAGGGGGTTTTAAACTGGGAACACAGCTCACAAGCGGCCACAAAGTCTTTGACATCTTTCCTCATAGAAGGCCACCAGTAGCTTCGAGAAAGGACTTCTAGGGTCTTGCGTTCACCCGAATGTCCAGAAAAACGAGAGGAATGATACCAGGACAATATTTTCCTCTGTAGAGATAGAGGCACGAGGGTTCTCCCAAATGGTAGCACCTTGGTGGATGAAGTGGCCAGAGTCACACATTTGGGGTCTAAAATAGAATGGTTAGGACCATCTTCAACGTCTGAGGACGTCACGAACGCCCGAGACAGGGCGTCTGCTTTTTTATTCTTGGAAGCTGGTTTGAAGGTTATAATTAGCTCAAAACGGGAAAAGAAAAGAGACCATCTTGCTTGACGGGGATTCAAGCATTGGGCAGACTGCAGATATGACAGGTTTTTGTGGTCCGTAAAAATGGTTACAGGATGACGAGCTCCCTCCAGCAGATATCTCCACTCCTCTAATACGGCTTTTATGGCCAACAACTCCTTGTCCCCGATGGTATAATTCTTCTCTGCCGGTAGAAGACCTCGGGAATAGAAGGCACAAGGATGGAATTTTTTTTGCTCCGATCTTTGGGATAATATGGCCCCTAAGCCAACATTAGAGGCGTCTACCTCTAGGAAGAAGGGAAGCGTCACATCAGGCTGTCGAAGAACAGGAGCGGAAGAGAAGGATTCTTTGAGAGACTGGGAAGCTTGAAGGGCCTCAGAGGACCATTGTTTAGTGTTAGCCCCCCTGCGGGTCAGGGCCACTATAGGAGAGGCAATGGACGAAAAACCTTGAATGAAGCGTCTGTAATAATTCGCAAATCCTAAAAAGCGTTGGATTGCTCGGAGAGTAGTTGGCTGGGGCCAACGTAATACAGCGTTCACCTTTTCTGGATCCATCTTAAGACCGACTCCGGACACAATGTATCCCAGGAATGGAATCTGGGATAACTCGAATGAACATTTCTCTAATTTGCAAAATAAAGAATTTCTTCGGAGTCTGGAAAGGACCTCTGCCACATGTTGATGATGAGTGGGCAGATCCTGAGAAAAAATTAATATGTCGTCCAGGTAGACGACGACACAGACATACAGCAAGTCCCGGAAGATCTCATTCACGAAACCCTGGAAGACAGCGGGGGCGTTACACAACCCGAAGGGCATAACTAGATATTCATAATGGCCATCCCTGGTGTTAAAAGCTGTCTTCCATTCGTCTCCGGACTTGATCCGGATTAAATTATAGGCGCCTCGAAGATCCAGCTTGGAAAAGATCCGGGCTCCCTTAATGCGATCGAAGAGCTCGGTATTTAACGGAATAGGGTACCGATTTTTGATGGTAGCGGCATTGAGTCCACGATAATCTATGCAGGGACATAGTGAACCATCTTTCTTCTTCAAGAAGAAGAACCCTGCTCCAGCGGGAGAGGTGGAAGGTCGGATAAATCCTCGCTGGAGGTTCTCCTTAATATACTCAGATGTTGCTTGAGTCTCAGGTAATGAAAGTGGATACACACGGCCCCTAGGAGGGTGCTTGCCAGGTTGTAAGTCAATCGGACAATCCCATGCCCGATGAGGAGGAAGGCGTTCTGACTGAACCTTATTGAACACATCCGCGAAGGAAGCATTCTGTGGAGGGAGATCCGGTGGACACGGTGAAATGGAAGACTGCTGTATTTTGAGTGGAACAACTTGAGAGAGACAACGATGACGACATTCGGGACCCCAGGAAGTGACTTGAGGAGTATTCCAGTCAATCTGAGGGGAATGAAGTTGAAGCCATGGAAGGCCTAGTACGATGGGACTGGTAGTAACAGGAAGGATCAGTAAAGAAATTTTTTCTTGGTGTAAGACTCCAATTTGAAGAGTCAGTGGAGAAGTACTTTGAGTGATGAGTCCATTAATTATACGTGATCCATCGATAGCAGTAACAGCTATAGGTGCTTTTAAAGGAATCACTGGTAGGGACCATTGATTCACTAGGGAACTAGAGATAAAATTTCCAGCAGCTCCAGAATCTATCAGTGCTTGAGACACAAAGGATTTGGTAGCAAAGGAAACGGTGACATCAAAAGCACAAACTTTCATATTCGTAGAACATGGAGAGGACTCCAGGGACCCTAACCTTACCTCTCCAGAACTGGTTAGGGCCTGGCATTTCCCGACTTCCTAGAACATGAGTTCAGCATGTGAGTAGAGTCAGCGCAATAGATACAGAGTCTATTCTTCACTCTTCGCTCTCTCTCCTCTGATGTTAATTTAGAGCGGCCTACCTCAATAAGTTCTACTAGAGGTGGAGGATGATGAACTTGGGATACTGAGCGAAGAGGCGCTTTGGAGGAAGTTACTCTTTCGGAATCTCTCTCACGAAACCTCATGTCTACACGATGGCAAAGAGAAATCAAATTCATCCAAGGAGGAGGGTAATTCTTGTGAGGTCAGTGCGTCTTTAATCTTGTCGGAAAGCCCCTGCCAGAAGGCGGCTATCAGCGCCTCAGTGTTCCACTGAAGTTCAGAGGCAAGTATCCGAAATTGAATGACATAATGAACTACAGTCCGAGATCCTTGGCGTAGTCGGAGAATACTGGAAGCTGCGGAGATAAGACGACCAGGTTCGTCAAAAATACTTCGAAACGTAGAAATAAACATGGTACTATCTTCCAATAAGGGGTCATTTCTTTCCCACAGAGGGGAGGCCCATGCGAGAGCCTGTCCGGAAAACAAAGAGATGAGGTAGGCCACTTTGGAACGATGAGTAGGGAAGTTATGAGGTTGAAGTTCAAAATGAACGGAGCATTGGTTAAGAAAACCCCTACAGGTTTTGGGGTCTCCATCATATTTAGAAGGAGTAGGCAGGTGTAGCGTGGAAGCGATAGACACCTGGGATGGCACTGGGGAAGAAGATGGAGGTACTGGAGGATCAATGGTTGCTGCTACATTTTGCACAGGGGTTCCTTGGGAGGCTAAAGCCTGACAATATTGCAACAACTGTTGTTGGCGAACATCTTGTTGTTCGATTCGGGTGACCAGATACTACAGCATCTCTATAGCTGTTGGTTCCGATCCTGGGTCTGTCATGGCCTGATCTTACTGTCACGGGCACTAGGAGTCTTGCCCAGGATTTCACCAGATGACTGGGCTTACCAGGGTAGTGAAGTTTACACAACGGTCCTCTGGTAGCAGGGTGACTAGCGGAACATATATCACAGCAGATGGAGAGAGAATGCCAATAAATAATAGGAAAGTCAGTGACTTGCAGCAATCTTTGGTCACTGAATCAGCGACTAGTTGATATAGTGGAAAGGCAGATTTGAACACGGCGATCAGGATGGACATGAGTAGATGCAGGGAGGTAGCAGGGAAGTCAGTGGTCTGCGTACAGCAAGTTGTACCACTGCTTATGGTGAGAAGGCTTGTCCAGGTGCAAATAGGTAGCAGGGAAGTCAGTGGTCTGCGTATAGCAAGTTGTACCACTGCTTATGGTGAGAAGACTTGTCCAGGTGCACGTAGGTAGCGGGGAAGTCAGTGGTCTGCGTATAGCAAGTTGTACCACTGCTTAATAGGTGAGGATGTGTACAAGTGTTGATGAGTGGAAGCATACAAAGATAATAGGATGCAGACACTGAGAGCACAGAGGAACTTGATCCCAATAGGTATGCAGCGTATCCAACAAAGTCTATATAATGGTATGTGTGGCGCTGCTTGGTAGAGACTTGCTCAGCACAGATATGCAGGCCAATAATGGATAGTCAATCACAGTTGTGCATATAACGACTGAGTAGTACGATAAATTCCAAACAGGTATGCAGCGTAACAATAACAGTCTATAGCGGGCATGGACACCGCTGCTGATCAAGGAAACCCGTCCTAGCGGATATGCAGAGTAAACGTAAAAAGTCAATAACAGATAGG